>CM053337.1:13600888-13796337 GCA_028583605.1 Dastarcus helophoroides | reverse complement strand
TTCCTTTTTTTTTCAGGCAAGATCAGAGGAGTTACATGTAAGATTAAAGAAAAAAAAGACATAACGATTGCTAAATAATGTTCGAAAATCAATTTTTAATTCGAAAAACTTTTGAAAAACCAAAAAAAAATTAGTCACCCGGAACTGAATCGAAAACCAGAAAAAACCGTTATTTTTCTCGGAACGAAAACCGGAACTGAACAGATATAAATTTTTTGCTGGAACGAAAACCGAAAATCGGAACGAAAAAATAGTGGTTCGAAGCCCTGGTAGTAACACTAGAATCAGATTTTTTCTTTAGTAATTTAAAGATTTACTTGTAAGTTCTTTTCTTTCCTATTCAAGTCATTTGGAATGCATTTGTTTGAACTTAGTTAATGGGTTATGTCGGAACGAAAACTGAACAGATATAAATTTTTTGATGGTAACGAAAAGAATTGTGGTTCAAAGCCCTGCACGTAACTGACAATGATTTAAGAGTAATTTTACATTTGAATTGAATATTTAACCACTTTGATGCTTTTCACTGACGATTTTTGTACTAGGTGACAAAAAGGATCAAGTTCTTGGTGCAGAAGCGACGTTATGGACAGAACAAGTCGACAGTACATCAGTTGATTCTCGACTTTGGCCAAGGGCGGCTGCTATGGCCGAAACTCTGTGGTCTGCTCCTAATACCACGTGGAAGGATGCGGAAGAACGACTATTAATCCACAGGGAACGTTTAGTGGCTCGTGGAATTAACGCGGACGCTTTAGAACCTGAATGGTGCCTACAAAATGAGGGACAATGTCCAATTTAAAAGTCCTGAAGACTGGAACAAATTTAGTCAAATTCAATAACCTAATTTTTAAAACAATCCTAGTTTTGAAAGAAATTTTCATAACATATATTTTTTAAATATATACAGATGCAAAAATCGAGGAATTTACTTCCACACTAAAATTCCAAAAACCTTCTCCATATGACCATTTCAAAAAGTTTCAACTCCAAAATGTGTAATAAAAGCTTTTTGCGTTTTATTCTTCATAAAAAGAAATAAGACTAATATGTAATGACTAAACTTTACTTGTAATGTATATACATATCCTAGGGACAGGTAAAAATGAATGATAAAAAAAATGATCGAGGGATAATAACGAAGAAAACTCAGTAAGCATAAATTACTACATAGTAAGCTCCATTATAGCATTTACTATATCGTTCTGGTTATTCTTGAGAGCCTTAATAGCCTTCGCTCTACTGACGTTGGCTTGCGACATAACTAATTCCACATCCTTATCTTCCACTCCAGTTTCATCAACTTCTTCATCCTCAGATTCTTCGGCAATTGGTGCTACAGATGTGGTAGTGCTACCAGCAGCACCTAAAATGGAATAATGTTCCCGATCAATAAATATATAAAATGGAACGTTTCACTAATCAAACTAAATAACGAAAAATATAAACATTTAAAACAGAAACTAGTGTACAAAATTACCTTCACCAGCTGGATTAACTTCCTTCAATTTCTCAGCAGCAGCCACTTGAGCCTGTTGCGAAAGATCTTCAATTTTAGCCTCACCAAATACTATGTATGTATCACTAACTGGATTCTTATAAACGTCAGGTTTATTTATAACGAAAAGTATATTCTTCGACTTCCTGATGGTTACTCTGTTGACACCTTGAACCTAAAAACCAATCGACTATCATATCACCGTTACAAGACCCCATGCATCAGTTTTTTCAATACATATTACGTCAGTCTGCCAAGAATTGTATCATAACAGTTATCAAAAATATAATAATGCGAAACCTTGACCATATCATCATAATTAGTAAAAGAACTACTGATTTAAATAACAAACAGCTTTTTTCCCCTTATTGGACCATTAAGGACACAAAAGTAAACAGTATTCTTCACAATCGACTCTTACGGGTCCCAGAAATTTTAAATAAAATTAACCCTTTCGCGCCGAAGGCCGTATATTCCTGTGTTAAAAAAATATGACAAATTAGTCGAAGACTGTATTTATCCGAATTAGTTTTAATTTAGTACAATATTCTTGTAGATACCCCAATTATCGTACCTTTTCCGTAAATATATGCTACAACGACGAAGACCATACGATTCCATAAACCTCGAAAACTACCCACCTTATGGACATACTTAAAAATAGGAAAATAGCACGTCGCGAAAGGGTTAATAATTTCAATTACTTAAATATCATACAAACTTGGGCTCTATAAAGCTAAAATAAAACTGAACTAACTTACTGGTGAAGAAAAAGCCAATAAAACATGAATAAAAACAACACTAATTCTGTATCTGTTAGATACAGAAAATATCTAACAACTTAAGCAGATACAGAAAATATCTAACAACTTAAACAGATACAGAAAATATCTAACTTAAGAAGATAGAGAATATCGAACTTACCGGTTTCAAGCCAAGTTTAGACATAATCTTGCGCGCCTTTTTCTCGCCCCTGGACTGTTTAGCCTTCGAGACAATGTCGATTGGTAGGCCGGCTGAAGCGGTCCCCGGGAAAGCCGCCGTGGCGTTGGTCGCGCCGGCATCCTCGAGTTCCGGAATTTCTTCGTCTGAATCGCTCTCCGTCGAACTGCCGCTGTGCTGTTCAGGTTTTGATTCTGCAACGACTGGTTTTTCCACCGCCTCGGTCATATCTGGCATTTTGTTCTAAAAATATTGATACAATATTACAAACGGAAACCATATTTCCAACTTGGTGAACGAAGGTCGACGAATGTAACAATGCAGATATTTCCGACGGTGGCGATATCGCATAAAAACGTTAAAATACGAAAAATTACGTATCGCGCTTTAATTCTTTGGTAAAATTACAGGGCGTAATGTGTAATGGATCGTTTTTAAAAGTTGGATGATTTGGATAATTCGAAAAAAAAATTACCTTCAGAACCAAAATCTACCAAACTGTGAAAACTAAACTGACAGAAAGATGGTTATTGAAATTGCAGATTTCGCGGTTACCGACTATCGACCAATGTTGCCAATCCTATAATTGCAGAAATTGATTTTATGCTCCAGATTTTGCGTGTTTTGCAAAAATTTTGAACAAAAAATTTGTTGACTCATTTTTTCAAGTCCAAGTCGCGTAATTATTTATTTAATTGCCGATGTGTTAAAAAGGTGAAACCTTCTTGGACTTAATCACAAGCCACAGTGTTTAGTTCAGTGCTTTAGTCATTTTTTCAAAATGATATCAAAACAGTTTAAACTTGTCCTATATGATTTGATTTGACGTCAAAAGTAGAAGAATTTTTGAAGTGAAAACTTCTTTAGGCGCGTTGAGCGATTTTGGATAGGGGGTAAACTTGTGGTTTCACGTGAACATCGCCTCACCCTCACGCGTCACCCTCACATGTTGCCAACATTCCCTAATGTTAAAAGTATATTGTATATTATTAACATTAAAGCATATCAAACTGTATTTCGTTATCAATAAATATACTATACTATTATCAATAATGTAGGTTTAAATTTTGAATACCCCGCCCGCGTTATTTGAGTTGGCAGTACAATGTCAACGTCAATTCGGGGTGACGCGAAGCATAGATGGCTCGACCGCGCCTTGGCGGGAAAGTAGAGTTAGTTGTCTTCGAGATTAGATGTCTGTTGTTCGGACTGGCTGAAGTTAGTCGTCAGTCCCGCGTTTTTGTATTTTCTTACTATGGAGTCCTATAAGAAGGAGATTCATCGGTAATGTAAGTTGTCGAATGAAAATGGGATTGATTTCCACCCACTGACATCAGCGGCCTCTGTTGTGTATTACTCGCAAGTATTGTGCGAAAACTGTAAAATGAGGGCTTAAATGAACCTACAATCACATCACTGTCGTGTTAACCTTTTTTGGGCTTTTCCTAGGAAAGCGTGTTTAGAACATCCTTTATTCATATTTTAGTCAGAGAGGAGCTGAAGTTAAAACTACTTCGAATAGAATTCTGTGGTGCATGTGTTTGAGGATCAATAGATGGCGATGCAGGCGGTAGAAGGTTTTCAATACCATTTTAAAAGTACACAATCTTCCTTCTAGATAACCATATTTCTTACATTAAAAAAGTAATAAAGTTGTTGTCAAACCATTGCTATTACGTTCGCTACGACCTACCCCGTTTAAGCTCCCACAATAAAGATTAAATTTCCACACAATACAATCATTTAAACCTCAAATATTAAAAGGTAGGTCAATTGGACACAATTTATTTCCAAATAATTTGCAATATTCTGACTTATTTACTAGTGTGGGTTCAAACTGCAACACCATATTTCCCAGTTTTAAGTTTTCACTTCTGTCAACAGTCTCCAAGACTGCTTAATTTTTTGGTGTTTTTTTAATTTCAGTTGTTAAGAGTAACATTTTTTTTAGTCGTTAAAAGTAACGTTGTAGGTATGGTACATATATTTTTGTGTTCTCTTTACCCATTAAATTATTTAGAACCTATTTCCTTTTCTACTGAAACTTCTAGGGGTCCGGACAAAGTCCTGAACACATACATGAGGTTGATCTCCTTCGCTGATTAGTATTCAAAATGGCGGACATACCGACAGAGATAAGTTTGGCGTGAACGCTCATTATCCTTGTCAAATTCTGTACAAACGTTCTATGGTTTAACACGTAAACAAAATTCTGTCACAGCTGTCACATTGTGAGGTTATCAAAGTAAAAACTTCTGTTCAAGCGAAGAAGACTAGTTCAAGCCAAGAAGACTAGTTCAAGCCAAGAAGACTAGTTC
The DNA here is from genome assembly GCA_028583605.1 of Dastarcus helophoroides. Lineage (NCBI taxonomy): Eukaryota > Metazoa > Arthropoda > Insecta > Coleoptera > Bothrideridae > Dastarcus > Dastarcus helophoroides. The sequence goes on along the minus strand of CM053337.1, from coordinate 13,791,579 downwards.
AAGCCTTAGATAAAATAGTCAAAAGTTCAAGCCTTAGATAAAATAGTCAAAAGTTCAAGCTCAGCATAAATTACACAATAATTCCATTTAGAACGTATTCCGCGAATAATTCTATATTAATATATAACCCGATGGAAGGCTCATTACTAGTAAGTGTAAAAAACCTTTCGCTTGCCTAAATATTAAGTCCAAGAAGGTTTCACCCCTTTATCACATCGGCAATTAAATAAATCATTACGGCGTAATTATTGAATTGCCGATGTGGTAAAGGGGTGAAACCTTCACAAGCCACAGTGTTTAGTTCAGTCAGTGCTTTAGTGCCTAAATATTAATAAAACTACTCACAGGAACCCACACTTTACACGGTCAAAGGGATTGCCATCCTCGATAACGACGGGAACCGCATATTGGCCAAATATTACGATAAGAATATATTTCCGACGGCCAAGGAGCAGAGGAGTTTTGAAAAGAATTTGTTTAATAAAACACACAGAGCGAATGCTGAAATCATCATGTTGGATGGGCTGACGTGCGTTTATAAGAGTAACGTGGATCTGTTTTTCTATGTGATGGGGAGCTCCCATGAAAATGAGGTATGTAAAACACTAGGTGGCATGCGTTGCTAGTTCTTCATGGTAATTTAATTCTTCATTGTGTTAGGTAAAATTAATAAACGTAATTTTAATTACTGGTAAATCTATTTTAGTTAATATTGATTAGTGTACTGAATGCACTATGTGATGCAATTAGTCAGATTTTGAGGAAAAATGTTGAAAAACGTTCAGTTTTGGATTCACTGGATATTTGTATGTTGGCACTTGATGAAATCTGCGACGGAGGGTAAGTTAAGTGGTGTTTTAATGCCAACAGTTTGACGAGTCGTTTGTAGGATTATTATCGATGCAGACGCTAATTCTGTAGTTTCGCGTGTTGCTCTCCGGAACGACGATATTCCACTTGGAGAGCAAACAGTCGCACAGGTAACTAACGCCATTCATTCACTATTTTGGTGATACGAGTTAATGGGTTCTGTTTTTTACGTTTGTGTACAATTTTATTTAATTAGATTTTTTATATGGACTTTGTTATTTTATTTGTGATTTACCACAATTTATATATTTATAGGTACTCCAATCAGCTAAAGAGCAGTTGAAGTGGTCTCTACTCAAATAAGCGTTTCGTTACTTAGATGTAAAACATAATTAAGGTTCAGTTATAAAAAGAATAAATTATAAATTTGAAAATAACACAAATCTTTTATTTTAAGAATTTGGTTGTTTTTTATTTTTTTATTGTTGTAGATATTAAGGTAAAGATAGTAAATGATGGAATAACGTTTCTCGGAAAAAGAAAATGTTTTATTTCATAAAAATACGCTCAAAGACATTTTAATAAATAAATAATTTATGGTGGAATTAAAAAATTGTTTTCAAGTTGCTTTTTAGGATGATTTCCTGGACTGATTCAAATACTTTTTTAACGTTATTTGTATCTGTAGCGATAGTATAGTGGACATAAACGTCCCTTTTTGGTAGTTCCTCGTTTATAAATTTCCCAGGAATGTAACCAATGTGAGCCACCGTTAAAGGGGTCTTAACTATATCCTGTAATAATGTGAAAGGTGAATACAATGCATACAAGGACATAAAACCTACTTACGAACACTTTGTTTCTCATAAATAATTTAGATTTTTCGTACTCATCATTTGGATTGCATTCCTTAGGACTGGGGTCAAATTTTTTATATTCTGGGATAAACTGATCCAACCTTTTTCCTTGTTCAATTTTCTTCTTTAAAAGATCTTGTTTGTTGAGGAATACAATTAAACCTGCGTCTCGAACAAATCTACAAAGAATTATTAAAGTATTTCCATGTTTAGTAATATTGAGTTGAAAATTTTTCGTGCTAAGGATTTAGGGGAAAAAAATTAATCTGAAAGTCTTAGAATAAAACTCGGAAGTTGGGGATAGTTTAAATTTGGGGAAAATGATTTAAAATAAGAACTAGTTGTAAAACGAAAACATTTTGAATTAAGTGACTAGAGTATGAAATTCGTTTTTTTTTTACCTGCTTTTGTATATATCTTTGAAAACGTTAAATGCTTCTTCCAGTCTGTTTTTGCTGGCGTCCTCCCTTAAAGTTTGGTCAAAATCACTGGCAGCTATCAGGAAGAGTATCGCTTGAATGCCATCGAACACCTGAAAATCAATTTTCCGTATATTTTGGTCCACCGGTCATCGTTAACTAACTTGAATCCATTTTTTTCTTTCGCCACGTTGTCCGCCGACGTCGTACATCCAGAATTCAGCTTGTCCCCCGCCGTATTTTTTATCAACGTTGATCGAAAACTCGATTTTCGAAATCGACACAGTCATTACTCTGCAATAGAGGATGTCCTGCGTGGTCGGAATGTAATCCGGTTTTCTTATAATATCTATACGATCTAAAAAGCTAAAAACTAAATTAATCTTGCTACTGGGGTAAATAAAACGGAAACAATCGGAATTTCTACGCTCGATTTGTGTCACGCGAAATTATGCCAAATTGGAGATGTGGTTTGGGAGAAATTTTTTACTTACTATTCAGCGCAGTCGATGAGTTGGAATTCGTTCGCTCGTTGAAAAGTTCGTTTTACACCAGAATCTGCCCAGACGATCTTCACGTTGTCGAAGTATTCCTGCAACATTGATAAGTTTTTAGTTGTTGCAACTTTTTAATTCCGTTAAAAAATTGCAATAAGTGGCTGAGTGCAGCTTTGGCTATGCAAAGTAACTGGTTTACAAAATGAAAGCATCATAATTTGTGAATGATAATCCAATAGGCGATAAAGCGGTTCAAAGGCAATTTAAATAGGCTTAGATCGGGTAAGTATGGGGATACAAAAATGAGAATTCAGCTAATATATGAACTGAATCAAAATCACTGGGTGGGAGGATGGAGAACCAAAATAAAGCATTACTTTTTTTTTCTTTGGTGGAACGGACTGGTCCTTGATTATCTTCAATAATTGAAATACAAATCTCTGTTGTGTTTTTTAATCTTTCTTGGTTTCAGGGGACAAGATTTGTATTTTTAAAGCATTACTGTCTAAAAACGTATGAAGTTATTTCACTAAAATTACTTAGTTTATTTCAACCAAACCATTACTGACTAAACATGTTAAAGTATTTCAATGAAATAAATTAATATTTCATAAATAATGTTTCGTTTCAAAAAAAAAGGAGAAAAATCTTGTTATTAATAACAAGGCGCCTGATGATGAAGCAATTTAGGCAAGCGATCTGTTTTTAATTGTGAAATAACATTATTTGTTGCCGCGCATACTTACACTAGTAAATTCGTCGTACTGCGCCCCCAAAGCCAAAATGTACTCAGCCGCTTTCCTGGCTTCCTCGCCAGCGATTTCCTCCGGTGGGGAAAGCGTACTCATATGGCTTAAAATGTCGTAAACTGATTCGTGAATGTTGTCTCTGATGAAAGGAACTTTTTCCTTGCGTTCCCTAAATTCACATTTGTTACATTGGACAATCGAATGAATCGATACTTACTCGTCCGAGAATCCATTGATGTGTAGAATTTTCATCTGTTTAATAATCGTAGTCTTTCCAGATTCTCCCGTACCGAGTAACAACAATTTATTTGTGCGGAAAAACTGCTTTGTGTGGGCGGCTGTAGCATCTTTGCTCTTTTTCCGACGAAACATTTTCACCTCAAACTAATAAACTCCCACACCATCACGTAATGATATGTGATAAAATCATAAAGAACCAAAGGAGAGTCATTAATCTTATCTTCTAATAGTCAGAGACGGTATTAAAGTTGTTTCCAAATCGATAGAATTCGTTATCAGTAAAATTATAAACAACTGAATTTACTTAATTCTGTTTTTTATACGATGGAACTAAGTGTGAGCTTACAGTATTAAATGTATTTAAAGTATTAGAAAGTGGTTAGATAAAACTCAAAAAAAAATTAACTGTCAAAAATCGTTTAGAGAATGTTACCAGCGCGCTGAAAAACACTCGACTTTGTCGTCTGGAATGATAAAGAACTTTGTAAACAGGTAACTCAGTCCATTTTAATTTCAGTATTTTCTTCGAGCGTAACACCGGCTTTGTTTGAATCAATCCTCTAGAACCGATGCCGGTTTTAATGTCGGGGAAACAGCTCGGAACAAAACAAGATTTTGAGCGCGTCGAAGACGCCTAAAAGTCAAAGAGCTACGTCGAAGGCGCCTAAAAGTCAAAGAGCTGCGTCGAAGGCGCCTAAAAGTCAAAGAACTGCGTAGAAGGAGCCCCAAAGCTAAGGAGCTGCGTCGACGGTGCCTCAAAGTTGGGGAGCTGCGTCGAAGGTGCCTCAAAGTTGGGGAGCTGCGTCGAAGGTGCCTCAAAGTTAAGAAGCTGCGTCGAAGGTGCCTCAAAGTTAAGGAGCTGCGTCGAAGGCGCCTAAAAGTCAAAGAGATGCGTCGAAGGACGCCTAAAAGTCAAAGAGATACGTCGAAGGCGCCTTAAAATCGAATAGAGCGTCGTCTTAGGTTCTAATCTAATAGAATATCTATTAGATAGTAATAAAAAATAGTGATTGGAGGCATCTATTTTATTTCTAATCACTAACAAGGATAATAATGAGGTTTGGGATTCGATTTTAACATAAATAAAAGCGCAATTAAAATAACTGCTACAGTTAAGCGTATCCTTCTTTGTAACTGTCGTGGACCTTTCCACTTTCCTTTTAGTAGTTGTTTCCAGTAGATTTTCGGGAATACGTGCCTATGAAAGTACCAAGATATGCGAGACGGCTTTAATTTTAGGTTTGCACTCTTTCGGAATGTACCAGCTTTCTAGAACGACGCAAGATTTCGGTGTTGTTATTATGGGGAAGTAACTGTATCCATTGTAGGCAGACTTTAATTTTTTCCCCTTAAATGCTGCCAGTATATTCTTATAGAGGACGTTAGCTTGAAAAGCTGAAAATATAACTTAATTGGAAAGATTAATACGTAAAACCTTAAAAAAGTATACTTATACTTAGTTATTATTAATATTACTTGTAATTAGTGTTAACAAACCTAACAAATTTAACTCGCCAATTGAAAGGGTAATCTTTATACATTTCCTGATTTTATCTGAATTCCCATTTTGGGATTTTTACAGTAAAGGGAGAAACTGCTTCGAGTGAACTCACTAATCAAGATTGTGATATTGTAAACAAAATCCTTTTTAAAATCGAGATTTATGAAAATCCCGACTTTCGTTTCGAAATTTCGAATTTAAAATTGATTAGTACATCCAGAGATTATGCTTAGTTTCTCTACGAGTACATCACACATGCGTTAGATAAACGTTTATCGCGTCACGATTCGTATTTGCCCCACGATATGCATTGGGAACCGAGCGAGAGTACCCCTCGTAACGGCAACCGTATTAGAAAACAAAATGATGCTTCTTCAAACTGAAAAATTATAGATAAGCAAGTTAGAAGTTAAAAAGTAAACAAAATTAAGCAAAATGAGATAACACTGATTTTGGAATTTCGAGCACCCTCGAATCCTAATTAAAACTAGAGAATACTCTAATTGCGCCCATTTACTATTGTAAATAGTACTCAGACGCCAAGGCCGTCACTTGTTAATGTCTTAACTTTAAAATCTGCGCATTAAACTGGCTTTTTACTATACAAAATGTACTAAAGCACTGAACTTAAGTCCAAAGAAGGATTTCACCCCTTTACCACATCGGCAATTAAATAAATAATTACGCGAGACGTATTTCGCCAGCAGAACTGGCATTTTCAAGCGCACTAATCTAAAAAGATGCATCGACGTCATATGCATTGAGATTCAAATCGATACAAAATGTATACAAATACTTTAGAGTGAGAAACCTAATGCTCTCCCAGAGAATCAGTTGTGAAAAGCGTTTGATATTTAAATGTTGGTCGAGTATTTTAAAAAATTTAATGAAGTTTAGATAGTTCTGCAACCAACGATGTAATTAAAGCAGCAAAGGTCGCTAGTAGTGAGGTAACTTTCTTGTAATATGGGTTGCATAGCAACATATTGTAACAAAAAGTAATTATAAAGTTTTGTTGGGAATTTTCTAGAAAATTTGATAAGGGGAAGCGGCCGCGGTAATAAATCGAACGGCTCCAGAAATTTCGGCAAACGATAAGCCTTATCTGCGAAATTCTTCTAGAACCCGAATCAGGACCTTCATAAGGTGGTCGTTTTTCCCTCAGTTAGTTAAAAGTCAATGAATAAGTTAACTAAACAGTGTTAGTGAATTACAATTGAAGTGTTCCGAGTTCAATTTTGAAATAAAGTGGTTACAATTCACCACGTGATAATCCTTTGAACCGATAACGCGCAACAATATCAAAATAATAAAAATAAATATCAAATAATGTTAATTAAAATACAGAATATTTAATTGATTAAAGCTTTAAACTACGTGGGCCTAGGGATTAAAATTCGATTTCTTTCCGGAAGTATTGTATTAACGTTGGAGAGAACATTCCTGCGGGAGTTGATTTTGTCCATCAATTTGGTTATAAATCTACATTTAGCAACATTCCCAAAGAAAGAGTCGGTTTCTCGTGTACTAGATAAGGAATACTTTCATACGGTTACCTACTGCAACAGCAGTTTTTGCGCTTGGGACAGAAGCACAGTCGCCAATGGCAAATACGTTGTAGCACTCTTCATGCTGCAATGTGTATGTGTTTACTCTAACAAATCCATATTCGTCAGAGATTTGTTTGTTATATCTCACGAAATTTGGCGTGTACATCGGTGGGGCTACATGCAAGAGAGAGTACTGGAAGAAAAACCGCGTTCACTTCATCAGCTACAGGTTTCGCTTCTACTCACTTCAAAAACTTGCTCCCTTTCACCACACGCATCCCAACTTTTAAAAACAGCTTGATTCAAAGAGTGTTTTACTTCCACTAGCTCGGTGTTCGTATTAACTTCGATTTCGTGACATTTACACAACGTTTCAACCACTTCGCAATATGGCTCAAAGTCGATAATGGTCTGTGATGCTGTATTGTATGTTATTATGGCATCTTTCCTCCTTTTTCTCTGCAATATAAGTAACGTAATTTGTTCGTTTTATTGTTGAGTGTCGCAGCTAGCTCACAAGGTCAGATTATCAGGCTAACAGCGTCGTAGATTGTTGAATAGATGAAGGAATGAACAAAATGCACCCTAAGGGTTTAGTTCCTGGTACTCGTTCCTGTGGCCAAACCATTGGCATGTCAACCATTGGTATGTCGAGGGCTAAACCCCAAGATGCGATTGTTCATTTGTTCGATGTCGCAGCTAGCTCAGATCGAGATCAGGCCAATCATCAGTTGTCTAAATCGTTGAATCAACATCTGCACGTAGACAACTGATGATTGGCCTGACCCCGAGCCACAGCTCGAGTATGAAGATCTTTCATACACGAAGGAAGAATCCGTCATACATGAAGGATCTTCATTTGTATGAAAGAACGAACAAAATGCGCCCCTTAGAGTTTAGTTCCTGGTACACGTTCCTGTGGCCAAACCATTGGTATGTCGAGGGCTAAACCCCAAGCTGCGATTGTTCATTTGTTCGATGTCGCTAGCTCAGGTGGAGATCAGGCCAATCATCAGTTGTCTAGATCGTTGAACGTCTGCTCCTAAACAACTAACTGATGATTGGCCTGACCTCGAGCTACAGCTCGTGTATGAAGATTCTTCATACATGAAGGATCTTCATCTGTATGAAGCAACGAACAAAATGCACCCCTTAAGGCCCTGAGGAATGTGAAAACAAACTCAGTGCTGGTATGGAATTGCCACCTAGCTCTAGAACGTCTATCACAAGAGAATGCAATTGATCTAATATGGATCAAAGGACATTCTGGAAAAGAGGGAAACGAACGCGCTGACAAACTGGCGAGGAAGGGTTCGGAGGGACAATTCGTTGGACCAAAACCAACCCTTCCCCTAGCGAGATCAACCGTAAGATCCCTACTTAACGAAGAAATTTATCGTCAACACAAAGCCATATGGGCATCAATAACAACATGCCGACAAACTCACGCATTCATTAGAATACCGTGCAGGGAAAGGGACAAAGCTATCCCTACAACTCTCAAGGAATAATCTCAGGAAACTTGTGCAGGGATATGGACAGGTCACTGTCGATTAAACAAACACCTCCACAGAATGGGAATTATAAACGACCCGAGCTGCAGAGGGTGTTTCAGAAGAAGATGAGAGTGTCGAGCGCACGTGATGTGTCACTGCCCGGCACTAGCATCAATCAGAGGATCCACGCTGAGGGACTTCTGGCGCCTAGTGTGGCCAGTTTGAGAGAGGCGCATCCAAGGAACGTTCTCCAGTTTCTCAACAAGGTTGGGCGACTGATTGAATGACCAAGGACACCTCAATCACGGGGATAGCACAATGGGCCCGGAAAGGGTGGCCTAAGTGCTTGCCTAAACTTTAGGCAACTCACAACGAATCCAGAATGGTTCCTGGCGCTCGTCCCAGTGGCCAAACCGTTGACATACAATTTTATGTCAAGGGTCAGACCCCAAGCTACGATGCTGCAACCAGTCTTAATGAGTTAAAGGCGAAATAGAAATACTGAGGATAGAGCAACGTTTTACCAGGCGGCGAAGGAAGAAATACTGAGGATGCAGCTACAATTACCTTTCTGAAATAGTGATCTGCAAAGAAACAGTTAAATTGGGATCCTGGGCATTTCAAAGCGCAACGCGGCGAAGTAAATATGGCGTTACCACCATTAAAATTCTGGATGGCATCGTAGGTTTTCTCAACGTAGCGCAAAGAATAATTAGAACAAGCGTATCCGGGCATGTCGAGCGCTTCAACCAAACCTGGAATCTGCAAACTTTAGTTACTTACCCTAAAGTTACTTAACATCTAACAGTGTAACGATCACGCGCAAATTATGCTGTATGTTAAAGAACACCTCGACTCGAAGTGCTTAAAATGCTCCCTTATGAAGGCACTAAATCCAGAAATTAAAAAAAAAGAGATTCAATAACAATTCCCCAAATTAGAAGGATACAGATCATCCTCTTAATATGGGAAATTTCTCTCTCACTTTCTCGCATTCTTCCGCGTCAAGAAGAGTTTCAGTTTTGGTATTGACTTCTTCACTCGTTTGCCTCAATCTGTCTCCTTCTATTTCTCTATTTTTCGCTTTCTCTCCCCCTCCCACTCTTCTTTATTTGTCTTCCTCTTCCACCCTCACCTTCTTCGTGCCAATCTCACTTTGAAAGTTTCGCTTCTAATGCAGGATATACTTCTTCCGGGATTGGGCACCGTGTTAAAGAACTACTAAAAGTGTTTATTAGTTCTTTGCCACGGTCCAATCCCGGAAGAACTATATCCTGTATTGGTTATATCGAATTGACAATCCTCAAGGAATAGGATTTCTCTTCTCTGCTGACTCAGATGTATGCGATCGAGGTTGGTATTACCTCTTGTGTGATAAAAAAGTATAAGGATATAACCCTACAACATCTGGTTTCAAAAAAATGAAGAAACAAACTTTTAGTACTTTTTTGACTCGATCCAATCCCGGAAGAAGTATATCCCGTACTGACTCTGACCGTGGAAGCCTTCGTTATCATATTTCGCTTCTAATATTTGTAAACGCTAGTAAGTACACACTCGCAGACAAAATTGCGCGTCTGTCTGTAGACAAATCGAGAATTTTGTCTTTAGACTGTCTAGAACAATCCCAAAATAGTCTAGGATCTTAATCAGACGTCCACACCTGTGCTATTCAGCTAAAATAGGCTCCGAGAGATCATGACAAAAGAGACAGTGACCCACGGAATTGCTGCTTTTTCACGCGGAGTTGAAGAACAAGCAATTTGTTCTCCATTTGTCTATAGACAATCGTAGAACTTGGTTTATATACACAAGATCCACGGGTGTGTACTAGTCATAACATAATGAGTCATAATGAGCTTTATTAACAATACAATTGACGCAAAATCAGCAAAATGCTTATACTTTGGCCAATGAGAATCCAGCACGCACGAGCCTCCAAGTTTCTTCCAAAAGGTGCGAAGGCTTCCACGGCCAGAGTCAGTACAGGATAAACTTCTTCCGGGATTGGACCATGTCAAAGAACTACTAAAAGTGTTCGACCACCATCGTAGGGGTCTTCTTCAGGAACAAAGAAAAGAAACAATAAATAAAAGGGAAATATAAGGGACTATGCAAAAATGAAAGAATGAAAAGGCCAATTTCAAAACATCAAGAGCACGGTAACTCAGTATGTCCACCATACCAGAGGCGAAACTCTTCTAAATTGAAAATTGGTACAAAGGGCAAGAAAGTTTAGACAGAAGAGCACGGTAACTCAGTATGTCCACCATACCAGAGACGAAACTCTTCTGAATTGAAAATTGGTACAAAGAATAAGAAAGTTTAGACAGAAGAGCACGGTAACTCAGTATGTCCACCATACCAGAGGCGAAACTCTTCTAAATTGAAAATTGGTACAAAGGGCAAGAAAGTTTAGACAGAAGAGCACGGTAACTCAGTATGTCCACCATACCAGAGGCGAAACTCTTCTGAATTGAAAATTGGTACAAAGAATAAGAAAGTTTAGACAGAAGAGCACGGTAACTCAGTAAGTGCACCATACCAGAGGCGAAACTCTTCTGAATTGAAAATTGGTACAAAGAATAAGAAAGTTTAGACATTCGTCTGCGCGATCGCTCCCGAAGATTTTCGATGGTTGGTTTCCAGATGGAGGAAAGCATGTAACCGTCGTCTCTGTTGATGTTTTTGGGGAATTTTTGGATTTCAATGGTACTCTAAGCCGCGAAGTATCAAATTACAAAGCTTACTTCGTCGAAATTCGGTTCCAGTCCTACAGCAATTACAACAATCTCGTACTTTACATCGTCTCCTCTGCTCGTGTAAGCGATATTTTCTTGTGGTACAAGCTGGGTGACGTAGTCTTTCATCCAAACGACCGATTTGGGGAGCAAAACTTGTGTCGGTTTGAAAGCGGTGGGTAGGCACTCCATTCCAGCTCCTACCAGTAAGTAGGAAGATTGGAAAATGTGAGTGGTTTTCGGTTCTACAACGATGATTTGGTAGCTTGGAAGTTTTTTGGATAGTTTGGATGCTATGGTGCAACCTCCTGTACCGCCTCCTATTATTAGTAACTTGCAGCTGAAATAACCAAAATTTTGAGACGATTAATGGGTCTAGTCAACTATTCGAATACTATTAATCTACATACATCAAGCCTGAATTTGTTACGTTTTGTATTTTTTTAATATATTTTTGATGCCAAAGTGTTTTTTAGGATATTAATTAAGTAATTATTTCCAAGTAAAACATGTTCCAATTAAATATTTATTCCATAATGCGGAAAGTAACTGTACTTACCAATAACTTGCATATCTTTTACTTCCACCTAAAAATAATTTGTTTTGGTTCAATCGACAAACGTATCTGAGCATAATTTCAAAATACCTTTCGTTTGTCATAAAAATGTCATAAATGGCAAGAATTAGAAAAAGTACCACAGAAATTGATCATATGTCATCACCTTACTATTTGAAATGTTTGGTAAAAGTAGAAAATCGAAGAAAAAAATGTTTATTCCACTTTTTAAAACGCACAAATCGGCCCATAAGTATCATTGAGGGGCGCTCCTGGTTCCTAACTAGCATCATTGTTTATAATTTAACAATAATCATTGTTTATAATTTAACAGACACTTATTACGTCTTCAGATGTAGAGACAACTAATGGGCTAACAAATTTTTATGAAAATTCCGGACATCCCTCTGATTTTTTCTTCTAATTATTAAAAACAAAGATGATGGATTCTCTTCGTACAAAAAATTCCGGACGTAAACTACCCTCCCGTTCGGATGTCCGGATGGAGGGTGTACGAGGGAAATCGACGGCAAAATTTTAATGTACCACGGGCCAAGTTTCTTTCGAACAATTCATTCAAAATCCAATTCTGTAACTCAAATCTAAACTCGGTTCTAAATTCGGACCACATGTGCTGTCTCTGACAGAAACCCAAGTCTCCTCATCCATCAATACGGTCCATTTGCTTTGTCCTAACTACGACTTGCACACAAAATTTCCGACACAAGAGGGGAATTTGTGCTTTTACGCGAAGCGACCTGTCCTGGCAACGAGAAGAACCACTGAAATCTGCTGCCCGTTCCAGTTATTTTTTTAGTTTTCTGAAGAATCTAATTTTCCAAATTAGGAATTTTTAAATTTTGGACGAATTCTACGAAACGAATTGAAGATTTAACTAAATATCGATTTTAAAGCTGCCTAAATTCAAAACAATCTGAAAAAAAAATCGAAGCTTCGAGGCATCAATACAGTCCATTTGCTTTGCCCTAACTACGAATTGCACACAAAATTTCGACACAAGAGGGGAATTTGTGCTTTTACGCGAAGCGACCTGTCCTGGCAACGAGAAGAACCACTGAAATCTTCTGCCCGTTCCAGTTATTTTTTAATTTTTCTGAAGAATCTAATTTTCCAAATTAGGAATTTTTAAATTTTGGACGAACTCTACGAAACGAATTGAAGATTTAACTAAATATCGATTTTAAAGCTGCCTAAATTCAAAACAATCTGAAAAAAAATCGAAGCTTCGAGGCATCAATACAGTCCATTTGCTTTGCCCTAACTACGAATTGCACACGAAATTTCGACACAAGAGGGTAATTTGTGCTTTTACGCAAAACGACCTGTCCTGGCAACGAGAAGAACCACTGGAATCTGCTGATCATGATGTGATTTGGCTGAAAATCTGCTCCAAAAACAAAGTAATATTCATTTGTTCACTTTGTGTCTCCAAACGATCCCTCAGACAGCTCTTCTCTTATTTCTCCGTAACCTTTGATCACCTACAGACGACTTATCCAAAAGCTGAGGTTGTCTTTCTCGATGACTTCAACGTGTACACAACATCCCCTCGGTTAAGGTTTTCTTCCCGAACTGACGACGCGGGAAGGGTGGCAGAGGCTTTCGCCATCACTTGTGGACTATCTTAATTGGTTGAGGAACCCACAAGAATTCCTGATGTTAACCTAAACTACTCGATCTTCCATTAACCTAAACTACTCGACCTTCCATTAACCTAAACTACTCGACCTTCCATTAACCTAAACTACTTGACCTTCCATTAACCTAAACTACTCGACCTTCCATTAACCTAAACTACTCGACCTTTTCCTTACAAATTCACCAAATTCGTATAAAATCTCTGTGACATCACCGCTTGGAAATTCGGAATTACAAGCTTGTAGCAGCCTTTCGCTCGCTTCATATACCACCTCCTTCCCAGACGCAGTCCCGTAGGGTTTGGCACCTTACCTCTGCAAACTGGGAAGGATTCAGATACTTCTGTGCATCTTTCCCATGGAAGGAAGTGAGACAACCCTTCCTTAATCGTCGAATTCATCACGGAAACTATCCTGATTGGTATGGAATGCTCAATTCCAGTGGTGGCTGGCGTATAGGCACTGTGGAACTGCAGCACCCCCAGTTTCGCTTACGAGTTTTTTTCTCAAAATTTTCTGAACACTTTTCATTACACAATTTTTTGTAGAAATTTTTAATTTTCTCTGATTTCTTTTTTTAGAAAATTTAGGTTTCTTTCACTAGGTTACGACATTTAAAAACCTATTTTATTTTTTATTTTGATCAAAATCACATTTTCAAAAACTAGTTTTTTCAAAATGTGATTTTGAATTTTTTTAATAATTTTTCTAAAAGACTTCATTAAGTCTCCAGGAATATAAAAGATTGATTTTGAGATTAACCTGAAATTTTTTAAAAAGTGAATTTTGAGAAAAATATTGAAACTTCGAAAAAAATACGAATTTTAAGGAAAAAGTTGATGAGAATTTCACACAGAAAGTCAACTTTTGAAAATAGTCGTTTATCAAAAGACGAATCTTGAAAAAAATATCGAAATTTTGAAAAAAAAGGCGAATTTCGAGGAAAAAAAATCAGATTTCCAGGAATAAAAATGATTGGATTTTGAGATTAACCTGAAGTTTCTTAAAAAAACGAATTTTGAGAAAAATATCAAACTTCGAAAAAATACGAATTTTAAGGAAACAGTTGATGAGAATTCCAGAACCATAAAGTATTTGATAAGATAAAGTCGAAATTTCGAAACAAACACGCATTGTATCAAAAATGGCTAACTTTTGAGATGTGTTTTCAGAAAAAAGTCAAAATTTTCAAAAAAAAAAACGAATTTTTGAAAAAAAAATTATAAATATCGAGATAAAGATCAAAATGTTGAGATAAAGATCACAATTTCGAGCAAAAGGCAGATTTTAATAAACTAGTCGAAATTTCTGAAAAGTTAGATTCTAAAAGTAGGAAGTTTTCAAAAAAAAAAACTCAATGTTAGGAAAAATAACGTAATTTCGAAAAGAAGGCGAAATTTCGAGCAAACAGTTTTCAAGAAGTCAAATTTTGAAACATAAGTGGAATTTAGCGAATAAAATCGAAATTAAAAAAAAAACAATTTTCGAAAAAAAGAGTTGAATTTTCAAGAAAAAGACGAATTTCGACGAAAACCAACTTTCAGAACTTCACACAGGAAGTCGAACTTTGATAAAACAGGAAAATTTTGAAGAATAGGCATTTACGAAATTGAAATTTTAGGGACTAAGCTTAGATTATTAAAAACATAAAGGATCATACATATTTCGATAAAAGATCGAAATTTTAAAAAAAGATCAAAGTTTTGGGAAAATGATTTAAATTTTCAGAAAAATTCGGAATTTCGAGACAACGGCAAATTATGAGAAAAATTCGAAATATCAAAAACAAATCAAAATTTCTAAAAACGAGCGCGAATTTTGAATTATTTTTTCAATATTCACTTGTATTTGAAAATTTCGAGTTTTTTCTTAATACTTCGCCTTGTTCTCAACTCTCCCTTTTTTCGAACATTCGACAAAATTTAAAACTTAAAATTTTAGGAATAACTCGAAATTTCCAGAAAAACTTTCAACTAATTGATTGAAATTTCAAGAAAAAAGTCGAAATTAATAAAAAGTCGAAATGTTTTGGAAGTTTGAAAAAAGGGAGACTTTTGAGAACAAGTCGAAGTGTCAAAATTTTCTGAACACATTTCATTACACAATTTTTTGTAGAAATTTTTAATTTTATCTGATTTCTTTTTTTAGAAAATTTAGGTTTCTTTCACAAGGTTACTACATTTAAAAACCTATTTTATTTTTTATTTTGATCAAAATCACATTTTCAAAAAGTAGTTTTTGTAAAAGTGTTGAGAAAGAAATCAATATTTCGAGCAGGAATTAAAATGTTAACAAAAATCTCAAATTTCTTTCAAAATGTTAACATTTTGAGAAAATAATTCCAATTTCAAGAAAAAATCTAAATCCAACTAACTCAGCTCGTTATTTACTATTTCTCTAAAAAATAAGTTAATCCGGTATCTTTGTCTTTTTACCTCAAATCTCATTTTGTTTAAAAATTTTGAGTTTTTACAGATATTTCAATTTTTTTTAGGAAATTTTGATTTTTTCTGCAAAGTTTCCATTCTTCTTAAATATTTTATCAAAAGAAATTTTCTCGAAATTTCCATTTTTCCTGAAAGTGATGTTCTTAAAATTTCTTCTAGAAATTCCAACTTCTCCAGATTTTTCTCTGTGTTTCTCTAATTTGCTTTAAAAGTTTAAAATTTTAAGTTTTTTCACGACACTTTGACAATTTAAAGTTCATTTTATTTTGTGTTTTGACAAAAAATGTTTGGAAAAAACCTTGAAAGCTCTATAAAAATTTCAACATATTGAGAAAACAAAAGATTTCGACTTTTTGTAAAGATATTTCAATTTTTTTTTAAATTTCAATTTTTTTCTCCAAGACACTTTTTTTTTTCCCTATGCAATTTGTGTTTTTCTCTAAACATTTTATACAACATTTTTTTTTAAATTTCGACTTTTCCTGGTGATTTTATCTTTAAAATATTATATCTTGTAGACATTTTGATTTTTCTCTAATTTGTTTTGAGAATTTAAAAGTTTTTTAACGAAATTTTAGTATATTAAAGTTTATTTTATTTTGTAATTTCGATAAGAAACTAAAAATTGTTAAGTATAACTTTAGGGAAAATAAACTTCAAATCTGCATAAAAATAAGAAAAATTTGGGAAAAATATTGAAATTTCAAGAAAAAATGAACCTTGCAAATTTCAACCTTTTTTACAATTTGATATTTCTCTAAGAAATTACTACTACTGTAGGATCAAAGAAAATTCTGAATCGGAATTTCCAATTTTTCTAGAAAAGTTAAATTTATTCTTGAAATTCTCAAGTTCAAATTTCGATAAAAAAAACGATCGAAATTTAAGAATTAAACTCAAAATTTCAAGAGAAAGCAGATCATATTTCTAGAAAAAGTTACTTATTAGTAAACAACATTTTTCAAAAAAAAAATAACAGTTTCGAATTAAAGAAACAAAAGTTTTCTTTGAAATAAATTAATTGTCAAAAATGTTCTTATAATTTCGACTTTTAAAGTGAGAATTATTGAAATTTTGGAGAAAAAGAATCAACATTTTTAGAAGACGCTCAAAATTTCGAAATTAAAATTAATTAAAATTTTGAAAGAAATTCATTAACAATTTACTGTTCTAATTTAATTTTTTTCTAATAATTTTGAAGTTCCAGAGAAATTTCAAAAATCAAATATTCCAGCTTGAAGCCAATTTTTTGTGATTAAAATTCAAATTTTGGCAATTTATTTGTACATAAAATGCAAGTTTTTTTTTGAAATTTGTTTCAAAACTTTGCACAATTTTAAAAATGGAAATTTTTGTTATTAATTTTTTTAATTTCGAGTGTTATTACGAAATTTTTCTCAAAGAAATGTAAGATTAAATAGAAAAACATTACCACTTTTAAAAAGTAAAGCTAAAGTTATCAGAAATGTCGAATTTTTAAAAAGTGAAATCTTAAAAAATTTTGAAATTTTCATAGACGGTCAAATTTTCAAAAGAAGATAAGGATTTCAATTTTTAAAATGGTCGACATTTTCGATAATTTTGGGAATGAAAGACGAATTTTTGGAAAAATATCGACATTTAAAATAATTTGCAGAGTTTTTAATTAAATTTTCAAAGAAGCTGAATTTTTTGAATGTTGTAGAAAACTCAAAATAACCGAAATCTTCGTAATTATCAAAAAAGTTGAAATTTTAAAAAGGTAAAATTTTGAAAAAAGTCAAAATTTTCAATAGTTCAATTTTGAAAAGGATCTTTTCTTTTAAGTCGAAGATTTAATAGGAAATGTATAAATAAAATTTTAAAAAAGTTTGAACTTATCAAAAAAAAAGTCAAGTTTTCAAAGAGTCGAAAATTTGAAAAAAAAGTCGAAGTTTTGAAATGAGGTCGAAATTTTACGAAATATTAGTCGAAAATTTCAATAAAAGGTTTTAAGAAATGTCTGACTGATCACAATTTTCAAATAAAGGATCGACAGTTTGCAAAAAATGTTAAAATTTTGAAAATAATTGAAATTAACAAAATAGTCCAAAATTTTTAAGTTTTCCAAAAATTTAAAATTTTGGAAAATGACTAAAATTTTCGAAAAGTAATGTCGAAATTTTCATTAGAAAATTTAAACATTTTAAAACGCTAAACATTGTCGCAGCACCCCCATTAGTTGTGGCTGCGAGCCGCCACTGCTCAATTCCCAACTCCCAAAAGAAGTCTGCCTCCAGTAAATCTTGGTTTAGTAAAAAATGCTCTCTTGCAAAAATTAGGCATACCGTCGTTGGCGTTTTCTGTTATTTTCCAAATAATCGCAACCTTTGTTGTGTTTTTTAATCTTTCTTGGTTTCAGGGGACAAGTTCTGTATTTCAATTTTCAAATAATCGAATTAAAAAAACTTCACTTTGCAAAATTCCAAATTTTCGAAAAATTGGAATTTTTTGGAACATTTTTAAAAAACTTCGAATTACCCCAAAAATTTCGTTTTTTACAAATATGTCGAATTTTTATAAGAACTGCGCCACTTTCGATTTTTTATTAAGATTTTGACGTTTTCAAAATTTCAGCTTTTTTTTAAGAGTTCAAAAATTTCGCCTTTTTTTTTGGAAATTTCGATTTTTCAGATCCAAACAAATAAATTCTTTTTTTTTAAATCTTAACTTTTTATGAAAATTTCCGCATTTTTCAAAATTTCGGCTTGTATCAAAATTTCGACTTTTTTTTTCTCTTATTTTCCAAATAATCGCAACCTTTGTTGTATTTTTTAATCTTTCTTGGTTTCAGGGGACAAGTTCTGTATTTCAGTTTTCAAATAATCGAATTAAAAACTTCGATTACTTTTCAAAATTCCAAATTTTCGAAAAAATGAAATTTACATGCAAGATAATCGTTTTTTTGGCAAATAATACATTTCTTTTTCTCAGAAAATGATTCTAATTAAAAATTAAAATATAAAACAAAATGAATAAGTACCTATGCTTAATTTAATTTTGTCTAAACAAAAGAAAAACATTTGTAACATAATATTATTTAGTAAAATATAATTGAAATAGATAAAATCATGATATACAATTTTTAATAGAACATATACAATTAAATAATTATACATATACACATAAGCAATTTTAAACTTTTAAACAAATTTACTAATAAATAAATAGCCGCAAATAGCAATAAATCTTAATAGCTTATAGCAGAGAAATCACAAAAATTATCTTGACTAAGAAAGTTCAGTATTTAACCAATAACAAAAAAATGTAATCTTATCATTAATGTCCCTGAGCTTTGGGAATCCAAACTGGAACAGCCACTGCCCCTATATCCACCCTCTGAACTGTAATTATTTCTTCTTCTACGTTGTCTGCATTGTAAAATCTATACAGCTCGTCAATGGCTTTGTCTTCAATCTGAAAAAGCCAAGGATTAGGGATGTGGATCTGAAGATCGATTAATCGAAAAATAGATTTTTTCAAGTCTCAAGGTCGATTTTTTAGATCGATCTCAAATATAAGATCTAATGAACAATTCAAAAATTCTAAGAATCGGATCGATTTACCTTGGATGCAGGTCACTGTAAATTTAATAACAAAATTTTTTAATTTTTTATGTAAGTCGAAATTTGGAGTTTAGAGCCGAAATGTCTAGAAAAAAGTAGAAATTTCAATTTTTAAATCGAAATTTAACGAAATATTACCAAGGCGTAGAAAGGACATCGACTAAAAAAAAATGTTATTTTAAAAATTTCGACTTTTTTCTCAAACTTCGACTTTTCTTTCAAGTTTTGACTTTTTTCTCAAATTTCGACTCTTCTTAAAATTTCGACTTTTTTCTGGACATTTCGACTTTTTTCTGAAAATTTTGACCTTTTTCTTAAATTTCGACTTTTTTTATCAAAATTCGAAATGTTACAAAGGCGCGGAAAGGAAATCGATTAAAAAAAATGTTACTTTTAGAAATTTCGACTTTTTTTTTCGAAATAACGAAATTTTTCTCAAAACTTCGTTTTTTGTTTCTCAAATTTCGACTTTTTTCTCGAAATGTTGACCTTAATATCGAAATTTCGAAATTGTTCTCGAAAGTTCGACTTTGAACTCACTTTTGACTTTAATATCGAAATTTTTGACTTTTTTTTCTCGAAATTTCGTCTTTTCTCGCAAATTTCGATTTTTCTCTCGAAATTTCGACTTTTTTCTCGAAATCATGAGTTTTTTCTCAAGTTTCGATTTTTTTTCAAGGTATTTCGAAATTGTAACTTTTTTCTCGAAATTTTGACCTTAATATCCAGATTTCGACATTTTTCTCGAAATTTCGACTTTAAACTCAACATTTCGACTTTTTTTCTCAAAATTTCGACCTTTTTCTTAAATTTCGACTTTTTTTTATCAAAATCTGGAAATTATTTCGACTTTGTTCTGAAAATTTCAACTTTTTTTAAATGTTACAAAGGCGTAGAAAGGATATCGACTTTTTTCTCGAAATCTCGACTTTTTTCTTAAATTTCGACTTTTTTCTCGAAATATTTCGAAATTTCGACGTTTTTCTCGAAATTTGGCCGTTTTTATCAAATTTCGACTTTTTTCTCCAAATTTAGACCTTAATATCGAAATGTTGATCTAAATATCGAGATTTCGACATTTTTCTCGAAATTTCGACTTTATAAACTCAATATTTCGACTTTTTTTCTTAAAATTTCGACCATTTTCTTAAATTTCGACTTTTTTTATCAAAATTCGACTTTTTTCTGGAAATTATTTCGACTTTGTTTTGAAAATTTCAACTTTTTTTAAATGTTACAAAGATGTAGAAAGGATATCGACTTTTTTCTCGAAACCTCGACTTTTTTCTCAAATTTCGACTTTTTTCTCGAAATATTTCGAAATTTCGACGTTTTTCTCGAAATTTGGACGTTTTTGTGAAATTTCGACTTTTTTCTCGAAATTTAGACCTTAATATCGAAATATTGATCTAAATATCGAGATTTCGACATTTTACTCGAAATTTCGACTTTAAACTCAACATTTCGACTTTTTTTTCTCAAAATTTCGACCTTTTTCTTCAATTTCGACTCTTTTATCAAAATTCGACTTTTTTCTGGAAATTATTTCGACTTTGTTCTGAAAATTTCAAATTTTTTTAAATGTTACAAAGGCGTAGAAAGGATATCGACTTTTTTCTCAAAATCTCGACTTTTTTCTCGAAATATTTCGAAATTTCGACGTTTTTCTCGAAATTTGGACGTTTTTGTGAAATTTCGACTTTTTTCTCGAAATTTAGACCTTAATATCGAAATGTTGATCTAAATATCGAGATTTCGACATTTTTCTCGAAATTTCGACTTTAAACTCAACATTTCGACTTTTTTTTCTCAAAATTTCGACCTTTTTCTTAAATTTCGACTTTTTTTATCAAAATTCGACTTTTTTCTGGAAATTATTTCGACTTTGTTCTGAAAATTTCAACTTTTTTTAAATGTTACAAAGGCGTAGAAAGGATATCGACTTTTTTCTCAAAATCTCGACTTTTTTCTCGAAATATTTCGAAATTTCGACGTTTTTCTCGAAATTTGGACGTTTTTGTCAAATTTCGACTTTTTTCTCGAAATTTAGACCTTAATATCGAAATGTTGATCTAAATATCGAGATTTCGACATTTTACTCGAAATTTCGACTTTAAACTCAACATTTCGACTTTTTTTTCTCAAAATTTCGACCTTTTTCTTCAATTTCGACTCTTTTATTAAAATTCAACTTTTTTCTGGAAATTATTTCGACTTTGTTCTGAAAATTTCAAATTTTTTTAAATGTTACAAAGGCGTAGAAAGGAATATCGACTTTTTTCTCAAATTTCGACTTTTTTCTCGAAATATTTCGAAATTTCGACGTTTTTCTCGAAATTTGGACGTTTTTGTCAAATTTCGACTTTTTTCTCGAAATTTAGACCTTAATATCGAAATGTTGATCTAAATATCGAGATTTCGACATTTTTCTCGAAATTTGGACCTTAAACTCAACATTTCGACTTTTTTTCTCAAAATTTTGACCTTTTTCTTAAATTTCGACTTCTTTTTATCAAAATTCGACTTTTTTCTGGAAATTATTTCGACTTTGTTCTGAAAATTTCAACTTTTTTTAAATTTTACAAAGGCATAGAAAGGATATCGACTTTTTTCTCAAAATCTCGACTTTATTCTCGAAATATTTCGAAATTTCGACGTTTTTCTCGAAATTTAGACGTTTTTGTGAAATTTCGACTTTTTTCTCGAAATTTAGACCTTAATATCAAAATATTGATCTAAATATCGAGATTTCGACATTTTACTCGAAACTTCGACTTTAAATTCAACATTTCGACTTTTTTTTTCTCAAAATTTCGACCTTTTTCTTCAATTTCGACTCTTTTATTAAAATTCAACTTTTTTCTGGAAATTATTTCGACTTTGTTCTGAAAATTTCACATTTTTTTAAATGTTACAAAGGGGTAGAAAAGATATCGACTTTTTTCTCGAAATCTCGACTTTTTTCTCAAATTTCGACTTTTTTCTCGAAATATTTTGAAATTTCGACGTTTTTCTCGAAATTTTGACATTTTTATCAAATTTCGATTTTTTTGTCGAAATTGAGACCTTAATATCGAAATGTTGTTCTAAATATCGAGATTTCGACATTTTTCTCGAAATTTCGACTTTATAAACTAAACATTTCTTAAAATTTCGACCTTTTTCTTAAATTTCGATTTTTTTTATCAAAATTCGACTTTTTTCTGGAAATTATTTCGACTTTGTTCTGAAAATTTCAACTTTTTTTAAATTTTACAAAGGCATAGAAAGGATATCGACTTTTTTCTCAAAATCTCGACTTTATTCTCGAAATATTTCGAAATTTCGACGTTTTTCTCGAAATTTAGACGTTTTTGTGAAATTTCGACTTTTTCTCGAAATTTAGACCTTAATATCAAAATATTGATCTAAATATCGAGATTTCGACATTTTACTCGAAATTTCGACTTTAAATTCAACATTTCGACTTTTTTCTTCAATTTCGACTCTTTTATTAAAATTCAACTTTTTTCTGGAAATTATTTCGACTTTGTTCTGAAAATTTCACATTTTTTTAAATGTTACAAAGGCGTAGAAAGGATATCGACTTTTTTCTCAAAATCTCGACTTTTTTCTCGAAATATTTCGAAATTTCGACGTTTTTCTCGAAATTTGGACGTTTTTGTCAAATTTCGACTTTTTTCTCGAAATTTAGACCTTAATATCGAAATGTTGATCTAAATATCGAGATTTCGACATTTTTCTCGAAATTTCAACTTTAAACTTAACATTTCGACTTTTTTTCTCAAAATTTCAACCTTTTTCTTAAATTTTTCTGGAAATTTCGACTCCTAAGTCAACATTTCCACTTTTTTTTCGAAATTTCGACTTTTTTCTCAAAATTTCGACACTTTTACTCGAAATTTCGACGTTTTTCTGAAATTTCGACTTTTTTTTCGAAATTTCGACATTAATCTGAAAAAAAATTTGAACGTGATATCGAAATTTTGACATTTTTCTCGAAATTTCGACTTTAAACTCAAAATTTCGTCTTTTTTTCTACAAATTTCGACTTTTTCCCAAATTTCGAATCTTTTCTCAAATTTCGAATGCCTAATTTAACCATAGAGTGTGTTTATTATAGAGCGACTTATTCTCGAAATTTCAAGAAAAAATTCGATATCAAAGTCGAAATTTCGAGATTAAAGTCGAACATTTGAGGAAAAAAGTAGCAATTTCAAGAAAAAAGTCGAATTCTCGTTATCAAAGTCGAAATTCCGAGATTAAAGTCGAAATTTCGAGAATAATGTCGGAATTTTAGGAAAAAAGTAGAAATTTCAAGAAAAAAGTCGAAATTTCGAGTTTAAATCCGAAATTTCGAGATTAAAGTCGAAATAACGAGAAAAAAAGTCGAAATTTCGAAAAAAATCGAAATTTCCAGAAAAAAGTCGAAATCTATAAAAATATTTTTTTAAATCAATGTCCTTTTTACGCCTTTGTAAAATGTCGAAATTTCTAAATATAATTGTTTTTTAAACAATGCCTTTCTACGCTTTTGTAACACATGGACTTTGAATATTCGTAAAAAAAAAAAGTTAAAATTTCGAGATTAAGGCCGAAATTTCGACTTTATCTAAGAAATTTACTCAAAAAAAGTCGAAATTTGGAAAATAACAGCTCATTAGGTCAGGTTTCTTAAAATTTGACCCAATTTTAAGAAACCTGACCCAATGAGCTGTTATTTCGATTCAGATTTTAGGAAACCTGACCAATGAGCTGTTATTTGGATTGTTCTTAGAAACAAAAACGTGGAACATTGACCAAAATAATTTCTGACGATCAAAAAAAGAAAAACGTTTCCCTAATATTGGTAAAAAGACAAAAAATTACGAATGTCACATCGAGGACTAATAAACAAAGAAAAAAAGGCAGCAGGAATTTTCCCCAAAAATTACAACTTATCCTTGTTTAAGAAGACGGTTCATCGCCATCTATCCTTGTTTCCGCATCCTACTCGCAGTGCTTTGAAAGCTGAATGCGAGTGGATTAAACTTAAAAAAAAAAGCAGTAACATATTAAGACAAATTGAGAGCCACTTACCTGGGTGTAAATAAGGAATTTGCTCTTTAATTTAACCAAATTCTCCTTTTGTTTCTTCTCGTGAGAAATAATATCATTAATTTTCACATCACTTTCCGTTTCTTTCAAGGGACTAGCAGGAATGATTTTCCATGGATTTTTGGGACTTTCTATTAAAAAAATGCATCTATTTAAAATCAGCTTGAGACAAGTTGGTAGCGAAGTGCAATGATCTTGATTTCTGGGTTGAAACTACTCACAAGTATCAAGTGATGAAACAGTATCAAGTGCAGTATCAAGTGATGAAACTTAATCAAGT
This sequence comes from Dastarcus helophoroides, assembly GCA_028583605.1. NCBI lineage: Eukaryota > Metazoa > Arthropoda > Insecta > Coleoptera > Bothrideridae > Dastarcus > Dastarcus helophoroides. The sequence goes on along the minus strand of CM053337.1, from coordinate 13,767,097 downwards.
CATGTTAACTTGAATGAACCTCAGAAAACAAAAAGTTAGTGGGTCTACTATATTAAAAAAAAAGTAAGTGACAAATTAAACTTGCCAGTGAAACCAGCGAAAAGGCCAGAAAACAAAGCGAGTAAACATTACCTAATTGCAGAGTGACGTCTTTGCTTTCGGAGGACAACCGCTTTCGTTCTTTTTGTGACAATCTAACAATCTTATGCCTCTCATGCTTCTGGGGCGACCTCGAGTAAGTCCCCCCGGATGGTGGGCTATTCAACTCGGGAAAATCCCCCAATGAACTCTCGAAAGGTCGTATCCGCTGAAGACCTGCTGCTGTTGAGTTTGACATAATGAGGTTTAATGTCGTCGTCATCGATGTGGTTTTTAGCGAAATTTATCGCCTGTAATCTCCTGCAGACGTCGCTATCGCGATCAATTTTGATATCATCGACGACGTCGGGGAATTGGATGATTGTATCAGGGTTGTCGCTCTCCGAAGACGCTTTGATTTGTGGACTTTCGATCGTTGGGGTTTTTTGGAAGCGCAACCTTTTCTTTTGCGACTGGCGTTCTCGCATTGTCGACTCCAGTGTTGAGAATGTCGGGGTATTTGGCGCTTATACTTTGTATGCTTTCATCGGGGGCGGCCGTCGAATAGGGAGTAATGACTCGACAGCAGATGGCTGATCTTTCACGAAAGTAACAATCGGTTAGGTCTGTTAATAACTGATCATCCAACTCGTTTAGGTACCCAATTTCTAGGAAGACTGGCATATTATTGGCGATGAATTTTAAACAGTTGTTTTTGAGATCGGCGGCGTTGTACACGTGAGCGCAAACTAAGATCTGCGTCACGTTTTTCACAGTCAGTTCCTTCGTTAGCAAAGGCTCGCATATTTCCTTTAAACCGTTAACGAAGAATTGATCGGCTAAAACTATTAACCGTTGCAGATATTCGATATCAGTGGTATTTGACCCCAAAGCATCTGTATATAGATACTCCAGCAAAGCTAACACCAAAGTTTCATGAAAAGGTAAATTAACTTCGTCAATTGTTGTGCTTTTATGCCATCTTACAGAAAACATGCTGTTAAAATAATCCATTCGCGCGCAAAGGATGCATTTATGGGCTTTAATAACGGCCCCATCCGAACACCTGATTAGGACATCAGCAAATTCAGAATAAGCAGTTCGGTCGAAAGTTAACGCACTCGATACAGTGACGTCGGTTTTCCTGCACGGCCTTCTGAAGTTCAACACAACCGAATTTCTTCGCAACTTCCCCTAATAAACGTCGAGGGGTTTTCCCTTTTACCTTCGTACTTTTTTTCTGATTGTTATACACTTCGAAGGCGGATGTACCATTCGCTGCTTCCGAATCTACTTCTTCGATCACCTCATCAGGTAAACGCACTCTATTGGTATACAGATACTCCAGAAGCGTCTCAAAGACATCAGGATCGACGCCATCGATCGCGATATCGTCCGCATTGTCTAGAATTAGTTTGTGCAAGTAGGGGCTCCTTTGGGCCAAAATTAGTTTGTGCAGAGGGTAGGTTTTACGTCCAACTTTGAGCAGAACGTCATGGATGGTGTCCACCTCATTGGCTTCTTGCAGCAGCTGCTCTAGTTGGTTTGGCATCTGAGATTCACCACTGGGCGTAGACTGGGTAATTTTGTATGGAAACGCCTACAAATTTAATTTTTAAACAAAATTTCCATCTTGGATGGAATTCCCAATTCAATAGCTGACCGAAATCATTGTCTGTTGCGTTTCATGACTTTCAATCTTTCATTGAATTGAAAAACCCATCTTCAATACGATAGTCACCTGAATGACTCCATAGTCTTTCCCTTTGGGGTCACTAACGATGCTCAAAGCGCGATGGATTCGGCCGAATTTTGTGATTTTCAACGTGATGCAGTCTTCTTTTTCCAGGAATTTATGGAACGCGCTCTTCTCTGTTGTTTTGTCGTTGGACGGCTTTTTTTTTCTTGGTTTAATGAAACCTTGGAAGGCCTCCCCGTCGCTCGTAACGAATAAAATTTCGTTCAAATTAATAGCGACTTGACGGATATTGATGGCGCGGTTTAAAGAAAAGATGCAACGACACAATTGCTGATCGGATTCCTGCCAGAGGAACAAATTCCCTGTGTTGGTTAAAGCGACCACTTTTAACTCCCTGCTGACTTCGTTCGATAGCTCTTTGTCTAGCAAATTGCCTCCGATGATTCTAACTTGAGTTACGTTTAGCTGCCTGTCGACATGAAGCGTTAAATTAAATTTATAACAGAACGTGGGGGTTACCTGGATGCGATTTTTCTGCACTGGTACTCGTGCAATACATAGATATCGCCTTTTTCGGTGCAAACTACAGTTGCACCATCACTAGAAGAAACCGATCGTATCCGGGTGTTGTTCAAGTTGATCAACTTGACGCTTTTCGGCGTTATGACGTATTTACTGTCCCCAACTTTCTGATGACCGAGTTGACCAGCGTTTAAACCCCAAGAGTAAAGGGCGTTAGGGCCCCAGGCCACACTGTGGTACCTTCCGGTGCAAACACCAACTATTTCAGTCGAAAAATGCTTAACTGATCGCGGACTTAGGAGCTTCTCGGGCGGGGGCGAAATACCCAACACTTTATTCACATTCAGGCCGCAGGAAAATACCTAAAACGATATCGCTTGAATTAAATCACTGGATTTTTGAGCCGACGTTGGAAACTATCTATGGGACTCTAGTTGCTAAACATGTAAGCTCGATATTTTTATTGATCTGTAACATTAAAGGTGTCTAAAAAAAAATAGGAAATTAAAAACAGATCTCAACTTAAAAATTAAAATTTCGAGGGAAATATTGGAAACTCTAAAGTTGGAATTCTACGAAGAATTATAAACACAGAACTTTGAATAATTGAAAATTTTAAGAAAGTGCTACCAAACTGATAGAAAAGAAAAGATAAAAGAGAAACGGGAGTAGAGAAGAAACAAGAAGATAAACGGGAGTAGAGAAGAAACAAGAAGATAAACGGGAGTAGAGAAGAAACAAGAAGAGAAACGGGAGTAGAGAAGAAACGAGAAACGGTAGTAGAGAAGAAACAAGAAGAGAAACGGGAGTAGAGAAGAAACAAGAAGATAAACGGGAGTATAGAAGAAACAAAAAGGGAAACGAGAGTGGAGAAGAGTCAAGAAAAGTAGACCGGAGAAGAGTGGAATGCAAAAGGGTCAAGAAGAGTAGAACGCAGAAGAGTCAAGAAGAGCAGAACAGAGAATATAGAAGAACAAAAAAAAGGAAAAGAGGATCGAATCGAAATCGTCAATTCCAAATAGCGCTTAAAAGCGTCAAAGGTTTCCAAAATTAATTCATAAAAACTGAATACTCACTGTATTATCCCTCATTAGAAATAAACTGTGGTCCCTAGACGCACTGGCTTGAACGCAAAATGGAGATTCGCCATTATTCTCGGGAAACGTCACCTGTTTTGATATAATAACAGTTTTCTCCAGACCTACCCCCAAACGTCCCCCCAAGCCATGACCACATGCGTACGCTTTCCCAGACTCGGTGACTAGAATAGTATGAAATTCATCTATGCAGATGTTAGCAACGTTTTCAGTCGGAAACTCCTTATGAAACATATCGAGTAATTCAGGTACATTTTTAGACCTATGTATACCTAAAGAGTTATTACTATTTTGTCCCCAAGCGTACACTTCCCCAAAGCAATTATGAGCGTTCGGTACAATACCGTCCTTCATAGCGTGCTCCAGAGGTGTTAAAAAGTTGGCATCTAAATGTGTTGGGTTCGCTCCTGTAATAAAATACTTAAAACTTCACATATTAACAATCAAGTGGGATTACCCAGCTGAAGCAACCCGACAGCTACGTTAATTTTCCCGTAAAACACGCTTCGATGTAAAGGTGTGTATCCGGACTCCACGTCCCTAACGTGCACGTTCGCGTGCCTGTTTTGAATTAACCATTTCACTAGACCTATTCGACCGCACGACGCCGCTACGTGGAGGGCTGTCCTTCCGGCGGAATCCCGTACAGATTCGCAACAAGTACAAACATATGTCAGGAAGGCGCAAAGATCTGAATCCGATACGCTCCGTTTGGAAATCGCCGCCGTTATGATATCCCCATGTTGGGTGGATTTGCAACGCTCGGTACAATCAGGATGCATGTGGGGCTCACTAATCACTCGATCTAGCGTTGAATTCAATCAACGCTTTGGGGTATAAATGTTGTGCAACGTTGTACAGCGTTGGGTTATCTTTAGTGCTTTAATACTTATGTTGGGCGATAAAAATAAAAGGAGTAATGGAACAATGATTTAATTTTTGAATGTCTAAAGCCTAAGTAAATGTAATTTTGAGAAATTTACTTTTTAAAATTGTATATGTGTATAGTCAAATAACGTAATAAATGGGGCGAATAAACTACTGGCGGTTAGATCTACCCCAGATTCTATGATCGCGTATGTCAAACCATTTGGTGTTTTTAAAGTTGCCTATAGTTAATTTAAAAGCACACAGTGGCGTAGTTTAAAAAAAAATCGTGAAAGGACATTGAGTTTCAATGAAAGAAGAGCCCGACTGAATATATTTATAATTCAGGGACTGTAATTAACGATAAATAGTTGTTATAAGCTAAAAAATTATATTTCTCAATAAATATAACGTTTATTTTAATTTTAACATTCGTAAGTTGGAAAAATTTCGAGTAAAGGTCTAAATTTTGTAACAAAATCGGAATTTGTATAAAAATGTCTTTAAATTGATATCGTTTTGGGTTTAGTTTTTTAAATTTAATGCTTAGACTCAAAATTCCAAGATTCAAAGTTAAAATTAAAGCTCGAAATATTTAGGAAATATTCATAACTATTAAACTTTAATAACGATAAAAACGCAACAAAATTTAGGGTATAATTGAAATGTCCAATTCAATATTTCGAGAAAAAGGTCTTTGGAACAAAATTTAGGGCATAATTGAAATGTCCGATTCAATATTTCGAGGAAAACTTCTTTGGAGGCAAAAATCATCGTTCGTGGTCTTTTTTTTTTCATGACAGAACCTATCTTGAAATTTTGCCTTTAAATTTCGAGATTACCGTCGAAATTGTGAAAAGAATCTAAATTACGACTTCCACTTCGAAATTTCTAAAACAAACTGGAAATATTTAGGGAATTATCGAAATTTGGAGAAAAAATTTAAAATCTCGAGAAAGAAGTCTAAAGCTGAGATTTTTCGAATATATTGTTACGGGATTATCGGTTTGAATTGATTAACACATTGAATAATACCCAGTTTATTACCAAACTAAACTCGTATCACTACAACTGAATAATAACTCACTTATGTACTTCTAACTACTAACTCACTAACTACATTGACTCTAACTGACTTTTTCGAGGGAAAGCTGACCGCCTTATATAGTTTTGGCTCCCGGGTTCTAGAAAAATCACGCAGATAAGGCTTATCGTTTGCCGAAATTTCTGGAACGCTTATCTGCCATTTGCGGCCGCTTTCCCCTTATCAGATCTTTCTAGAAATATTTCTTATGCACTAAATTCTACAATTTACATTTCATTACAATATTTTGTCCAATTTTTTTCGGGCGTTATCTTGTCTCTCAAGCTTATGATCTTTCGATACAAAATACACAAAACAGTAGCCTTGTCTTCAGATGATATTTCTTTATATTTTGTCCATTATTCGAATATAAATTTGATATCTCAAGAAACGAATCATTTCTTTGGAGCTAAAAATGTGCCTGTAGTCGAAATGTGTATAATAAACTCGAAATTTTGAGTCAAAATTTGAAATATGGAAACTAAAGTCGAGTAGTTGAAATTAATAGACAAGTAACTTGATTAAAGTTGAAATATGCAGACAGAGGCTTTCTCTATGTGTGGAAATTACAAGAACAAACAGAGAAATTTAGAGCGGCGATAAAGAAGGCGTCAGCTTCCTTTAGGGTTAATTCGAGGCGCTAATTACCTTAATAAAGCCAAGTACAAGGAGGAAGGGACAAAGTGTCGTTTGGAAAACAATTCGCTCGGCGATAATTAGCGAAGTAGCGTTGCCAATGCCGTTAACTGCGCCGGTATATCCCGATATATCCCATACCGACAACCAGGAGAGTGGGAACTAACAGCACAAGAACAGCTGATTATACGACGACGCCTAGCAGACGACGTCGGCGTCTGAAACGGTCGAGACGCATCCGGGCGCGTTTTCCCAACGTTATTCTGTCCACTCGCCAATTGAATCAACCAGAGTGACCTACGTGTGTGTTCGTGTGCAAAGTAATCGAAAAAAAAATCGCGTGGTGCCCCCTGCTGTCTTCCGCTTTGCGCGTTGAAGCGCCGCGAAAATAAAAAAAAAAGTTATTTTCTATTTTATGGTGTTGGAACCCTCGAAGATATATAGTGATAGTGAGTACATATGTTATTTAAATACATGTTTTTTGAAGTCGTAACATTCCTTGCTAAGTGGGATGGAAGTTTTCCAATTTTGCCTTAGATTTATTAGCTTTTTTTTAATCCGTTGGTTTGGATGATTTCAAACTTTTCGGGTTATTAATTTCACCGGACATGTAGCCAAATTTGCGCCAGTTTTGCTAAAAACTAGCATGATAAGATGATCACTTCTGGTTCCCCTGGGAAATTGCTTTTCTAATTTAACTTTTAATCAAAGTTGAATCGTTCGTAATTTAATTTTTGTTGTCATAAATCTAAAGGAAGTAAAAAGTAATTTAAACCAAATTATCACGGAAAGTTTTTAAGGTGGATGGAAAAAATATTTTTATTTACTAATTTATTATTTTCTAATTTATTATTATAAAGAATTTGCTTTCTTAGAGATATTTTGTAATAGATATCGTAAAAACGTAGAGATATTTTCGTTCTTAACAAAAAAAAGTGTGGGAATTCGTACCTTTGTATACTATTTTTTTATAAAGAGTTAAAGAACGATTTTATACTTTAGAAAAAAGTAATCTTTTTTCCTGTTGTAGTAAATTATTACAATATAATTCCTATTCTTCATGGTGAACTCTTACTGACCGTTTTTTAATTTTATTTAACATTTCTCTCAAAAAATCCTGCTCTAAGTTCCTTTAAATACAAAAACATAATTAAAATCTTTATTGATTTGTTTTTTTTAATTGTAGAAAATGCTTTGCCACTGTAGTCCTCCTTTTATAATCGCAAAAGCATAGAGAAACGCCCCCATGATATATTTATGTTTTTTAATGGAAAAAAGAGTATCAAATAACTTTTTTTTCTAGTGAGAAACATGGGGATATTTCTTTATACTTTTACTATCAGAAAAGGAGGATTAACGTGGGAAAACAATTTCTATAATTAAAAATAAAACACAAATCAATAAATATTTTGCGACGTGCCCTACTACAAAAACTTTCTGCGATAATTTGATTTCAATTCAAGCTTACTGCGTCATTTGAATGAAGATTTGTCCAAAGCCCTAAAAATACAGATTATTTTAGCATTATGTCGCAATTCGCTCAATTGGCTCAATTCTAATGCGATGTAATAAAGGGAATTTACAATCCAAAGAAGTGCGAAATCATTATCGCGAATTCCTGAATTTGGAAACATCTTTCATTCATTTCGCTCGTTCATAAACAAAACTGTAAAGTTTTAACTGAAATATATTTGTATTTCAGCCACTTACGAAAATAAACATTTTCTTCTATGTCTATTAAGCTCAGAAAGTATGTAAATATTAAACCATTTTCATTTATAAAACGATGACTAACACTCGTAATATTGCGATGGTATTTAGGATTGTTTAAAAAAATTGATTCCTCTTTTTTAATATACTTGACATTTCTAACCCTTACTATTTGGAATTCTTCAATATTCATAATTATTAAACTTTATTAACGATTAAAACAACTACATATATTACAATTTTTTTAATATCTGTTGTTTTAATCGTTAATAAAGTTTAATAGTTATCAATATTTAATATACTTGTAAAACGATGTAAAACACATTGTATAATCTTCAATAAAACTCCTACTACGCCAAAACAACCTAGATGCTGGGGATCCGATGATTTAGAAGCAATGAATCTTTAATGAGATCGATTTTCTTGTGTAAACATTTGTTTGGTTTCCAGACAAACTTTGCCGTTAAAAAAAGATGTTTTTCCAAGCAAATGAGCTAGTCAATTGAGGGTTTGCCCACGATAGATGATGCAAAACAGAGACTATACAGAAAGTTTCTCTATGATGCAGAATAATGCACACCAATTAATTCAGTTCTGCAGTATTATTTGAGCGGCTTGCGGTCGGAGCTTGTCATGAAATATTCTGGCCAAACTGGGCACATACATTAAGCTTGATGTACGTTTAATCGATTTAATGAATACAGGCCAATTGGTGCTGACTCAGGATTTACTAACCAATGAATACGTTTTTAAGTTACACTTGAACAGTTCGTTTTTTTTAATCTCCTGATATAACAACCAACCTTTGAATTATGTGAAAATGTGTCTAAATTGGTCGATTTTAAAACGTAGAGCGGTCACAGCTACATAAGCCTAGTGCTTATGTAGCTGTGACCGCTTTAGAGTTACAAGCCGCTTATATTTTGACTTCTCGCTTTTTTTACGTCTCTCCCTTCCATAGCACTTGGGTTTTCAAAGAAACAATAGTAAAATGCTTCTACTCTAATCAATTCAATGATGCAGATGATGCTCTTTTCGGTCTCTCCGAATTACTTCAAGGATTTCCGACTGGAGAGCCTTGAGCTGCTCATTGGACAGTTTGGATAGTCTTCAGGAAGAATACCTACCTTAACACTTCCAGCCAGCTGACTGTAGGGCATACCAGCCTTTGGTGTCTCGGTGGAGGGCCCCGGGTGAGCTCCTTTCTCTTCCCTCTGTTTTTACCTCTTGGGCTCCGTTGTTGGAGTGGAGCCATCAAAGCGGAGCCTTTTTGACCCCTTACTCGTCTCCTTCTTCTCCATTGGCTTTTTTGCCAGTTTCTTAGCTTCCTCTGGGGAATGTTCCTTCTTGAGGAGTCATTTGAATCTTTTTCTTGCCGCTCCAGAGAGTCTTTTACGGCGTTCCTTAAGCTTTAAGTCGTTTACCGACTCTGAAAGCCGTTCGGTTGCCGAGAACTCACCATCGCTTGAGGCTAAGAGAACGTCTTCGATGGTTTTAGGGACTTCCGAGCTTGTATCCATCCCTTCAATGTTTTGCGATTCTTGAGGCGTATCACCAGCCTTTGGGTTTAGGTTACTAGGTTCCATAAGGTTCCCACGAGTAGCTAGGGAAATTTCCAGTCAACTGCCTCAGAGCCCCGCATTAATGCAGCAAGGCTAAATTGAAACTGGAGGGAGCCTGATCTCCAGAGTTCGCATACTAATGGTTAAGCTTTCCCTTAACCACGCAGCTATCGGCGTATGATCTTTCACCTTAACTTGGGGGGAGTTTTTATTGTGGCTCACCACTTCACTTGGGCCGGGCGCTTAAGCCAAGCCCCTCACCAATCATAGATTGACGATTTATCCTGTTCGATGATTTCAAAGCCAAACAGGGCATCCTTATCCTTTGTGCAAGACTTAGCCACGATACAACAGCTGAGCAGGGTTGAGTCACCCTTGGTCACTGTCAATGTTTACCTTCGATTACTCTCAGCGTTGATTGAACATAGTATTCAATCAACGCTCTCAGTATCACATCTCTAGCTAAGCCTCTCCACCACGACAAGGTGGTGACTCGAGGAGAGGCAAAATTTGCAAGAAGTTTTCGGAACTACAACGAATCATTCTAAAGTTATCATCCTTAAAACTTCTCGAATTCGATAATTCGCTTGTTTTTCGGGTCTCTCCCTTCCGTAGGAATCAAGTTTTGTTAGAAATAATCATAAAAAGTGTCTACTTTGGTCAATTTTATCCCGCAGATTTCGTTTTCGTTAAGCTTACATAGCTATACCTCATTGTTTTAGTTTTATAAGCTTCACAACTGCTCAAATTTGAATTTTTGCTCATTTTGAAGTCTCTCCCGTCCATAGCACTTGGCTTTGGAATTAAATAATGGTAAAATTCATCTACTTTGGTCAATTTAATGACGTGAATTCCGAATTTGGTAAGATTATCGTGCTTTGACTTATTGTTTTAAAAGTAGAAGCCTCTAAACTGTTCAAATTTCAATTTTCACTCTTTTTTCGAGTCTCTCCCGTCAATAACAATTAACCTTTGTACTAAATAGTTACAAAGTGTGACTAATTTGATTAGTTTTATGGTGCAGATTCAGAATTTGCCAAGTTTGCGGGGCTACAACGTGTTATTTTAACCTTACCAGCCACAAAACCCCTCGAATTTCCCAATTTGCTTATTTTTCGAGTCTCTCCCTTCCATAGGAATCAAGCTTTGTTAGAAATAATCATAAAAAGTGTCTACCTTGGTCAATTTTATGACGCAGATTCCGTTTTCGTTAAGCTTAGAGGACTATACCTTATAGTTTTAGATTTACAAGCCTCAAAACTTCTCCACTTTGAATTTTTGGCCATTTTGAAGTCTCTCCCGTCCATAGCACTTAGGTTTTAAGTTAAATAATAGTAGAATGCATTTACTTTGGTCAATTTAATGATGCAAATTCCGAATTTGGTAAGATTATGGGGCTATGACTTATTGTTTTAATAGTAGAAGCCTCTAAACTGTTCAAATTTCAATTTTTACTCTTTTTTCGCGTCTCTCCCGTCAATAACAATTAACCTTTGTACTAAATAGTTACAAAGTGTATCTAGTTTGATTAATTTTATGGTGCAGATTCAGAATTTGCCAAGTTTGCTGGGCTACAACGTGTTATCTTAACCTTATCAGCCACGAAACCCCTCGAATTTCCCAATTTGCTTATTTTTCGAGTCTCTCCCTTCCATAGGAATCAAGTTTTGTTAGAAATAATCCTAAAAAGTGTCTACCTTGGTCAATTTTATGACGCAAATTCCGTTTTCATTAAGCTTACAGGACTGTGCCTTATGGATTTAGATTTACAAGCCTCAAAACTGCTCGACTTTGAATTTTTGGCCATTTTGAAGTCTCTCCCGTCCATAGCACTTAGGTTTTGAGTTAAATAATCGTAGAATGCATCTACTTTGGTCAATTTGATGATGCAAATTCCGAATTTGGTAAGATTATGGGGCTATGACTTATTGTTTTAAAAGTAGAAGCCTCTAAACTGTTCAAATTTCAATTTTTACTCTTTTTTCGCGTCTCTCCCGTCAATAACAATTAACCTTTGTACTAAATAGTTACAAAGTGTGTCTAATTTGATTAATTTTATGGTGCAGATTCAGAATTTGCCAAGTTTGCGGGGCTACAACGTGTTATTTTAACCTTATCAGCCACGAAACCCCTCGAATTTCCCAATTTGCTTATTTTTCGAGTCTCTCCCTTCCATAGGAATCAAGTTTTGTTAGAAATAATCCTAAAAAGTGTCTACCTTGGTCAATTTTATGACGCAAATTCCGTTTTCATTAAGCTTACAGGACTGTGCCTTATGGATTTAGATTTACAAGCCTCAAAACTGCTCGACTTTGAATTTTTGGACATTTTGAAGTCTCTCCCGTCCATAGCACTTAGGTTTTGAGTTAAATAATCGTAGAATGCATCTTCTTTGGTCAATTTGAGGATGCAAATTCCGAATTTGGTAAGATTATGGTGCTATGACTTATTGTTTTAAAAGTAGAAGCCTCGTAACCGTTCAAATTTCAATTTTCACTCTTTTCTCGCGTCTCTCCCGTCAATAACAATTAACCTTTGTACTAAATAGTTACAAAGTGTGTCTAATTTGATTAATTTTATGGTGCAGATTCAGAATTTGCTAAGTTTGCGGGGCTACAACGTGTTATTTTAACTTTATCAGCCACGAAACCCCTCGAATTTCCCAATTTGCTTATTTTTCGAGTCTCTCCCTTCCATAGGAATCAAGTTTTGTTAGAAATAATCCTAAAAAGTGTCTACCTTGGTCAATTTTATGACGCAGATTCCAGTTTTCATTAAGCTTACAGGAGTGTGCCTTATGGATTTAGATTTACAAGCATCAAAACTGCTCGACTTTGAATTTTTGTCCATTTTGAGTCTCTCCCTTCCATAACACTTTGGTTTTGAATTAAATAACAGTAAATTGCATCTATTTTGGTCAATTTCAAGACGCAGATTCCAAATTTGTTAAGATTATAGAGCGATGACATTATTTTAAAAGTATAAGCCTCGTAACTATTCAAATTTCAATTTTCACCCTTTCTTTGAGTCTCGCTCTTCCCCTTTAAGAAAAAAATTAACACATTTGGAAACTGGTGTGAGAATATTTTCGGAATATTGTCAAAGTTTCAAACACATACAAAAAAGTGGAGATTTTGATCCCCATTAAAAAAAAATGTAATAAGTTCGAAAAAGAGTCTAAAAGCTTTTTGGAATTTATCAAAGTTTCATACTTTATTCTGTTGTGTTTTCTGTTAAATAGTGACCACAAAATTAGTAGTTATGTTGTACATTTATGCTTATTACATATAGAAACCTAATTATTATTGATTAGAGTTTTATAGAAAATGGGTTTACTTAAAAAGCCAGTGTTCAATGTTGTGGTAATTAGCTTTAAGACAATAAAAGAAAACGAGGGAATATAAAAGGTACTTTATTCAATTTTCTTTTGACCCGCAATTTCACTTTCAATTAGAACTTTTGCCAGTGTTATTAAAAGCTGAAACATCTTGAAATGCAAGCGATTTTATTATGGGATCCATTAAAATATATAAGCAACACATTTCTCTTTTTCCACTGAGGAGAGTACTAACCCTATTAATAGATTATATAGGTCGAAGTGTGCACTTGACCAAAAAATAGCAATCTTGACCTATATATCGTAATTATTCCTTCGGAAAATTTCGATCTCCTCTTGTATTCTCAGACAAATTAGGGCAAAATCAAAATATATAAATATGATATATGAAATATAATATGATATATAAAATATGATAATCACTCGAAGTATTTACGTCAGAGATTGTATTTAAAACCCTCAATCTGCTTATACCTAAATATGATGAAAAAAACAGACACAATTTTATAACATATTTGTATAAGCAGATTCAAGACTTCAAAAACTGATCTGTGGCGTAGGTACTTCGAATTAATACATTGAAATTGGCAATTTGCAGATACAGTTGCTGGATTTAGTTTCTCCAACATTTGTCACTCTATCGTATATTTTTACCAAAAAAATCCCAACGAAACGTTAAAAATGAAGTGAAATAAGCCCAATGGCTCGTTTTAAAATGGACTAGTTTAAAAACTCATCAATTGGGGATAAACGCGAAGCTTTGGCATCAAAATCTGTTTGCCAGAGGAATTCCTCCACATGCATCCTATTGACGTCATTTTTCGTAGCTGAGTAACATCCTGTTTTGAATCAATTTGCGTACGCAAAACTACAAAATTTTATAATCTGCGTTTTACATGTCACGCAGCTGCTGTTGATGCGAAAGTCTTTTTAAAAAAGTTATTTCAAAGGAGACCGTCCTATATTTATCTTAGCCCCCAAATTAGAAACTTTTTAGGATGGAAAATTGTTAGATAAATATTCGAAGGTAAATATTGTCTTGAAATGGAAAAAGACTGTTCTGTTTACTTGATTTGATTGATGAGTTTGTTTTTATTATTCTTCGAGGGAGGGTTAAGTGGAGCGATATTGGAAATAAGACGGTTTTATTGCTTGGGAAAACATTCTCATTTGCAACCGTGCAGGTCTTTTATTATTAATAAAATCAAAACGACTTCGACCAGGGTGATAGGAGATTAATGACTTCGAACTTACATTCGTCGTTTTAGCATTCGATCGAAAATAGTGAGCTTGAAACTTCTAAAAATAATTACCATCCAATAGAATGTGCGCCTGTTGCCAAACATTTAATGAAACGAGCATAACACAAGATTTTTTTGGGCTAAGCTTGGAGATGTTACAACTCAATACACTATGGACGTTCATTTCTTTGTAACAAATCGTTTATTTAATAAACAAATTAAAAATACGGGGACATAAAATAACAAAATTTCAATACTAGAATCTCAATTATAAAATTAACTCGAAAATAGTTTGAAACATTTTTTTCGAATGTTCTAAAAAAAATAGTCAAGATTTTGAAATGTTGATTGAATTTTCTGACAAAAAAAAAAGACAAAATGGCTCTAAATTACAGAAATTTCAAATTTAAAGTCGAAACTTCAAACGAAATATTCTAATTCTTCATGCTGGATCCTTATTGATCGGAAACAAACAAACAAATTGGGTCGTAGAAATGTTAAATACAACGAATAAACAGAAATATTCCAAGTTAATGAAAAACTTGAATTGGAACTTAAAAAAAAATGTTTGAAATCTCAGAATTAAGTTGCAGTTTCGCAAACTATTCGAATTATTAAAAAAAAATCGTATTTGTAGTAAAATTCAAATACATTTTAAATTATGCAAAAAAAAGTTTTGAAAACAATTACAATTTATAGGAAAAAATCGAGCTCAAGCTAGATCATAATCTAAGTCAAAATTTTCGAAACTGACTAAAAAACGAAACCGTAAACGAAACGACATCTATCGAAACATCAAATACAGATGGGATGACCCAAAAGTTCATTAATTTTTTATTGCATTAACCAACGAACAGTTGTTGGCCCTAACGGCGGATCTGATCGTAGTTTTTCGTTTTCAGGATGGGGCAAATTTGATATTATACCTCGGACGCCAACACTGACATGTCTAGCGAACCTGAGGGCAAATTGAGAGGACATTCGTCGTCGGGGACGGCGAAGAAAAAGCACCGATCCCGCTCTACGCCTCGTTACAATGACACGGAAAAACCGAAGAAAAAGAAACACGTCAATCCCGCCACCTCACTGGGATCTCTACCTAATACGATAAAGTTGTCTATGCTGAATAGCGGGTTACTTCCGACGAACAATTGTGAGTATTACTGATGTATTTCAGTCGCAAATAAAACTTGTGCCAAAATAAATTATTTGATAGCGGTTATTCGGGAGATGGATGTGTTCAGTCAATTGAAATTCAATTTTATTCCCATTTATTTCGTGTGCATTTGGCGTCGGACGGGATTGAGCCAATTTCCATATATAACTGTGTCCGGAGTCCGAACTGTGTGTGGATTTAGTGGGTTGAAGTTCGGGACTTCATGCGGTTGAACTTCCTAGGATGTATAACCGCAGCTTCGAATTCGAGGACGTTTTCTCATCCAGAATGACTAAACGAAGTTATAAAGCGGAGATGCTCTTATTTACTCCGTTTGAGGGGCATATTGCTGAAGTTGGAGGAGTTAAAAGATGAAATTTTAGAATCCAAAAGTTAATACTTTCGCTAATTTGGTAAACGTTCGATGATGCGAACTAACTTCTAGATATCGCAGATGGTCAGTTTTGGGTCATTGTTCCAAAATTTTTCTAATCCGCTTATTTGTTTTATTATACTCATTTATAAAATCAATCAAAAACATATAAATATAACGTGTGAAATAAATAGGTTAATTGATAGTATGACTGTGTGGGTATCTTACACTGGAAATATTCCAAAGTTCGTTGACCATCGAAAAAAATCAAATCGTATTTGTTTGCGATCGTTAAGTCGAAATTGTTTAACTTTTTCGACAAAATTTTGCATACGCTGAAATTAATTTCGAAAAATTGTATTTTGTGCGATATTTCAATTTTTTAGACACTTATTGTCCATTCCAAGTACTCTAAATTAAAAACAATGAGTTTTGAATTAATTTGTTTAGTAGACATGCATCCTACGTCTCTAAATTGACCAAATTGGAATTTGTGATTAGTTAATTCACAATATAATTACTATGAAAGGGAGAGAAAACTAAAAAGTGTCATTATTAAATCATTGACCATTCCGAGGGCTGTAGCTCAAAAACTATCAGTAACAGATTAATTTAATTAGTAAATATGGATTCTGCATTACAAAATTGATCAATTTGGGTACCCTTGACGATTATTAAATCCAAAACTTGATTGCTATGAAAGGGAGAGACAGCTGTAAAGTGTCATTATTGATCATTGATCATTCTGAGGGCTGCAACTCAAAAACAATAAGTAACAGATTAATTTAGTTAGCCAATACGGATTCTACATTACAAAATTGATCAATTTGGATACCCTTGATGATCATTAAATCCAAAACTTGATTGGTATGAAAGGGAGAGACAGCTGAAAAGTATCATTATTAAATCATTGACCATTCCGAGGGCTGCAGCTCAGAAATTAAAAGTAACAGATTAATATAGTTAGCAAATACGAATTCTACATTACAAAATTGATCAGCTTAGGTACACTTGACGGTTATTAAATCCAAATCTTCATTGCTATGAAAGGGAGAGACAGCTGAAAAGTGCAATTATCAAGTTCTTGACTATTCCGAGGGCTATAGCTCAAAAACAAAAAGATCCAAATTAAATTAGTTAGCTGATATGGATTTAGCATCTCAAAATTGATAAAACTGGATACACTTAGCTTTCATTTAGTTAAAAATGTGATTGCTATAAAGGGGAGAGACAGCTGAAATGTGTAATTATCAAATTTTTGACCATTCAAAAAACTGTAGATTAAAAAGGATACTTAATAGATTAATTTTGTTAGTAGGTATGGATTCTACATCTCAAAATTAACCCAATTAGGTACATTTGACAATTATTTAATTCAAAATGTGATTCCTAGGGAAGGGAGAGACAGCAAAAAAGAGCAATTATCACATTATTGGCTATTCCGAAGGCTTTATGTCAAAAGCGATAAATACTAGATTAATTTAGTTAGCAAATATCAATTCTACATGCCAAAATTGCCCAAATTAGACACATTTGGCGAACATTTAATCCAAAATGTGGCTGCTATCAAAGGGAGAGACAACTGAAAAGTCTAGTATTTGACCATTCCGAGAGCTGTAGCTCCAAAACTATAAGATCTAGATTAATTTCGTTAGCAGGTATGGATTAAGCATCTCAAAATTGATAAGATTAGGTAAACCTAGTTTTCATTTTGTTAAAAATGTTATTGCTATAAAAGGGAGAGGCAGCTGTAAAGTGCAATTATTCAATTTTTGACCATTCCAAAGAGTGTAGATCAAAAAAGCTTGTTAATAAGTTAATTTCATTAGCAGATATGAATTCTGTATCTTAAAATAACTCAAACTGGATACATTTGACAATTATTTCATCCAAAATGTGACTAGTAAGGAAGGGAGAGACAACGCAAAAGTGCAATTACCGAATTCTTTGCTATTCCGAGGGCTGCAGTTCAAAAACGATTCGTAGTAGGTTAGTTTCGTTAACGAATACGGATTCTACATCTAAAAGTTAACCTAAAATAATACATCCAGGAATAATTCAACTTAAAATGTGGCTGCTATGAAAGGGAGAGACACCTGAAAAGTGCAATTATCAAATTTCTGGCTATTCCAAGGGCTGCATCGCAAAAACGATAAGTGCTAGATTAATTTAGTTATCAAATATGGATTCTACATGCTAAAATTGACCAAATTAGATACATTTGGCGAACATTTAATGCAAAATGTGGTTGCTATCAAAGGGAGAGACAACTGAAAAGTCTAGTATTTGACCATTCCGAGAGCTGTAGCTCCAAAACTATAAGATCTAGATTAATTTCGTTAGCAGGTATGGATTAAGCATCTCAAAATTGATAAGATTAGGTAAACCTAGTTTTCATTTTGTTAAAAATGTTATTGCTATAAAAGGGAGAGACAGCTGAAAAGTGCAATTATTCAATTTTTGACCATTCCAAGGAGTGTAGTTCAAAAAGAATACTTAATAGATTAATTTAGTTCGCAGCTACGGATTCTGCATCTTAAAATTAACCAAATTAGGTACATTTGGTAATTATTTAATACAAAATGTGATTCCTAGGGAAGGGAGAGACAGCAAAAAAGTGCAATTATCACATTATTGGCTATTCCGAGGGCTTTATCGCAAAAACTATAAACATTAGATTAATTTAGTTAGTAAATATGGATTCTACATTCTAAATTTGACCAAATTAAATACTCTTGGCAATTATTTAATGTAAAATGTGGTTGCTATGAAAGGGAGAGACACCTGAAAAATGATAAAATCGTTAAAAGCTTAACCATTCAGAGCGGTCTAGCGCAAAAACAGTAGGTTATAAATTAATTTTGTTAAGAATATTGATTTTATATCTTCAAATTGACCAAATTGATTGCATATGGCAATTATTTAATTTAAAATGTGATTGCTATGGAAGGGAGAGACACTTGAATGATGAAATCGTTAAATATTTGACCATTCCAAGAACTGTAGCTCAAAAACTAGGAGTTGCAGATTAATTTAGTTAGCAAATATAGATTCTGCATATCAAAATTGAGCAAATTAGATATATTTGGCAATAATTTAATCCAAAATGTGTTTCCTTTGAACAGGAGAGGCCCCGAAAATTACCTGAAAAGATCAAACGACACAAAGAAGGAGGGCTGATTACAGCAACCTGCAACAAAGGAGGCAATCTAAGTCTCTAATAAGCAGCATAGATCAAACGCCAATTTTGAACAATTTGAAACAATCCACTCCAAGGTTTTTTTTAGTTTGCTTCTCGAAATTTCAGAATCGAAGCCGAATTTTTTCCTTCAACTTGCAAAGAGAATTATTTCATAAAAACCATTTTCTTTTAGAAAAAACGCTATCATACTCAACATTTCGAGAAAATTGCCTTTGAACAGAAGAAACCCCGAAAATTACCTAAAAGGATCAAACGACACAAAGAGGACAGATTAGATTGCCTCGCTCGTTGCAGATTGCTGTACAATCTGCAACGAGCGAGGCAATCTAATTCTCTATAAGCAGCATAGATCAAACGCCAAAAATTGGAAACAATCCACTCCGAAGTTTTTTTTTAGTCTGCCTCTCGAAATTTTAGAATCGAAGCCGAATTTTTTCCTTCAACTTTGCAAAAATTGAAAAACAGAACTTGTCCCCTGAAGCCAAGAAAGATTAAAAACACAACAAAGGTTGCTCTAACGCGTTTCGACAGCCAAGCTATCATCTTCAGGGAGAAACTGCAACTTGCAAAGAGAATTATTTCATAAAAACCATTTTCTTTTAGAAAAAAGCCATCATACTCGAAACTTCAAGAAAATTGACGAACGTATGAGTTGTAAAATTGTAGAACAAGAAACTTGAGCAAGACTTTTAAAAACTTCTAAAATGTAAAAAAAAATCGTGAAGTTTTAAGTATAAAGTTGAAATATCCATGCTAAAGCATGAATTTTTGACAAACCGGACGAAAATTTTGAATTAACTTGAACAATGTTTAAGTATAAACTAAAAATTTTCATAACAAAGTCGGAAACTCCAAAACTGAAAACGATATTTTAGAAGAGACCTAATTTTTGGAATATTTAGACTGTGATTTTAAGTTCGAAATTAGGGGGAAAAGCCCGAAGTTTGAAAGCCTTTAAGGTAAAGCGAAATCGAGGAAAACAGCATTTTAGGTATCAATGTTGGGGAAAAATTAAAAACTTAAAAGGAGAAGCAAAATTTCTAAAAAAAATAAAATTCCAAATTTGGATCGATAATTTCTAGGAAAAGATGAAAATTTGAAATAAATCCAAACATCTTCAAGTTGTTTAAGCAAAAAAGAAATTAAACATGAATTTTGCGATACAGTTAACCAAAATTTCGAAAAAAAATTCGAAATATCGAAAAATAATTCGAAAAATGTTGATGGAAGTGTATGGAAACATGTCAATATTTTTAAACGTTAAAAAAGTTGTTTAAGCTTAAATTCAAAAATTGAGGAAAGTAAAAAACATTAAGATAAAAATTACAAATAAAAACCACAAGATTTAGAAAAATTAATTTGTGGAATAAAATGAAAATTTCAATTTTAAAGTGCAAATTTCGTAGTCGAAAATTTGAGAATATGAGTCAAGATTTTGGGCATTGAGAAACCTTTGGGAAAATTGGGAAAAGAACAAAATATATTATAAAAAAAATTACCAATTAAAGCTGATATTTTAGAAATAACGAAAAAATTTCGAGTGCGAAATATAAAGAAATGTAGACTTTCGAGTTTAAAGTCACAGACTTAAAAGATAGTGAAATTCTCTGAGAAATAATGTCGCAAATTTGAAAAGAAACTTGGGCGTTAATTTTATGTTTGATTTTGGAAAGAAATGAAAACGTTGAGAAACAGGATTAAATGCATTTACTTCATGGAAAAATTTACTATTTTATTACTATCTGCGGTAGCTTTCAAAAATATTTTGTAGACACAATTGTCTACAAAATATTTTTGAAAGCTACCGTAGATAGTAATAAAATAGTAAATTTTCCCATGAAGTAAATACATTTAATCCTGTTCTTCAACGTTCTTTATAAAATAGAAAATTGACTGAATGAAAATTGGTCGAAAACTCGAACTTAATTTCTTGACGAATTAATGTTTCAAAATCTTCAAATCTCCACTTCTAAAACGGGCATAAAAAAAAATCAGAAATTTTCCGACGCACGTAAATAAATCCCATTTCCATTACTGCGCAATCTGATCGTGATTTCATCCGAGGAAAAATGCCGACGTATATATGGTGTGACTAAGACTAATTGCCCGAATTTGGAGGGCATTTGAAAGGGAATATCGATTGCGAGCCTACCGACTTGTTTGTTCCCTTTTTCCACGTACCCTCTTTCGGCCGATTCTTCAAGATAAACGTCACGTGAAATGGTGCTAATGTGGTATCTTGGAAACGATAAATAAATTGGATACCCACGAGTCGGCTCTCGGCCCCAATTACATCAATTTTCCAGCAATTCAAGGTTACACCGGATGTTTTTCCGATTCCCAAACTCTCTCCGGAAAATTCTGCGACTTCGTTTTAAATTTTGATGACGTCTTCGTGATTGGGTTACTTTCTGTTTGGAATACGTTCGTACTCAGAGACTACTCGAGCTTAGAAACTACTCGTACTCAGAGACTACTCGTACTCAGAGACTACTCGTACTCAGAGACTACTCGTACTCAGAGACTACTCGTACTCAGAGACTACTCGTACTCTAATCGGAAAGACAGGACGAGGTTATTAGTTGGCCACAATTTTAAATATTTAGTTCGGGCGCTCACAATAGGATACATTCTTTACGGTCTATTTATAACGATTCGCTTTCCTGAAAACCCAGCAAACACTTCATGAAATATTCATATGTGCCTCCGACGAACTACGTGTCTAGGAAAAGATCGCTTTCAGCTGAAATTCAAGAGTGTATCTCTCGGGATAACGACAAATAAGCATTTTCGGTGTGAAAGAAAAATTAATGCAGCGTGACGCACCTCAAATTCGTTTCGATATTTTTTGAAGGACGTATTTTATCGAACCGTGTCTGCGAAACCGAATACACTTAATTGGAAACGCATGTATCAC
Organism: Dastarcus helophoroides; assembly: GCA_028583605.1. Lineage (NCBI taxonomy): Eukaryota > Metazoa > Arthropoda > Insecta > Coleoptera > Bothrideridae > Dastarcus > Dastarcus helophoroides. The sequence continues at coordinate 13,745,616 of CM053337.1, read as the reverse complement.
TTTCATGAATAATTAGGATAATAATTAGGTCCAGCATTCGCTCACCCGCTACGGCGGAATCTAATTAATTAAAAAGCTCTCAATGTACGAAATTACTGTAATTTTCTTCCATGAGAAATAAATTAGCAATTTGTAATTTGTATTCAAGTAAATGAAATCGTTATATGAGATTACAAAGTCAGTCCTTGCAAATGTAAGTGGCTGAATTGGCAAGGAAAAAAGAAGCGCACATTGCGATGCTGAAATGTGTGTTTTGTGTAATTATTTATTGTAAAATACGATTGTTGTCAAATTCGAGGATTGTAGCTCAAAAACAAGAAGATTTATTTAGCACATATGGATTCTACACGTTAAAATTAACCAATTTATTAGTGTTTAGTTCAACATTTGATCGCTATGCAAAGGGGAGGTACTTGAAAAGTGAAATCGTTAAAAGGTAGATTGCCCACTCTGAAGACTGCTACGTAAAAACGTTTTACATCAATTTAGTTAGTAAGAATGAATTGTGCGGCCCAAAATTGTTTAAATTGGATGCACTTACCAAGTATTTATTTTAAAATGCGATTACTGAACGCGAAAAAAAATTGTGAAATCACCAAATGCAGTATTGACCTATTCCGAGGGCTGCAGCTCAAAAACCATACGAGATAAATTAATTTGTTTAACAAATATGGGTTCTGTATCTTATAATTAACCAAATTGGGTAAAAATTATTACTATTTAGTTCAAAATTTGATTGCTGTGAAAGGGAGAGACGTCTGAAAATTTAATTAAGCTAAATTGTCCATTCTGAAGACTGCCACATAAAAACGATAAGCTGCACATCAATTTGGTTTGCACATGTGAATTCTGCGACCTAAAATTAATCAAATTGGATGCATCTATCAAGTATTTATTTCAAACTGTGATTGCTATGGACGGGAGAGACACCAAAATCGTGAAATCACCAAATGCAGTGTTGGCCATTCCGAGGGCTGTAGCTTAAGAACAGTGAGAGATCGATCAATTTGTTTAACAAATATCGATTCTACATCTTAAAATTCACCAAATTGGGTAAAATGTATTACTATTTAGTTTAAAACTTGATTGCTATGCAAGGGAGAGACACCTGAAAAGTGAAATCGTTAAAAGCTAGATTGCCCATTCTGAAGACTGCTACGTAAATGTGATAAGCTGTACATTAACTTGGTTAGTAAATATGGATTCTATAGCCTAACATTGTTTAAATTAGATGCACCTACCAAGTATTTATTTTAAAATGCGACTGCTATAAAGGGGAGAGACACCAAAAATGTGATATCAAATCTAATATTGACCATTCCGAGGGCGGTAGCCCAAAAATAATAAGAGATAGATTAATTTGTTTAACAAATATGAATTCTGCATCTCAAAGTTCTCCAAATTAGGTGAAATTAATTACTATTTAGTTTAAAATGTGTTTGCTATGAAAGGGAGAGACAGCTGAAAAGTGAAATCGTTAAAAGCTAGATTTTCCATTCTGAAGACTGCTATATAAAAGCGATAAGCTGTACATCAATTTGGTCAGCACGTGCGGATTCTGCGACCTAAAATTGATTAAATTGGATGCATTTATCAAGTATTTATTTCAAACTGTGATTGCTATAAACGGGAGAGACACCAAAATTGTGAAATCACCAAATGCAGTATTGGCCATTCCGAGGGCTGTAGCTTAAGAACAATAAGAGATCGATTAGTTTGTTTAACAAGTACGGATTCTACATCTCAAAGTTCACCAAATTAGGTAAAATTTATTACTATTTAGTTCAAAACTTGATTGCTAGGCAAGGGAGAGACAGCTGAAAATTGAAATCGTTAAAAGCTAGATTGCCCATTCTGAAGACTGCTACGTAAAAGTGGTAAGCTGTACATTACTTTGTTTAGTAAATACGGATTCCGTAGCCCAAAATTGTTTAAATTAGATGCACTTACCGAGTATTTATTTTAAAATGTGATTGCTATAAAGGGGAGAGACACCAAAAATGTGATATCAAATCTAATATTGACCATTCCGAGGGCGGTAGCCCAAAAATAATAAGAGATAGATTAATTTATTTAACAAATATGAATTCCGCATCTCAAAGTTCTCCAAATTAGGTGAAATTAATTACTATTTAGTTTAAAATGTGTTTGCTATGAAAGGGAGAGACAGCTGAAAAGTGAAATCGTTAAAAGCTAGATTTTCCATTCTGAAGACTGCTATATAAAAGCGATAAGCTGCACATTAATTTGATTAGTACGTGTAGATTCTGCGACCTAAAATTGATCAAATTGAATGCATTTATCAAGTATTTATTTCAAACTGTGATTGCTATAAACGGGAGAGACACCAAAATTGTGAAATCACCAAATGCAGTATTGGCCATTCCGAGGGCTGTAGCTTAAGAACAATAAGAGATCGATTAGTTTGTTTAACAAGTACGGATTCTACATCTCAAAATTCACCAAATTAGGTAAAATTTATTACTATTTAGTTTAAAACTGTGATTGCTATAACGGGAGAGACACCAAAATTGTGAAATCACCAAATGCAGATTGGCCATTCCGAGGGCTGTAGCTAAGAACAATAAGAGATCGATTAGATTTGTTTAACAATATGGATTCTACATCTCAAAGTTCACCAAATTAGGTAAAATTTATTACTATTTAGTTTCAAAACTTGATTGCTATGCAAGGGAGAGACAGCTGAAAATTGAAATCGTTAAAAGCTAGATTGCCCATTCTGAAGACTGCTACGTAAATGTGGTAAGCTGTACATTACTTGGTTAGTAAATATGGATTCTGATAGCCTAACATTGTTTAAATTAGATGCACCTTACCAAGTATTTATTTTAAAATGCGACTGCTATAAAGGGGAGAGACACCAAAAATGTGATATCAAATCTAATATTGACCATTCCGAGGGCGGTAGCCCAAAAATAATAAGAGATAGATTAATTTGTTTAACAAATATGAATTCTGCATCTCAAAGTTCTCCAAATTAGGTGAAATTAATTACTATTTAGTTTAAAATGTGTTTGCTATGAAAGGGAGAGACAGCTGAAAAGTGAAATCGTTAAAAGCTAGATTTTCCATTCTGAAGACTGCTATATAAAAGCGATAAGCTGCACATCAATTTGATTAGCACGTGTGGATTCTGTGACCTAAAATTGATCAAATTGGATGCACTTATTGAGCATTTATTTCAAAATATGATTGCCATAAACGGGAGAGACACCAAAATTGTGAAATCACCAAATGCAGTATTGGCCATTCCGAGGGCTGTAGCTTAAGAACAATAAGAGATCGATTAGTTTGTTTAACAAGTACGGATTCTACATCTCAAAGTTCACCAAATTAGGTAAAATTTATTACTATTTAGTTCAAAACTTGATTGCTAGGCAAGGGAGAGACAGCTGAAAATTGAAATCGTTAAAATCTAGATTGCCCATTCTGAAGACTGCTACGTAAAAGTGGTAAGCTGTACATTAATTTGGTTAGTAAATATGGATTCTGTAGCCTAACATTGTTTAAATTAGATGCACTTGCTAAGTATTTATTTTAAAATGCGACTGCTATAAAGGGGAGAGACACCAAAAATGTGATATCAAATCTAATATTGACCATTCCGAGGGCGGTAGCCCAAAAATAATAAGAGATAGATTAATTTGTTTAACAAATATGAATTCTGCATCTCAAAGTTCTCCAAACTAGGTGAAATTTATTACCATTTAGTTTAAAATTTGTTTGCTATGAAAGGGAGAGACAGCTGAAAACTAAAATCGTTAAAAGCTAGATTGTCCATTCTGAAGCCTGCTATATAAAAACGATAAGCTGTACATCAATTTGGTTAGCACGTGTGGATTTTGTGACCTAAAGTTAATCAAATTGGATGCACTTATTGAGTATTTATTTCAAAATATGATTGCTATAAACGGGAGAGACACCAAAATTGTGAAATCACCAAATGCAGTATTGACCATTCCGAGGACTGTAACTTAAAAACGATAAGAGATAGATTAAGTTGTTTAGCAAATATGGATTCTACATCTCAAAATTAACCAAATAAGGTGAAATGTACTACTGTCTAGTTCAAAATCCGATTGCTATGAAAGGGAGAGACAACTGCGAAATCATCATTTTTAATCTTTGGGACTATTCGTTCTGTTGTGTTACTGCAAAAGTTTATTTATTTATAGAAATAATCGCGAATAAGTCGTTCTCATTCTTTTATTTATTTATTTCAGATGAAAATGGTTCTGTGGTAGCCACTATTACGGATAACCCCATAGATCTGAAGGATTACGTTAAATTCTGCGAACAACGAAGAAAGTTCCCCGTTTTATACAAATTGGAATTTCAAGTAAGTTGACTATTTATTCCACAAAATTAATAAAATCAAAATCGCCTCATCAGGTGGTCGATATTCGCCAAAACTCATTATGAAGTTCTGAAAGCTTATTTCACAAAACATCGAACTTGGGCTTATCAAATTAAGGCGACATCATTTTACGTCAAAGCGCCCAAAGTTTCCAAACATCTATCGAACCAATTACAACCAAAACAGACAATTAAAGGGGTTCATCGCCCATTCCTTACCGGAATTCGTAATTTTCTTTAATTTCCAGATAGCGATCAAAGTGGAACAACATTCTTGCCGGCACGGCACCAAGAAAGCCAATCTAGAGAAGAATCAGAACCAAAAATGCATTCCTTGTAAGTATACGTTAATATCTGCTGTTTTAATCGTTAATATATGTTATTTTAATCGTTACTATCTGTTGTTGTTTTAATCGTTAATAAAGTTTAAAAGTTATGAGTATACGTACCCTTAAAAATTAAGTTCTTGATTACTTCGGGTCGATAGGATTTTACCTTGATGTTGCCATGGTAGCGTCGAGTCCTGGCCGAATGCTACATTAGGACACTTAACACTGCAGTTGTTTACATTCTCTCGGGTGACATCTTAAAGCGAACAAGGTCACTTCCGATGGGGATTTCGAAGGACAACGGCTCAATCTTTTATACACCGACGAGCTTCTGGAGATTAGGGGCAAATTGAAAGGGGATAAAAATCGCGTGGTCGATACTCCTCGCCGCTGAAGCTTGAATATCGCAAAATTTTATTACCACTGAAAGCTCCAATTATCTGCTACTGTACTACCTAATATTCTACTATAGTAGATTTTTATTGGTATCGAGGGTCTTTTTTTTGATGACTTATCCTTACGTCGCGCGCTACTTTTAATACGAAACGATTATTCTTTTTTCGTTTCGTTAACTGATATGTTAGAGTAGACAAACTTGTTTTACTAAAGCACTGAACTAAACACTATGGCTTGGGATTAAGTCCAAAGAAGGTTTCACCCCTTTACCACATCGGCAATTAAATAAATAATTACGCGATACGTATTTCGCCAGCAGAACTGGCATTTTCAAGCGCACTAATCTTAAAAGATTAGCAAAAGATGCATCGACGTCATCTGCATTGAGATTCAAATCGATGCATCTTTTGCTAATCTTTTAAGATTAGTGCGCTTAAAAATGCCAGTCCTGCTGGCGAAATACGTATCGCGTAATTATTTATTTAATTGCCGATGCGGTAAAGGGGTGAAACCTTCTTTAGACTTAAACTTGTTTTAGTTTACGAAAGCATTTAAAGCCATAAATAACGTGAAAATAGAGCGTTATTTCAAAATTACGCTAACCAATCATAATCGATAATTCTGCGGAAATTAGGATTTTATTGAAAATATTGTCCCCTTGAAATCAAGAAGGAGTATTTCTTGGTTTCCTTGGACAAGTTCTCTATTTCAATTTTTGATGATAAGCAAGGACCAGTCCGTTCCAAACATAAGATTTTATTAAAAAATCAGAAATTTTCGACCGACATTTTTTGAAAAGGAATTTAGAATTAAAAAAACTAAAAGTCGAATTCAAAATTTGGGCAAAAAAATCACAATATCGAGGTATAATTCTACGTTTCACATTGTCAATTTGTAAGAAAAATTGGGCTGTGGAAATTTTTGAGGGGAAAGTTTAATTTTTCGTTTTTTTTTAACAAAATTTCGGTTGTAAACTCGACGTTTTTAAATTGCAATTGTGGCCTTTGTCACAATTTAAAAACGTCTTTACAAAGACCCAAACAAGGTGAATTTAAAAAACAAATCGAGCTTGAACTAATTTCGACAACAAACTCAACAAAGTTATAGATTGATTGCAGAAAATTAAATCAATTTGGCATAAGTTGACATTTTTAGGTTGTCAAATATTTAGGAAAAAAATACAAATTGAACATGTAAAGGTGCAAATTTGAGAACAAAATTGAATTTTAACTAATACGTGCAATAAAAATTCGATAATTAGGAGTTTAAATTCGAATTTTTGTTAACAAAATATCAAATTATTGTGTTTCGCTTGAAAATAATGAAAACTATATTAATGTCGTTCGCAAACATCTTAAAATTGACGAATTCAGCGAGTATTTATTAACAAATATGACTCCTGTCAAAGAGTGGTCACCAGAAAAGTGAAATCATCAAATGCTGTATCCAGCATTCCGAGGGCTATAGTCCAGGAACTACAAGAAATAGATTAATTTAATTATCAAATGTGAATTCTACGTCCCAAAATGAACTAAATTAGAGAAACTTTGGAATAGTTTAGTTCACCTTCTGACTGTTACGAAGGGGAAAGAAAGAGTGAAATTTTCAAAAAAAAAATGTGTATATTCTGAACGCTGTATCTTAAAAATGGGAAGCTGTACGCTAATTTAATTAGTTAATATGGATTCTACATCTCAAACTTGACTAAATTAGATACATTTTGAGATTGTTTAATTTAAAATCTGATTTTTATGAAAGGGAGAGACACAGGAAAAGTTAAATCCTCAAAAATGAGCATATTCTGAAAGCTGTATTTTCAAAATAGTACATGGCAACTTAATTTAATTAGGAAATATGAATTCTCCATCTCAAAATTGTTCAAATAAGATACATTTAGCAATTATTTATCTCAAAATGTGATTGCTATAAAAGGGAGAGACGTCAGAAAAGTGACATTATTAAATGATGTATTGGTCATTCCAAGGACTGTAGCTCCAAAACAATAAAAAGTAGAATAATTTTACTAGTAAATATAGATTCTACATCTTAAAGTGGCTGAAAATGGGTAAACTTTGTTACTATTTAATTCAAAATCTGATTGTTATGCGAGGGAGAGACACAGGAAAAGTGAAATCCTCAAAAATGAACATATTCTGAAAGCTGTACTTTCAAAATAGTACATGGCAACTTAATTTAATTAAGAAATATGAATTCTCCATCTCAAAATTGTTCAAATAAGATACATTTAGCAATTATTTATTTCAAAATGTGATTGCTATAAAAGGGAGAGACGTCAGAAAAGTTACATTATTAAATGATGTATTAACCATTCCAAGGACTGTAGCTCCAAAACAATAAAAAGTAGATTAATTTTACTAGTAAATATAGATTCTACATCTTAAAGTGGCTGAAAATGGGTAAACCTTGTTACTGTTTAATTCAAAATCTGATTGTTATGCGAGGGAAAGGCACAGGAAAACTGAAATCCTCAAAAACTAATTTGCATATTCTAAGGGCTGTATTTTAAAAATAATAAGTTGTAAATCAATTTAGTTATTAAGTATGAATTTTACATCTCAAAATTAATAAAATGAAGTACAGCTAGTAATCATTTATTGTAAAATACGATTACTATAAGAGGGAGAGACACCAAAAAAGTGAAATCATCAAATGTTGTATTGACCATTCCGAGAACTTTAGCTCAAAAACAATAAGAAGTAAATTAATTTTATTAGTAAGTATGGATTCTAAGGCTCAAAATTGACAAAATTAGATGAAATTTGGTGTTGTTTAATTTAAAATCTGATTGCTATGAACGGGAGAGACTCCAGAACACTGCAATTTGTAAAAGTATGGCCATTTTGAAGGCTGCATCGTAAAAATGATAAGCAAGACGTTAATTTAGTTAGCAAATATGGATTCTACGACTCAAAATTAATCAAATTAGATTAACTTTAAGATTATTTAATTCAAAATCTAATTGCTATGAACGGGAGAGACACCTGAAAAGTGAAATTTTTAAAAGTTTGCCAGTTCTGAAGGCTGCACCGTAAAAACGATAAGCAGCACGTTAATTTAGTTCACACGTATGGATTCTACGTCTTAAAATTAATCTAATAAGATACATTTAACAATTATTTATTACAAAACCTAATTACTACGAAAGGGAGAGACGTCAGATAAATGACATTTAATGTTGTATTGACCATTCCAAGAACTGTAACTCAAAAATAATAAGAAGCAGATTAATTTAACTGACAAATATGGATTTTACGACTCAAAATTAATCAAATTGGATGAACTTTGGGGTTATTTAATTCAAAATGTGATTGCTATGAACGGGAGAGACACCTGAAAAGTGAAATTCTCAAAAGTTTGCCCATTCTGAAGACTGTATCTTAAGAACGATGAGCAATACGTTAATTAAGTTAACATACATAGATTTTACGACTCAAAATTAATCTAATGAAATACATTTAATAATTATTTATTACAAAACCTAACTACTACGAAAGGGAGAGACGTAAGAAAAATGACATCAAATGTTGTATTCACCATTCCGAGGACTGTAACTCAAAAATAATAGGAAGCAGATCAATTTAATTAACATATATGGGTTCTACAACTCAAAATTGATCAAATTAGATGAACTTTGGGGTTATTTATTTAAAAATCTGATTGCTATAAACGGGAGAGACACCTGAAAACTGAAATTGTTAAAACTTTGCCCATTCTGAGGGATGTATCTTTGGAACAATAAGTAACACGTTAATTTAGTTGACACCTACGGATTGTACGTCTCAAAATTAATCTAATGGAATACATTTAGCAAGTATCTATGACAAAATGAAATCACTATGAAAGGGAGAGACGTCTGAAAAGTAACATTATGAAATGATGTGTTGCCCATTCCAAGGACTGTAGCCCAAAAACCAGAAGAAATAGATTAATTTGATTAACAAATATGGATTCTACATTTCAAAATTAATGAAACTGAGTTAACTTTGGGATTGTTTAATTTAAAATCTGATTGTTACGCAAGGGAGAGACGGAGTAAACGTGAAATCCTTAAAAACTAGTTTACTCGTTCTGAGGGTTATATCTTAAAAATAGTAAACTGTTCGGTTATTTAATTATAAAATATGGATTTTACAACTTAAACTTAATCAAATGAGATGCATCTACCAATTGATTATTGCAAAATGTGGTTGCTATGAAAGGTAGAGACACTAAAAAAGTGAAATTACAAATACTGTCTTGGCCGTTCCCAAGAGCTGTAATTCAAAAATAATAGGAGATAGATAAATTTTATTAGCAAATATGGTTTCTACAACTTAAAATTGATCAAATTAAGTAAATTTTTAGATTGTTTAATTTAAAATCTGATTGATATAAACGGGAGAGACATCTAAAAAGTAAAATTCTCAAAAATTAGCCCATTATGAAGGCTGTATCGTAAAAGCGATATGCAATACGTTAATTAAGTTAGCAAATATGGATTCTACGACTCAAAATTAACCTAACTGGATTAGCCTTAGGATCGTTTAATTCGAAATCTGGTTGTTATAAACGGGAGACATCTGAAAAGTGAAATTGTTAAAAGTTTGCCCATTCTGAAGGCTGTAACTTAAGAACGATGAGCACTACGTTAATTTAGTTAACATACATGGGTTCTACGATCTCAAAATTAATCTAATAAAATACATTTAACAATTATTTATTACAAAACCTAACTACTACGAAAGGGAGAGACGTCAGAAAAATGACATTAAATGTTGTATTGACCATTCCGAAGGACTGTAACTCAAAAATTAATAAGAAGCAGATCAATTTAATTAACAAATATGGATTCTACGAACTCAAAATTAATTCAAATTAGAATGAATTTTGGGGTTATTTATTTAAAAATCCTGATTGCTATAAACGGGAGAGACACCTTGAAAACTGAAATTGTTAAAACATTTGCCCCTTCTGAGGGATGTATCTTTGGAACAATAAGTAACACGTTAATTTAGTTAACACGTACGGATTCTACGTCTCAAAATCAATCTAATGAAATACATTTAGCAAGTATTTTTGACAAAATCGAAATCACTACTGAAAGGGAGAGACGTCAGAAAAGTGACATTATGTAATGATGTATTGCCCATTCCAAGGACTGTAGCCCAAAAACGACAAAAGATAGATTAATTTAATTACTAAAAATGAATTTTACGTCTTAAAATTGATTAAATTCGGTGAACTTTGGGATTGTTTAATTCAAAATCTGCTTGTTATGGAAGGAAGAGAAACGGGAAAAGTGAAATCCCCAAAAACTAGTTTGCACATTATGAGGGCTTTATTTTAAAAATAGTTAATTGTAAGTTAATTTAACTATTAAATATGGATTTTACATCTCAACATTGATAAAATGAGCCTACTTTTAGAAATTAATTATTATAAAATGCGATTGCTATAAAAGGGAGAGACATTAAAAAAGTGAAATCATTAAATGCTGTATTAACCATTCCAAGAACTGTAGTTCCAAAACAATAAGAAATAGATTAATTTTATTAGCAAATATCGATTCCAGGGGTTAAAATTGATCAAATTAGATTACCTTTGAGATTATTTAATTCAAAATCTGATTGCTATGGACGGGAGAGACACCTGAAAAGTGAAATTTTTAAAAGTTTGACACTTCTGAAGGCTGCATCGTAAAAAGGATAAGCTTAATATTAATTTAGTTAACACACATGGATTCTACGTCTTAAAATTAATCTAATGAGATACAATTAGCAATTATTTATTACTAAACCTAATTACTACAAAAGGGAGAGACGTCAGAAAAATGACATTATAAAATGATGTATTGCCCATTCCAAGGACTGTAACCCAAAAACAAGAAGAAATAGATTAATTTGATTACCAAATATGGATTTAATATTTTATAATTAACGAAACTGAGTTAACTTTGGGATTGTTTAATTCAAAATCTGATTGTTACGAAAGGGAGAGACGGAGTAAACGTGAAATCCTTAAAAACTATTTTACTCATTCTGAGGGTTATATCTTGAAAATAGTAAGCTGTTTCGTAATTTAATTAAACAATGTGGATTTTGTAATTCAAAATTAATCAAATAAGATGCATAGATCAATTAATTATTGCAAAATGTGGGCGCTATGAAAGGGAGAGACACTAAAAAAGTATATCCACAAATACTGTCTTGACGGTTCCACGGGCTGTAATCAAAAATAATAATAAATAGATAAATTTTATTAACAAATATCGATTCTATAACTCAAAATTCGTCAAATTAGGTAAATTTTTGGATTGTTTAATTTAAAATCTGATCGATATAAACGGGAGAAACACCTAAAAAGTAAAATTCTTTAAAATTAGCCCATTTTGAAGGCTGTATCGTAAAAAGGATATGCAATACGTTAATTTAGTTAGCAAATATGGATTCTACGACTCAAAATTGACCAAACTAGATTAGCTTTAGGATTGTTAATTTCAAAATCTGGTTGTTATAAACGGGAGAGACACTCGAAAGGTGAAATTTTCAAAATTTTGCCTATTCTCAAGGCTGTATCTTAAGAACGATGAGCAACACATTAAATTAGTTAGCAAATATGGATTCTACGACTCAAAATTGACCAAACTAGATTAGCTTTAGGATTGTTTAATTCAATATCTGGTTGTTATAAACGGGAGAGACACTCGAAAGGTAAAATTTTCAAAATTTTGCCTATTCTCAAGGCTGTATCTTGAGAACGATAAGCAACACGTTAAATTAGTTAGCAAATATGGATTCTACGACTCAAAATTGACCAAACTAGGTTAGCTTTAGGATTGTTTAATTCAAAATCTGGTTGTTATAAACGGGAGAGACACTCGAAAAGTGAAATTTTTAAAAGTTGACCTATTCTGAAGGCTGTATCTTAAGAACGATAAGCAACACGTTAAATTAGTTAGCAAATATGGATTCTACGACTCAAAATTGACCAAACTAGATTAGCTTTAGGATTGTTTAATTCAAAATCTGGTTGTTATAAACGGGAGAGACACTCGAAAAGTGAAATTTTTAAAAGTTGGCCTATTCTGACGGCTGTATCTTAAGAACGATAGGCAACACGTTAAATTAGTTAGCAAATATGGATTCTACGACTCAAAATTGACCAAACTAGATTAGCTTTAGGATTGTTTAATTTCAAAATCTGGTTGTTATAAACGGGAGAGACACTCGAAAAGTGAAATTTTTAAAAGTTGACCTATTCTGAAGGCTGTATCTTAAGAACGATAAGCAACACGTTAAATTAGTTAGCAAATATGGATTCTACGACTCAAAATTGACCAAACTAGATTAGCTTTAGGATTGTTTAATTCAAAATCTGGTTGTTATAAACGGGAGAGACACTCGAAAAGTGAAATTTTTAAAAGTTGACCTATTCTGAAGGCTGTATCTTAAGAACGATAAGCAACACGTTAAACTAGTTAGCAAATATGGATTCTACGACTCAAAATTGACCAAACTAGATTAGCCTTAGGATTGTTTAATTCAAAATCTGATTGTTATAAACGGGAGAGACACTCGAAAAGTGAAATATTTTTAAAAGTTGACCTATTCTGAAGGCTGTATCTTAAGAACGATAAGCAACACGTTAATTTAGTTAACGAATATGGATTCTCCGTCTCAAAATTGGATCTAACGAGATACATCTAGCAATTATTTATTAGCAAAATATAATTACTATGAAAGGGAGAGACGTCACAAAAATGACATTATTAAATGATGTATTGACCATTCCAAGGACTGTAGCTCCAAAACAATAAAAAGTAGATTAATTTAACTAATAAATATAGATTCTACATCTTAAAATGGTAATTCTTTAAAAAAATCGGAAGAATTTAGCCAGAAATTACGACAGAAAACGAGACGATTGCCGAATTTAGACACCTAAAAAATGTGCCACCCGAGGCGGACTGCCCTTGCCTCATCGTGACACTGAGGGGAACACTTCCAATTAAAATCTACCGCGCTTTATCTTGAACCTGCGAAATTACCTCAAAGATCATCTGATGAGTTCGTTCGTGATTTTTAAAGTAATTAAACATTGCGTTTTGGGCGATTAATCCGCGTCCGTCCTTCGCTGCGAATTTTCGACTTTATTTAATAAAATCAAGGCGAAGGGGTTCCGTGCCGTCGGATGAGTTCAAAGGGAGCGAAATCCATCTCTCCTCCGGTTTAACGCTCAAATGAAATGAGCCGAAATTTAATAAAAGCAATTAACCGTGGATTTTTCGCTTATCTTCACAGACGCTTTCCAGTTTTATCAGAATGTTCGCAAAACGAATTAGGTCGCATGATATCGAGTTAGGCAGATTTCGAGAGTATCGCATTCTTTCGATTTTTACGCCTGTTTGTTTTGGATCTGGAGCAAGAAAAGTTTTTATTGGCGTCGATGATTAATGGACGATCTATTTTTCCGTTTTGAAGATAAAACGCGGGGAGATTTATCGGAGATCGACAAAGATTTATAACTGTAACGACAGTTGTTTACTTTGGAAGCGCAAAAATTACAAAGACGGAGATGTACAAAAGGGATGAAAATAAAGTGAAACTTCCTGGCGTCTGGCTCGGGTTTTATCGATTTTGGCGAATGGTATTTATGCATCTTCTGAATGAGCAATTTGCTTTAGGAATTATGGAAGCCATCTATTACTGCGTATAATAAATTGATTCGTATTTGTCTATGCCGTCCTGTTTCCCCATTAAATTCTCGTTGTGGTCGACAAGGGCCCTATTTATTGTATCGTTAGACTTCAAAGTCAATAATAGTTTCCCATATTTTACAAAAATGTGGATCAGGGGTCTGTGAATTAATAGAAGTTTAAATGGTTGGCATGATAACACAAAATGCGTGGGTTTTTGGATGGATAAAATGATCGAGAATCAGAAACAAGTTGTTTTTTAGGTGAACTCTTTTTTTACATTGACATTACGACATTTACGACACCATTCATATTTTTTCTAAAGTGGTCACGTAAAAATTTATGACGTTTTCCTATTTAACCCCCTTTAGTGACAAGACAAGAGCCTCTGAACATGTAGTTTTTATCTCTTTTCAGATGATTACAACAGGGTAGTTTTAGAGCCTATAAAAGGTACACACGACACTGATTACATTAATGCCTCTTACGTAGATGTAAGTCTGAGCTATAAAATGCTACCGAGCGAGCGACAAAGTTTCAATTTTTCAGAGTTTATTAAAACCGAATGCCTATATAGTAACACAGGGTCCTACGGAGGAGACAGTGACGGACTTTTGGAGGATGGTATGGCAGGAGAAAGCCAGCTGTATTGTGATGTTAACGAAAACATTCGATTTTATTAAGGTAAGCACTCAGACGCCCACGACTCATTAAATACCACATTAATCGCAGGTTATGTGTGTTCAATATTGGCCGGCTTCCAAAGAATTGGAAGAAGTTTACGGGGGGATACACATAGGTATTATGCAGGAAGAGGAATTGGCCCACTTTCACATACGAACTTTTAAATTGTACAAGAAAGAGGGAGACGTAAGTGATATGTTTTTCAGCTGACTTAAGACTAATCGGTTATTTTAGAAAATAGCAGAAGAGAGGTTCATCCTTCAGTTCCATTTTACCGAGTGGCACAGTCACTCTTGTCCATTCCCTAACGCCCTTTTAGAATTCAGAAGGCGAGTTAGAGCTGTCGTGGGGCACATCATTAAGTCGAACGAAGCGGGACCAATGGTCGTTCATTGCAAGTAAGTGTGATCTATAAGTGATAGACCCAACTGGTTTTAGAGCTTTAAAATCAACCTAACTGATAACTAAACTATTAGTCATTTGGACATTGTTTTGGGCATTTACAAGTGAAGGTTTTTTGTTCTTTAGGCTAATTTTTCAAATCTATTTCAGGACGTTTGGTTACATATTAAATCTTTTTACGATTGCCAGCATTATGCAATTATTAGGATTAGTATCTTCTCAAAATTAGCTACCTTTTAAGGCTTATAATTTAATCAAGATCGACAATT
This sequence comes from Dastarcus helophoroides, assembly GCA_028583605.1. Lineage (NCBI taxonomy): Eukaryota > Metazoa > Arthropoda > Insecta > Coleoptera > Bothrideridae > Dastarcus > Dastarcus helophoroides. The sequence goes on along the minus strand of CM053337.1, from coordinate 13,730,464 downwards.
TTATTAAGAATGACAATTTTATCAAGAATGACAATTTTATTAACATTGGCAATGCTATCAAGATCAGTAGATTCATTAAATAATTAATAAATTAATCTCCAGTTTCCGTCTTAAAAAAATTGCAAAATTAATAGGATTATCAGTTTTAAAAGATTGTGAATGTTAACATTTAATAAGATTGCTAAAATATGTTAGAAAGTACTATTAAGATTGCAAATCTTACTAAAAATGACACTAATATTAAGAAATGGGGATTTATAATCTGACTTTCATCATCTACGTCCAAAATATCTATTCATATTTCTTCAGAATTCTATTTAATTACTAAGAAAAATTCTCATGTATTCTTATGTATGTCATAGTACAGATAAAAAATTGCCTTAGATTCATTTTATCGAGAGATTTTTAATCCTAACACTTGCAGAACAAAAGCGTGATTTATCTTATCTAGATAATTTTTTTGTTTAGCTTTTCCTAAATCAAATTTATCATTCCGAGGGCTATAGCCCAAAAATAATAAGAAGTAGATTGGTTTAATTATCAAATATGAATTCTACCGCCGCTAGTTTACTCATTCTGAGGGTTATATCTTGAAAATAGTAAGCTGTTTCGTAATTTAATTAAACAATATGGATTTTGTAATTCAAAATTAATCAAATAAGATACATAGATCAATTAATTATTGCAAAATGTGGGTGCTATGAAAGGGAGAGACACTAAAAAAGTATATCCTCAAATACTGTCTTGACGGTTCCAAGGGCTGTAATTCAAAAATAATAATAAATAGATGAATTTTATTAACAAATATGGATTCTATGACTTAAAATTCGTCAAATTAAGTAAATTTTTAGATTGTTTAATTTAAAACCTGATTGATATAAACGGGAGAAACACCTAAAAAGTAAAATTCTTTGAAATTGGCCCATTTTGAAGGCTGTATCGTAAAAAGGATATGCAATACGTTAATTTAGATAGCAAATATGGATTCTACGACTCAAAATTGACCAAATTAAATTAGCTTTAGGATTGTTTAATTCAAAATCTGGTTGTTATAAACGGGAGAGACACTCGAAAAGTGAAATTTTCAAAATTTTGCCTATTCTCAAGGCTGTATCTTAAGAACGATAAGCAACACGTTAAATTAGTTCGCAAATATGGATTCTACGACTCAAAATTGACCAAACTAGATTAGCTTTAGGATTGTTTAATTCAAAATCTGGTTGTTATAAACGGGAGAGACACTCGAAAAGTGAAATTTTCAAAATTTTGCCCATTCTCAACGCTGTATCTTAAGAACGATAAGCAACACGTTAAATTAGTTAGCAAATATGGATTCTACGACTCAAAATTGACTAAACTAGATTAGCTTTAGGATTGTTTAATTTAAAATCTGGTTGTTATAAACGGGAGAGACAGTCGAAAAGTGAAGTTTTTAAAAGTTGGCCTATTCTGACGGCTGTATCTTAAGAACGATAAGCAACACGTTAATTTAGTTAACGAATATGGATTCTCCATCTCAAAGTTGGTCTAACGAGATACGTTTAGTAAATATTTATTACAAAATATAATTACTATGAAAGGGAGAGACGTCACAAAAGTGACATTATTAAACGATGTATTGACCATTCCAAGGACTGTAGCTCCAAAACAATAAAAAATAGATTAATTTAACTAGTAAATGTAGATTCTACATCTTAAAAGGAATAAAAATAGGTAAATTTTGTTACTGTTTAATTCAAAATCCGATGATTATGCGAGGGAAAGGCACAGGAAAACTGAAATCCTCAGAAACTAATTTGCATATTTTAAGGGCTGTATTTTAAAAATAATAAGTTGTAAATCAATTTAGTTATTAAAGTATGGATTTTACATCTCAAAATTAATAAAATGAAGTACAGCTAGTAATCATTTATTGTAAAATACGATTACTATAAGAGGGAGAGACACCAAAAAAGTGAAATCATCAAATGTTGTATTGACCATTCCGAGAACTGTAGCTCAAAAACAATAAGAAGTAAATTAATTTTATTAGTAAGTATGGATTTTAAGGCTCAAAATTGACAAAATTAGATGAAATTTGGTGTTGTTTAATTCAAAATCTGACTGCTATGAACGGGAGAGACGCTAGAAAACTGCAATTCTTAAAAGTTTGGCAATTTTGAAGGCTGCATCGTAAAAATGATAAGCAATACGTTAATTTAGTTAGTAGATATGGATTCTACATCCCAAAATTAATTTAAAACGGTACATAAGGCAATTATTTATTGCAAAATATGGCTGCTATAAAAGGGAGAGACACTGGAAAAGTGAAATCATCAAATGGTATATTCATCATTTCGAAGACTGTAACCTAAGAGCTATAGGAAGTAAATTAATTTAATTAACAAATATCAATTTTATGCCTTAAAATTAATCAAATTAGATAAATTTTGGGATCGCTTAATTCAAAATCTGCTTGCCAGAAACGGGAGAGGCACGAGAAAAGCGAAATTCTTAAAAACTAGTTTGCATGTTCTGAAGGCCATATCCTAAAAATGAGAAGCTTTGCGTTAATTTAATTAGTAAGTATCGATTCCGCGTCTCAAAATTGATCAAAATAAGTAAATTTTGGAATTGCTTAGTCTAAAATTTGATTCTTATGAAAGGGAGAGACACTGGAAAAGTGAAATTCTTAAAAACTAGTTTGCACGTTCTGAAGGCTGTATCTTAAAGATGACAAGCTTTACGTTAATTTAATTAGTAAGTATGGATTCTGAATCTCAAAATTGACTAAACTAAGTAAATTTTGGGATTGTTGAGTTTAAAATTTGATTCTTATGGAAGGGAGAGACGCGGCAAAAGTGAAATTCTCAAAAACTAGCATATTCTAAGGACTGTATTATAAAAGTGGTGCGTTTTAAGTTAATTTAGCTACAAAATATGGATTCTACATCTTAAAATTAATAAAATGAGATACATTTAGGAATTATTTATTTCAAAATGCGATTGCTATAAAAGGGAGAGACACTGGAAAAGTGAAATCATCCAATGCTATATTCATCATTTCGAGGACTGTAACCTAAGATCTATAAGAAATAAATTAATTTAATTAACTAATATGAATTCTATGACTTAACATTAATCAAATTAGATAAACTTTGGGATCGTTTAATTCAAAATCTGCTTGTTAGATAAGGGAGAGGCACGGGAAAAGCCAGATTCTTAAAAACTAGTTTGCATGTTCTGAAGGCCGTATCTTAAAAGTAACAAGCCTTACGTTAATTTAATTAGCAAGTATGGATTCCGCGTCTCAAAATTGACCAAAGTAAGTAAATTTTGGGATTGCTTAGTCTAAAATTTGATTCTTATGAAAGGGAGAGACACTGGAAAAGTGAAATTCTTAAAAACTAGTTTGCACGTTCTGAAGGCTGTATCTTAAAGATGACAAGCTTTACGTTAATTTAATTAGTAAGTATGGATTCTGAATCTCAAAATTGACCAAACTAAGTAAATTTTGGGATTGTTGAGTTTAAAATTTGATTCTTATGGAAGGGAGAGACGCGGCAAAAGTGAAATTCTCAAAAACTAGCATATTCTAAGGACTGTATTATAAAAGTGGTGCGTTTTAAGTTAATTTAGCTACAAAATATGGATTCTATGTCTCAAAATTAATAAAATGAGTTACATTTAGGAATTATTTATTTCAAAATGCGATTGCTATAAAAGGGAGAGACACTGGAAAAGTGAAATCATCAAATGCTACATTCATCATTTCGAGGACTGTAACGTAAAAACTCTAAAAAGTAGATTGATTTAATTGTAAAATATAAATTCTATGACTTAAAATTAATCAAATTAGTTAAACTTTGGGGTCGTTTAATTCAAAATCTGCTTGTTAGAAACGGGAGAGACCCGAGAAAAGCGAAATTCTTAAAAACCAGTTTGCATGTTCTGAAGGCCGTATCTTAAAAGTGACAAGCTTTACGTCAATTTAATTGTTAAGTATGGATTCTGCGTCTAAAAGATGATCAAACTAGATAAACTTTGGGATTGTTTAAATTAAAATTTGATTCTTATGAAAGGGAAGAGACACGGGAAAAGTGAAATTCTCAAAAACTAGCATATTCTAAGGACTGTATTTTAAAATGGTAGGTTCTAAGTTAATGTAGTTATAAAATATGGATTCTACATTTTAAAATTAATAAAATGAGGTACATTTAGTAATTATTTATTGCAAAATGCGATTGCTATAAAAGGGAGAGACACCAGAAAAGTGGAATCATCAAATGCTGTATTGACCATTCCCAGAACTGCAGTTCAAAAATAATAACAAGTAAATTAATTTAGTTAGCAAATATGGATTCTACATCCTCAAAATTAACCAAATCAACTAACTTTGGGTTTGTTTAATTCAAAATCTGATTGTTATAAAAGGGAGAGACTAGCAAAAGCGTGAGTTGCCTTAGCTAGTACAAATTGACACATTTTTGCTTAGCTTCTTTTAAATCAAATTTCAAATTAATTTTTCCTTCGCCTTATTATATCCTTCGAAGGTTGAAAGTTACCTTCGGAGTTTAAGATGTATTTCTTTCAGATAATTACTCAATTTCTCATCTGGATTAAACTTTTTTATTTTCAAAATTTTAACTTAACCCTAAAATAAGTTTTAACCCAATATTTCGATGAAGAGGTCTAAATTTAAAGATTGTAGTCAAAATCTAACTTCTAATTAATTGAAATTTCGAAAAGACAACGATTCTACCTTTCAATAATAAAAAAATGTCTCAAAATTTCCACTTTGATCTCAAATTTTCAACTTTTTCTAGAATTTTTTAATTTTCAAGTAAAACGTTGAATACTTGAGGTTTTATCAAAATTTCTTTATATTCATTTTTCAGTTTTTTTATTTCGGACTTAAAGAAAATTTGGAAATTAAAGTCGAATTGTCATGAAAAAGATCATAAAAAGAAAATTTGGAAATTAAAGTCGAATTGTCATGAAAAGGATCATAACTTTCTTATCAATTATCAAACTAATATAGAAGCAAAATATGTCTGTATTAACCTAGTTTAGAAGAAATGTTTTTTACAAAATGCGACATTAAAGTTTCCTGATTGATTTGAAATGTTTTGCAGCGACGGAGGTGGTAGATCCGGGGTTTATCTAGCGATAGACGCGAATTTGGAATATGGTGAGGAAGAAGACAAATTCGACGTATTCGGTTATTTGAAAAAGCTTAGACAATCTCGAAAAGGCTTAGTAGAAAATGTGGTAAGTTTACAACCCCAATTTATCCGTGGACCGAAACTCCTTTTTATGAAAAAATATATAAAAATATGCATTACGATTTTGAAAGGAATTCAGCGGCTCAAAGCCTCGGTTTCTTTGAAAGCGTATCTCGTCATCCTTAAGATTAATTTCACTCAACACGTTTATCGATAAACCCGTACAAAGCCTTTGAAACCCCTCAGTCAGAAAGAGTTTTCCCCTATCCAACTTCGTTCTCTGGGGCGCTCGCCTCTTAGTTATTATTACTCTCGACTTAAAAAAAAACCGCGTCGCTGATAAAACAAAATGAAATTACACGACAACCCCGCTGGGATTTCATCCCCCCGTAAAAATCAAACCAATTCGATCAAATAGAGCGATTTTCAGGATCAATACAGATTTACCTATGACACGCTGGAGGATTATGTTACGTGTGGAAATTCGTGGTTTCCAGTCAGCGAGCTTTCCCAAAGATTGAAACAGAAATCCGTCAAGAATCCGTTGACGAAAATCAATGAATACCAGCGCGAGTATATGCTTATTTGTAAACAAACCCCTAGATTTACGATAGGAGACTGCGCTGGCGGTCACCGCGGCGACAATCGGAAGAAAAACAGGGACGTACTCACCGTGCCCCGTAAGTATTACCGCTTGGGGGTAATCACCGGCAGTTTTCACATGTGGGAATTTTCAGCTGACAACTTTAGGCCTTACTTGACTTCAATACAGGGCAACAGTTATACGGATTACATTAACGCTGTATTCGTCGATGTAAGTATTTTTTTTATGTGTCTAGAGCTGAAGTTTAACGAGATTTTCTAGGGTTACACCAAGCCCAAGGAGTATATTGTTACCGAGTGGCCCCTGAAGGGAACATGTGGGGAATTTTGGTCTTTAGTGTACGATTACGAATGCTCAGCTGTCGTGGTCTTGTGTGTACCTCCGCACAATTCGGTGAGTGTTTCGCTTAAATAATTGTCAAAGATATTTCGCATTTCAGCAACAAGAGTGAAATAGTACGAATCATGTCCCCTGAAACCAAGAAAGATTAAAAAAACACAATAAAGGTTGCTCTAACGCGTTCCGACAGCCAAACTGTCATCTTCATAGAGAAACTGGTTTGGTTTCAGGGGACAAGTTCTTTGAAGATAACCAAAGACCAGTCCATTCCACCAAAAGCAACGAGATAATTATCAGTATCGAAACGCGTTAGAGCAACATTTGTTGTGTTTTCTAATCTTTCTTAGTTTCAGGGGACAAGATTTGTTTTCCAATTTTTTAAGATAACCAAGGACCAGTCCGTTCCATCAAATTTTTGAAGATAACCAAGGACCAGTCCGTTCCACCATATTATCTCTTTCTTTACGCTTAAACATAGCAATTTTGCTCTTTTTTTTTTATTTTCAAAATGTCCACAGTATTTCAATGCAACTTTTTTTAAAATTCTACTTTCCTTGGTGTATGTCGACTGTTCCTAATTTCGATTTTATTTCGAAATTTCAGCATTTTTCTAGAATTCTTAACTTTGTTCTCCAAATCTGCTTTTAGTTTTGAAATTTTGCGTTTTTCTGAATTGAAATTCGTTTTATTTTAACTTTCTTTTTAAATCCGATTCTGGAAATTCGACTTTTTTTAACATTTTGATTGTTTATTTGGAAAGTTCTACCTTTTTTGACATAATGAGTAAAGTATAGAACGCTTATCCCCCTTTAACCGTCACGGGGTCAAGTGAAAATGTGTCACTGGAACGACTCTCCTGGGAATTTCGATTTCTCTTTCAAAAGCGTATTTTTGTCTAAATTTGGACTTTTCGTTCCGAAAATTCGCCTGTTATTCGAAATGTTATTTATTGTATATGATTGACTTTCTCTGTTTGGTGTTTTCTCTCAAAATTTTTACTTATTTTGCGAATTTTTCACTTTGTTCTCAAAATTCGACTTTTTTTTCAAAGATCCCTGAGAAATGTCGACGTTTTTAAAAGTTTCAACTTTGGAAAGCTAGAAATAGAAGTAAAAGTCGAAAATTTGCGAAAAAGACGAGTTAAGTTAAAATTTCCAAAATGTCGTATTCAACAAACGTTTGAAATCAGTGGTCAAGTCAACATTTCGAAAAATAAAAACGAATTTTTGAGATATGACATAAATTTAGGCATTTTCTCCCGAGTTTTATATTTTGTTCGTTTTTATTTTCCAAAAATGTTGTTTTTTTATTGAATTTTGGTGGAACGGACCGGTCCTTGGTTATCTTCAAAAATTGAAATACAGAACTTGTCCTCTGAAACCAAAAAAGATTAAAAAACACAACAAATGTTGCTTTAACGCGTTTCGACAGCCAGGCTTTCATCTTCGGAGAAATACCGGGAAAATTTCGCTTTTTTTCTGTGTATTTTCTAAGTTTTTTCTAAAAATTTTTCTGGAAAATAATTCCAGTTTCAGTTTTTTGAAATAACTATAAATTATAACAAACAAAAAATCTCGAGTGTCTGAAATAAGAAAGTTAAAATTTTGAGAGGAAAAGTTGAAATTTCGACAGAAAAAACTCTGATTTGCATAAATAGAGTTAAAAATCCAATTTTCCAAAAAGCGGCAATATCAAGCGAACCGAAACATCAAAAAAATCGTAAAATTTCCGGAAAATTCAAGGAAACTGGGAAACTCTTGCAAAATAATCGAAATTTTGACCTTACAGTTAAAATATTAGGAAAAAAGTGGAAACTTTGGGGTTAAACTTTGAAATTTAAAAAAAGGTGTTAATGTCAATTTGTATAAATTGAATTTAAATTATATTTAAGAAAAAAAATTTGGTTGTCAAGGTAAATAAATTGAAATTTCGAATAAAAGTTTAAATTTCAACAGAAAAAGGTCTGAATTTATATAAATTGAGCTTAAACTCGATTTTCCAAAATACAGGAATATTTAAAGGACCAAAACATTAAAAACAAAGTTATTATCTTTAGAAAACACAAGACAAACCTGGAACTGTATTAACAAAAACCGTTAAAATTGAAATATGACTTTAAAATTGAAATATTAAGAAAATATTAGAAAATTCACGTTTAAATTTGAATTTTTGAGAAAAAGTTTAATTTTAAAGAGTCAAAATATCGAAAATAGTCAAAAAACTGTATAAAACTTAAGGAAAACTAGAAACAATTAGAAAAAATCGACACATTGCAAAATTTTGGGTAAAGTCGAAGTTTTGGGTAAAACGGTAAAAGTTTCGAAATTTTGAGAGAAAATACTATCCAATTTGCAAAAATATTTATAAATCATATTAAACAAAGAATGTCGAATGTTTAAGATTCAAACGTTAAAGTTTAAACAAAAAAAAGTTGAAGTTTATGCAAAAGAAGTTGAGATTTCGCACGAAAAATTCAAAAATTGTGTAAATCGAATTTAAACTAGAATTTTCAAAAAAAAAACAGCAATATTCAGAGTGCCAAAGAATCGAAAATGGTTAAAATGTTTATAAAATTCAAGGAAAAACTAGAAACAATTAGAAAAAAATTGACATATTGGAAGATGTTAGGTAAAGTCAAAATTTTGGGTAAAACGGTAACAAAAGTTTCGAAATTTTGAGAGAAAATAATGATCCAATTTGCAAAAATATTTATAAATCATATTAAACAAAGAATCTCGAATGTTTAAGATTTAAAAGTTGATGTTTAGACAGAAAAAGTTGAAGTTTATGCAGAAAAAGTTGAAATTTCGCACGAAAAATTCAAAAATTGTATAAATCGAGTTTAAACTAGAATTTTCAAAAAAAAACAGCAATATTCAGAGGGCCAAAGAATCGGAAATGGTTAAAATGTTTATAAAATTCAAGGGAAAATTAGAAACAATTAGAAAAAAATCGAAATGTTGGAAAATTTTGGCTAAAGTTGAAATTTTGGGTAAAATGGTAAAAGTTTCGAAATTTTGAGAGAAAATACTATCCAATCTTGCAAAAATATTTATAAATCAGTATTAAACAAAGGGTCTCGAATGTTTCAGATTAAAAAGTTGAAGTTTAGACAGAAAAAGTTGAAGTTTATGCAGAAAAAGTTGAAATTTCGCAAGAAAAATTCAAAAATTGTATAAATCGAGTTTAAACTAGAATTTTCAAAAAAAACAACAATATTCAGAGGGCCAAAGAATCGGAAATGGTTAAAATGTTTATAAAATTCAAGGGAAAATTAGAAAACAATTAGAAAAAATCGAAATGTTGGAAAATTTGGCTAAAGTCGAAAATTTTGGATAAAGCGGTAAAAGTTTCGAAATTTTGAGAGAAAATAATAACCAATTTGCAAAAATATTTATAAATCATATTAAACAAAGAATCTTAAATGTTTCAGATTCAAAAGTTGAAGTTTAGACAGAAAAAGTTGAAGTTTATGCAGAAAAAGTTGAAATTTCGCAATAAAAATTCAAAAATTGTATAAATCGAGTTTAAACTAGAATTTTCAAAAAAACAGCAATATTCAGGGGCCAAAGAATCGAAATGGTTAAAATGTTTATAAAATTCAAGGAAAAATTAGAAACATTTAGAAAAAATTGAAATATTGGAAAATTTTAAACGAAGTCGAAATTTTGGATAAAACAGTAAAAGTGTCATTTTTTTTAGAAAAAGTCCTATTCAATTTGCAAAAATATTTATAAATTATGCTAAACAAAAAATTTTTAATCTTTCAGATTAAAAAGCTGAAGTTTAGACAAAAAAAGTTAAAATTTCGCAAGAAAAATTCAAAAATTGCATAAATCGAGTTTAAACTCGAATTTTCCAAAAAGCAGCAATATCCGAAGATTCAAAATATCGCAAATAGTTAAAATGATTATAAAATTCAAGGAAAAATTAGAATCATTTAGAAAACAATCGAAATATTGGAAAATTTTAGGTTAAGTCGAAATTTTCGGAAAATTCAAATTTTTCAAAGAAATTCTTATCAAATTCGTAAAAATATTCATAAGTTAGAAGAAACAAAAAATCTTGAATGTTTCGAATTAAAAAGTTGAAGTTTAGATAGAAAAAATTGAAGTTTATACAGAAAAAATTGAAATTGAGGCGGAAAAAATTGAAATTTTGCAAGAAAAATTCAAAAATTCGATGAATCGGCTCTAAACTAGAAGTTTCTAAAAGACGGCAATATTCGAAGGATCAAAAATACCAAAAATAGTTCAAATCTCTATAAAATTCAAGGAAAAAACTAGAAACAATTAGAAAAAAATCGAAATATTGAAAAATTTTAGATAAAGTAGAAATTTTGGATAAAACAGTAAAAGATTCAAATTTTTAAGAGAAAGTCTTATCCAATTTGTAAAAATGTTCTTAATATATATTAGACAACGAATCTCGAATGTTTCAGATTAAAAATCTGAGATTTAGACAGAGTTAGTGAAAGTTTAGATAGAAAAAGTTAGGGTTTAGACAGAAAAAGAAGAAAATTTCAAAAATTGTGTAAATCAACTGTAAACTCAAATGTTTAGAAAGGCATCAACATTTAGGGGCCATAATATCGAAAATAGTTAAAATATATATAAAATTTGAAGAAAAAGTTGAAGTTTAGATAGATAAAGTAAAAATATCGAAGAAAAATTTAAAAACTGTATAAATCGAATCTAAACTTGAATTTTTAAAAATTCATCAATATTTAGGGGCCCAAAATATCGAAAATAGTTAAAATATCTATAAAATTTAAGGAAAAACTAGAAAAAATCGAAAAATTTGAATATTTTATTTGAAGTCAAAATTTTGGATAAAACAGTAAAAGTTTCAAATTTTGAGAGAAATTTCCATCCAATTTACAAAAATAGTCATTAATTATATTAAACAAAAAATGTTGAATGTTTATTATTAAAAAGTTGACGTTTAGACAGGAAACGTTGAAGTTAAGACAAAAAAGGTAAATATTTCGCAAGAAAAATTCAAAAATTGGATAAATCGAGTTTAAACTCGAATTTTCCAAAAAGTAGCAACATCGAAAGGGTCCAAGTATCAAAAATAGTTAAAAGGTCTATATAATTCAAAGAAAAATTCAAAACATTTAGAAAAAATTGAAATATTGGAAAATTTTGGCCAAAGTCAAAATTTTTGATAAAAAAAAAATTATATCGACTCTAAACTCGAATTTCTAAAAAAGCATCAATATTTAGGGGGCCAAAATATCAAAAATAGTTAAAAACACTATGAAATTTAAAAAAAAAACTAGAAACAATTAGAAAAGTATTGAAATATTCGAATATTTTAGGTGAAGTCAAAATTTTGGATAAAACAGTAAAAGTTTCAAAATTTTGAGAGAAATTCCTATCCAATTTGCAAAAATAGTCGTTAATTATAATAAACAAAGAATTTTGAATATTTAAAATTAAAAAGTTGACATGTAGACAAAAAAAGTTGAAGTTAAGACAAAGAAAGGTAAATATTTCGCAAGAAATATTCGAAAAAGTCGAGTTTAAAGTCAAATTTTCCAAAAAGTAGCTACATTGAAAGGGTCCAAGTATCAAAAATAGTTCAAATGTCTATATAATTTATATAATTCAAAGGAAAATTCAAAACATTTAGAAAAAAATTGAAATATTGGAAAATTTTAGCCAAAGTCAAAATTTTTAATAAAAAAAATTATATCGACTCTAAACTCGAATTTTTAAAAAAGCATTAATATTTAAGGGGCCAAAATATCAAAAATAGTTAAAATTTCTATAAAATTAAAAAAAAACTAAAAACAATTAGAAAAGTATCGAAATATTCGAATATTTTAGGTGAAATCAAAATATTGGATAAAACAGTAAAAGCTTCAAAATTTTGAGAAAAATTCCTATTCAATTTGCAAAAATTGTCGTTAATTATATTAAACAAAGAATTTTGAATGTTTAGAATTAAAAAGTTCACATTTAGACAAGAAAAGTTAAAGTTAAGACAAAAAAGGGAAATATTTCGCAAGAAAAATTCAAAAATTGTATAAATCGAGTTTAAAGTCGAATTTTCCAAAAAGTAGCAACATTAAGAAGGTCCAAGTATAGAAAATAGTTAAAATGTCTATAAAGTTCAAAGGAAAACTCAAAACATTTAGAAAAAAATTGAAATATTGGAAAATTTTAGCCAAAGTCAAAATTTTTGATAAAAAAAATTATATCGACTCTAAACTCGAATTTTTGAAAAAGCATCAATATTTAGGGGACCAAAATATCAAAGATAGTTAAAATCTCTATAAAATTTAAAAAAAAACCAGAAACAATTAAAAAAGTATCGAAATATTCGAATATTTTAGGTAAAGTCACAATTTTGGATAAAACAGTAAAAGTTTCAAAATTTTGAGAGAAATTCCTATCCAATTAGCAAAAATTGTCGTTAATTATATTAAACAAAGGATTTTGAATGTTGAGAATTAAAAAGTTCACGTTTAGGTAGGAAAAGTTGAAGTTAAGACAAAAAAGGTAAATATTTTGCAAGAAAAACTCAAAAATTGTATAAATCGAGTTTAAATTCGAATTTTTCAAAAAGGAGCAACATTGAAAGGGTTGAAGTATCGAAAATAGTTAAAATGTCTATAAAATTCAAAGGAACATTTGAAACATTTGGAAAAAATTGAAATATGAGAAAATTTTATCCAACGTCAAAATTTTGGATAAAACAGGAAAATTTTCAAATTTTTCGAGGTAAATCCTATTCGATTTATAAAAAATTTTGAGAGAAGATGCTATCCAGTTTATGAAAATATTCATAAATTACATGAAATAAAGAATCTTGAATGTTTAGGATTAAAAATTTGAAGTTTAGACAGAAAACGCTGAAATTTTGCAAGAAAAATTCAAAAATTTTATAAATCGAGTTTAAACTCGAAATTTCCAAAAAGCAACAATACTCAAAGTACCAAAATATGGAAAATAGTTAAAATTTCTATAAATTCAAGGAAAATAAACTAGAAACAATTAGAAAAAATCGAAATATTTGGATAAAGTCGAAATTTTTGGGTAAATCATTCAGTTTCAAGTTTTTTAGAGAAAATCTTAACCAATGTGCAAAAATTGCCGTTAATTAAAATAAACAAAGAATCTTGAATGTTTAAGGTTAAAAAGTTGACGTTAAGACAGGAGAAGTTGAAGTTAAAACAAAAAAGATGAATATTTCGCAAGAAAAATTCAATAACTGTATAAATCGAGTTTAAACTCGAATTTTCCAAAAAGTAGCAACATTGAAAGGGTGCAAGTATAGAAAACAGTTAAAATGTCTATAAAATTCAAAGGAAAACTCGAAACATTCAGAAAAAAATTGAAATATTGGAAAATTTTAGCTAAAGTCAAAATTTTTGATAAAACAGGAAAATGTTCAAATTTTTCAGAGAAAATCCTATTCAATTTACAAAAATTTTTGAGTGAGGATGCTATCCAGTTTATAAAAATATTATAAATTATATGAAACAAAGAATTTTGAATGTTTAGGATTAAAAATTTGAAGTTTAGACAGAAAACGTTGAAATTTCGCAAGAAAAATTCAAAAATTTTATAAATAGAGTTTTAATTCGAAATTTCCAAAAAGCAACAATACTCAGAGGACCAGAATACGGAAAATAGTTAAAATTTCTATAAAATTCAAGGCAAATAAACTAGAAACAATTAGAAAAAATCGAAATATTGAAAAATTTTGATAAAGTTGAGATTTTGGGTAAATCATTCAGTTTCAAGTTTTTCAGAGAAAATCTTATTCAATTTGCAAAAGTTGTCTTTAATTATAATAAACAAAGAATCTTGAATGTTTAAGATTAAAAAGATGACGTTTAGACAGGAAAAGTTGAAGTTAGGACAAAAAAGGTAAATATTTCGCAAGAAAAATTCAAAAATTGTATAAATCGAGTTTAAACTCGAATTGTCCAAAAAGTAGGAACATTGAAAGGGGCTAAGTACCAAAAATAGTTAAAATCTCTATAAAATTCAAAAGAAACTTCGAAACATTTAGAAAAAAATTGAAATATTAGAAAATTTTAGCCAAAGTTAAACTTTTGGATAAAACAGGAAAATTTTCAAATTTTTCAGAGAAAATTCTATTCAATTCACAAAAATTTTTGAGAGAGGATGCTAATCCAATTTATAAAAATATTCATAAATTATATGAAACAAAGAATCTTGAATGTTTAAGGATTAGAAATTTGAAGTTTAGACAGAAAACGTTGAAATTTTGCAAGAAAAATTCAAAAATTTTATAAATCGAGTTTAAACTCGAAATTTCCAAAAAGCAACAATACTCAGAGTACCAAAATACGCAAAATAGTTAAAATTTCTATAAATTCAAAGAAAATAAACTAGAAACAATTAGAAAAAATCGAAATATTTGGTTGAAGTCGAAATTTTTGGGTAAATCATTCGGTTTCGAGTATTTCAGAGAAAATCGTATCAAATTTGTAAAAATTGCCGTTAATTATAATAATCAAAGAATCTTGAATGTTCAGGATTAAAAAGTTGACGTTTAGATAGGAAAAGTTGAAAGTTAGACAAAAAAAAGTTAAAATTTCGCAAAAAAATTCAAAAATTGTATTAATCGACTCTATACTCGAATTTTTTCAAAAGCAGCAATATCCAGATGGCCAAAATATCAAAAATAGTTAAAATCTCTATAAAATTCATGGAAAAACTAGAAACAATTAGAAAAAATCGAAATATTAAAAAATTTTAATAAAGTCGAAATTTTGGGTAAATCATTCAGTTTCAAGTTTTTCAGAGAAAATCTTAACCAATATGCGAAAATTGTCAGTTAATTATAATAAACAAAGAATCCTGAATGTTTAGAATTAAAAAGTTGACGTTTAGATAGGAAAAGTTGAAAGTTAGACAAAAAAAAGTAAAAATTTCGCAAAAAAATTCAAAAATTGTATTAATCGACTCTATACTCGAATTTTCTAAACAGCAGCAATATCCAGATGGCCAAAATATCAAAAATAGTTAAAATTTCTATAAAATTCAAGGAAAATAAACTAGAAACAATTAGAAAAAATCGAAATATTGAAAAATTTTGATAAAGTCGAAATTTTGGGTGAATCATTCAGTTTCAAGTTTTTCAGAGAAAATCTTATTCAATTTGCAAAAATTGTCATTAATTATAATAAACAAAGAATCCTGAATGTTTAGAATTAAAAAGTTGACGTTTAGATAGGAAACGTTGAAGGTTAGACAAAAAAAAGTTAAAATTTCGCAAAAAAATTCAAAAATTGTATAAATCGACTCTATACTCGAATTTTCCAAAAAGCAGCAATATCCAGATGGCCAAAATATCAAAAATAGTTAAAATTTCTATAAAATTCAAGGAAAATAAACTAGAAACAATTAGAAAAAATCGAAATATTGAAAAATTTTGATAAAGTCGAAATTTTGGTGAATCATTCAGTTTCAAGTTTTTCAGAGAAAATCTTATTCAATTTGCAAAAATTGTCGTTAATTATAATAAACAAAAAATCCTGAATGTTTAGAATCAAAAAGTTGACGTTTAGACTAGGAAACGTTGAAGGTTAGACAAAAAAAAGTTAAAATTTCGCAAAAAAATTTACAAATTATATTAATCGACTCTATACTCGAATTTTACAAAAAGCAGCAATATCCAGATGGCCAAAATATCCAAAATAGTTAAAATCTCTATAAAACTCATGGAAAACTAGAAACATTTAGAAAAAATCGAAAATAATCGAAAAAATCGAAATATGAGGAAATTTTGGTTCAAATCGAAATTTTCAGTAAAATAGTCTTAACTATCAACTGGGGAATTTGGAAAAGAGCCAAAATTAACGTAATTCCGTCAATTTGGAAAATTTTAAATTCGGAATTTCCTGAGAAAGTCGAAATTCCGTTTTTTTACGACAACTTCCCTTAAAAAATCTACCAACAAAAAAATCGAAATTTGGACATTTAATATTTCCATTAAAACCTTAATAACTTGAATCTAAATTAGAAATTTTAGGAAAAAAAGTAAGCATAATGATATTTCAGTTTTAGCGTAATACGTTGAGAAAAAATTTTCAAATTGAAAATACGAAATTTAAAGAGAAAGACAAAATTTCAGAAACAAAATCCGTCGTTTTTTAAAGTCGATATTTCAGGAAAAAAAGTACCTAATAACTGAAGGAGGGAATTATAAAAGGGACGCGTACAGCACCTAAATCAGAAAGATATCTTAAAGATATCATTTGAGCGATATCTTTAAGAGACATAGAAATGTTAACATTTAGATAACTTTTTTTAGTCGTCAGATTACTGACATCTAACAGATAATCTATATGATTTTGATAGATGTCTTTAGGAGAAATCTGACAATATTTAATCTGACAATATTTAGTCTGACAATATCTGACAATATTTCCCGATGTCAGGCTCTAAAAAATGATGACTTCTTAGAGTCATCATTTTTTAAAGCCCGACGAGAGCTCTTTAGGAGAGCTTATTGCAGCGGGGAAGTCAAAGTTTGATAAAACCTCAAAATTTCAATGGAAAAATTTCAATAGAAGAATTTCAATAGAACCTCAAAATTTCAATTTATAAGATTGCCAATACTTAACAGAAGGTTACTGTAAATCTATAATGGTGGGAACTGGTGGAAAAAAAGCCAACTAAACATGAATGAAAAGTTGATAAATAAATCTTGTCCCTTGAATCCAAGATTAAAAACACAACAGTTGCTCTAACGCGTATCGATAGCCAAGCTATCATCTTCAGATAGCAGAGTATCTCGCCGTTGATGTCGTCAATGCTTGATTTGCAGCAGCAATTTCCGTCCTTTTGGCCCTGAGGGTAGAGCTTCTAAAAAATACGGTCCCGTTTTCACGATAGACCACATTTCGCACAATCATTACTCCAACATAAGAACGTGGGTGTTTAGGATCAACAAAAAGGTAATTTTTTGGGGCATCTGCCGGTAAAAATCCCTAACGCGTTCATTCTAGATTGTGGCGTTAACCGAACTGATGGCTGGAGTTAAAGCACCACCGAAGACCGTCCAACTTTTTCAATTGACCTGCTGGCCGATGGGTCACAACGTTCCAACGTCCACCAATTCGTTGGTGGAGCTGATGAATATGGTCGAGCGATGGAGGCAGCGCACCGAGTATGGACCCGTCTGTGTGGTGTCACCGTAAGTGGTCGTTTTTTGGATTTCAAGCTAACGATTTCGTCCATTTGATCAAAATTGGAATTTTGTCAACGTTGTAATTTGAAATTTTGTCAACGTTGTAATTTGAAATTTTGTCAACGTTGTAATTTGGAATTTTGTCAACGTTTTAATTTGGAATTTTGTTCCAATTTTAATTTGACATTTAGTCAAAATTTTGATTTGAAATTTTTTCAAAATTTTGATTTGAAATTTTGTCAAAATTTTAGATTGAAATTTTGTCAAAATTTAATTTGAAACATTCTTAGAGATTGGTTCTTCGCGAGTTCCATCAAGATTCTGTTTGGGGTTCAAATTTTAATTTTGAATTTTGTCAACATTTTGATTTGAAATTTGTCAAAATTTTAGATTGAAATTTTGTCAAAATTTAATTTGAAACCTTCTTAGAGATTGGTTCTTCGCGAGTTCCATCAAGATTCTGTTTGGGGTTCAAATTTTAATTTTGAATTTTGTCAACGTTTTCATTTGGAATTTTGTCCCAATTTTGATTTGAAATTTTGTCAACATTTTGATTTGAAATTTTGTCAACATTTTAGATTGAAATTTTGTCAAAAATTTTATTTAAAACCTTCTTAGAGATTGGTTCTTCGCGAGTTTCATCAAAATTCTGTTTGGGGTTCAAATTTTAATTTTGAATTTTGTCAACGTTTTAATTTAGAATGTTGTCCCAATTTTGATTTGAAATTTTGTCCCAATTTTGATTTGAAATTTTGTCAACATTTTGATTTGTAATTTTGTCAACATTTTAGATTGAAATTTCGTCAAAATTTTGGATTGAAATTTTGTCAACATTTTAATTTGTAATCTTCTTAGAGATTGGTTTTTAGCGAGTTCCATCAAGATTCTGTTTGGGGTTCTATTTGAGTTTTGTTTTTAGAGATGGTAAAAGCCGTTGTGGCATCTACTGCGCCGCCAACGCTTGTATTGAGCAAGTCATACAACATGGGGAAGTTGATGTTTTTCAAGCTGTTAGGACCGTCCGTCGCCATCGTCCACAATTAATCGAGAATATTGTAGGTATTCCTAAAGATAAGATTTTTTTTGGCTAATTTTTGTATCTTTTGCCACCTCATTACTGTCTGCATATTACTTGACAAACAAAAATCCAACGCAATCGCTGCTTTGGGTAATCTATAAGAGATTGCTGATACTTAACAGAGTGTTACTTTACTTATGAAACCAAATTAAAAATAATGATGGAGGCTTCAACTGTCAGTTAATAAAGTAAATAGTTTTTTTTGTAAAACTGAAATACAAATTTTGCCCCCTGAAACCAAGAAAGATTAAAAAATAATAGTTGCTCTAATGCGTTTCGATGCACAAGCTATAATCTTCAGAGATAATGGAAAATCTAGAATTGTGGAAGAAGCAACTGACAAAGAAAAACCAATAAAACATTGACTTTTTTCGTTGTCTGCCTCTCTTCAGAATTTTAGTTATTTTTGTCGTTCTTAAGAATAATTAAAAGAAAACCAAGTTAATCAATTTGTCTTTTTACCCGTTTCAGACTGAGTACAAATACTGTTACGATGTGGTCCTCCATTACGTCCTGCATTATCTTCAGAAGGACCTCAAGGAGATCAAAGGGGGAAAAGAGAAGGAAAAGGATGAGAGATATTACTAATTATTTTTGGCTTCTCAAGCTATTTTCTTCCATTTTTATTTTAAGTGGAAACTAAACACTGCTCCAATAGCACTATTCGTCAAAAGCTTTAAAAGTGTGTCTCCTATAAATCAACCACTGGGACCTAAAACGGTTACACTGTAGACTGCACAAAAGCTAATATTTATCGTTTAACGTGTCTGCGAAACGCAGAATAAAATAACAGCGTTTAAAATAATAATTTTAGTTCTTGATCTTAGAGCTTAAGCGTTCTATTCATCTAGAAAGTGAAAATTTTGGTTCGTACTTCATCGTACAGTTTCCTAAGTAACGCTGATGTTCTAAAGATCCTAATTGAAATAAGCTTAAATTCTAAAACTTTAAATTCTAATTACGCCCTATGGGCAATTAAAAACTGATTGGCAGAAAATTTGTATTGGTAAGAATAAAAAAAAAAGTGGCCAAAACACAAAATTATACAATCGTGAATATTTTTTTACTTCACAGCTTCTACGATGTTATGTATTGTAAAATTGACATTATATTAAAAAATGTTACATGTAGCCCGTTGTCTTATTTGTCCTTTTACCAAACTTTCTAAGTCGCAGGTTGAAATTAGAAAATTGTAATTTTAATTTTCAAAGTTTTATCGTCACTTAAGATTGTTTTAGAATTCCTGCATGTTTTGAAAAATTTCAGTTTTTTAAAAACTCTCAACTTCTCTATTTTGATTTGTGTAGAAAATTTGCACTTTTTTCTTCAATTTATTTACCAGAAAATACTCTGTCTGCAGAGGTACACAAGGTTACCTGTATGTAGTTCTGGTTTCCCTTAATCTAGACTAACTAAATCTAAAACTTATATATTACTTAATTTAAATTAATATAATTTGCCAAAATTAATGTCATCCCCTGTTCTATACATTTATAAACTTACTAAAACAAACAATAAATATTTGTAAAAACATTAACAAAATAACATTTTAAATACAAAATTAAATAATATTCCTAGATCCAATCCATTTCTAGATCTAATCCATTTAGTCTCTAAACATTTTAATTATTGGAATTTCAAAGGGTTCCATCTCTCGAGCAAAGAACCAGAAGCAGGCGAAAGATAAAAAATGACGAAATTAAAAGCCGTTTTAGACAAACTTTTATTTATAATAATCAAAAACTATAAGGAAACATATTAATTTGAAGATATATTATAAACTGAAGTAAATGTAATAAATACAAATAGAAGTTCGAGTGGGTAAAAGACCGCCCCTCACATATTTAGCTATATAAGTCGTCCTCAGGATCATCCTGGAAATTGCCCTGATCGCCGGCAGTAACACCCGGATTATTAACACCACCGGACGCAGTCGGGAAACGGAAGTTCGTACCGAAACCTCTCGACTGTTGAAGCGTCTGGGCGAACATTTCATATTTGCGGATGTCGTTGTCTGTCACCGACCTTCGAGCAAAGCGCATCGCCTCCTCGAAATGAGCTTTTGTTATCTCCGGAACTGGGTCGTCCTCATCCAACTGAAAACACCAATTAATTCGCCTTTAGTAAAACTCGAGTATGTTGACTATGTTGACAAGTATGAGATAATTCGTATTTTAAATTCAGATTTAAGAAACAATGTAACTTGTAATTTTCGGGCATTTATATATTTGTGAAAAATACACGAAAAAATGAACATCGACAAGCAAAACATTGAATACTTTATCTGACACGATTCAATCCTAAAATTCGAAAGCCTTCATAATCATGATTCGTATTTTAAATTCAAATTTAAGAAACATTGTAACTTGTAATTTTCGAGCATTTATATATTTGTGAAAAATACACGAAAAAATGAACATTGACAAGCAAAACATTGAATACTTTATCTGACATGATTCAATCCTAAAATTCGAAAGCCTTCATAATCATGATTTAACTCGTTTAGCTTTGATTTAGCTTCTATAACAAATAACAATAAGAAAAGTTAACTATGACATGATTCGAAATGTTTTTTGATTAGAATTCTGAAAAGTATTGTGGCAGTCAACATAATAAGCTAAACGAAAAAACAAAAAACAACAAAACAAGTTACACACATCCATGGCATGATTCGGATTCTGCGCCCTAGTCCTTTTCTCTTCTAATCTCCGCTTCGATGCTCTGTCTGATGGCCAATTTGCAAGCCCTCTGGCAGACCTCTGTCAAATCAGCGCCCGAAAATCCGTGTGTCACCTTCGCTATATACGCTAAATCTACGTCTTTCGCCACCGGAGATTTTCTTAAATTAGCCCTGAAGATTGCTTCCCTAGATTTTTCATCCGGCAATGGAATATAAATAAGTTGATCTAGACGACCAGGTCTGAGGATGGCAGGATCGATGATGTCTGAAAAGCGACGA
Organism: Dastarcus helophoroides; assembly: GCA_028583605.1. Taxonomy (NCBI): domain Eukaryota; kingdom Metazoa; phylum Arthropoda; class Insecta; order Coleoptera; family Bothrideridae; genus Dastarcus; species Dastarcus helophoroides. The sequence continues at coordinate 13,709,102 of CM053337.1, read as the reverse complement.
GTTGAAACACTCTGATTTGTCGATGAATCGATGAATTACCTGGCCTATTAGTGGCTCCAATAATGAATACGTTTTTCTTGGCGCCCATGCCGTCCATTTCGGTTAAAATTTGATTGATGACTCTGTCGGCGGCGCCGCCGGCGTCCCCAACGTTACCACCACGAGACTTGGCGATTCGAGTCCAATTCATCGAAAAAGAGAACGCAAGGAGCAGCAGATCGTGCCTATGAACACAAATCGTATCATTATTCCCCATTTTGGAGTCTTATTAGTTAGAAATAATAACATTATTAATTTTATTTAAATAAAATATAATAATCAATTGTATTATTTTAGGTTTTTGATCCTTGTCATGGGAATCTCGATGTGAAGAGCCACCGTGTTGATCAATTTAAAATGCTATTCGCAAAGTTAAAACTTAAAAAACTGAATTTCCGCTTCTATACTTTATATAAAAAGCATCAATGGCAAAAATTTTAAATCAATTTAGAACGTTTTCATGAAGAATTCAGTTTGACAACATTGAAGCTCTTCGAGTGGGTAAATTATGAGGGTTGACCCAATCTTACCTTATCGAATATATCGCGGACATTAGCTTCTGACTCCCCGAACCACATGGTGAGCAATTCTGGGCCTTTGACCGAGATGAAATTAGCCTGACACTCGTTGGCGATGGCCTTGGCCAACAGAGTTTTACCGCAACCGGGCGGTCCGTAGAACAACACCCCCCGCGAAGGTTGCATGCCAAACTTGAGAAATTTGTCCGGATGCTCGACGGGATACTGCACCAGCTCTTGCAACTCTTTCTTGACGTTTTGCAAGCCGCCGATGTCGTCCCACGTGGTGTTTGGTACTTCGACGACAGTTTCCCTGAGAGCGCTCGGACTGCTCTTGGACATGGCGTAACGGAAGTTTTCCATCGTTACAGCCAAAGAATTTAACACTTCGGCGTCAATTTGCTCATCTTCCAAGTCGATCAAGTCCATTTTCTCGCGAATTTGTTGCAAAGCGGCCTCTGAGCACAACGAGGCGAGATCTGCCCCCACATGACCGTGAGTTTCAGCTGCTATTTGCTCCAAATCGACATCATCGGCCAACTTCATATTCTTGGTATGGATGCGTAACACTTCCAAGCGTCCTGTGGCATCAGGGATACCGATATCGATCTCTCTATCGAACCGACCAAATCTACGCAAAGCGGGGTCAATGGAATTAGGTCTATTGGTAGCCGCCATCACGATAACGTGCGAACTCTTCTTCATACCGTCCATCAGCGTCAACAGCTGCGAAACTATGCGACGTTCGACTTCACCGTGGGTCTTTTCCCGTTTGGGCGCTATCGCGTCCAACTCGTCGATGAAGATGATAGCGGGCGAGTTTTTGTCAGCTTCCTCGAAAGCTTTCCTGAGATTACTTTCCGACTCGCCGGCCAATTTGCTCATGATTTCGGGGCCGTTGATTAAAAAGAAGAAGGCGCCGGTTTCGTTGGCGACAGCTCTCGCTATCAAGGTTTTACCGGTGCCCGGGGGGCCGTAGAGCAAGATGCCGCGCGGCGGCTTCACTCCTATAGCTTTGAACAGCGATGGGTGCCTTAGGGGCAACTCCACCATCTCTTTAATTTGTGCCAACTGCTTCCTGCAACCGCCGATGTCTTCGTATCCTACCGAGTTCAGAGACTCTTCTTCCTCCTTCAAAAAAAAAAATTACTTTAACTGAGGGAGGGGGTATTAATGGTTTTAATGCTCACCTCTCGACTGATGGGATCCCCATCGCAATGGATGACAGTGTCTGGGGCGACAATACAGTAAGGAGAGGGATCTGTTTCAATTACTTTAAATTCGATAGCTCTCATGCCACCACGAACGACGAACACATCATCCATGTGAATTGGCCTGTATGCCTCCAAAAAGTATGGTTTTAAGTACACTTCAAAGAGATTTCTAAAAGAAGAAGCCACAAATAAGCTGATAAGTCAACAACAAGGATTAATTTAATTAAAAAACATATATATACTGTATCCACGATAACAAGGGCATCTCGGAAAAAAGAAGAGATAACGGATTCGATTAAATGGGGAAAAAGTTGCGCAATTAAAAGACCAACAAAATAACGCCCAGAAATATTTCATCCAATTTTTAATTTCAGATTTATTTAAAAAAAATCAAATTTTTATATTCTTTATTTCAATTCTTTCTGACGTTATACATTTTTTTTCTCTCGTTGATACACTAACGCCCAAAATGTTGTAGTAATAAAATATTTCTAAAGCGCCTAAGCAAGCCTACGATTCTGGTAAAAAAAAATAAAATCAAAAAAATGAAGTTATTAAAAAAAAACTTAAATAAATAACCAACTACACTACTAATAGCTTTAAATAAACATATAATTGGCAAAATGCCACAATTATACCACAAATATAACCGGAGAAACTTGTAAAAATAAATTATAACATTCTAAACGCAGACAACAACAAAAACAAATTGATCAACTGAATAATAATATCATTAAGCATAAATTATGCTAATCACTATAAATAATATGAAATGATGGATAATAAGCAATAGAAAGTAACAATATAATTTAGAAATAACAAAATTCATGACTAAGCAATTGATAAGGGGGTTCCCCAACACAAGAACAAATAATACACAAAACGCAATAATTTAACAAACTTACCCCACAATACCCTCAACTGTATCATCTATAGGAAGCAAATGTATCCTTTTTCCGTATTTAACGTCCGGGCAGGCTTGGATGGAAACGACGTCGGACAATCGCACCCGCAAGTTATTCCTGACGATCCTGTTCATCCTGATCTTTTCGTCGGGACAAGTCTCGTCCGACAACACTATACAGACCGTTTCTTTCCTTCGTTTCCCTTTCAACAGCACTGTGTCCCCCCTAAACAACTGCAATTCATCCATTTTCGCCTGCGAAAGGGCGACGACGGAATTATCATCGTTAACTGCTTCTTCGACTATAAGCCTATTAGGACGATCTTTCCGGCGAAGGATAGCGGTGGCCAAATCCTCGGGGGCGTTCGAACTGAGAAATTGAGACAATATATCGTAAAATCGACGATTTTTCGGTCACTTTGGCGCGAGTTTTCGCGTTCGACGCGGACGATACATATATTCCACCATGATGACATGGTTAAAATAAAATGAGCAAATCGAAGATACCGGCACAACTTACAACTAACTGTAACGGCGTTAACTTACCTTTTCTTTTTATCGGCCATGCTGATAAACTTTGAATCTTAATGCGAGAAAGACGAATCCACTATTAACAAAAGTACAAAACTCACTATTAATTATTATGAAACGAAAATCACCACGAACCAAGGCTGACGATCGTTATTGAATGACGTAGCCTTTTGCAATTTAAGGATTTGACAGCCGACAGATGAAACAAGTGAACAAAGGTAAACGTAACCTGCAGCAAAGCGGAAAAACAGAAATCTGCACCGCGCGTTACCGCTTTATGTGGTATATTGCAGCAAATATGATGTAAAAAATATATTCTTCAATTACGACCATCACTATGTCGCTTTTTTAATTATCTCCAGTATGCAATTACTTCAACTATAAAAGGATTTAATTTTTATATCGGTTTATTACTTAGTGACACCTATTGGACGGTAGAATAACAGCTGTGGTCATAGAAGTTTTTCACGTTTCGTTGAACAATAAAGGGGGTTTCACTTTCTTTCTGTTTTTAATTATTCCTCGCACGGTGCGCCAAATTAAAGAAAATATAACAACTTTTTATAACATGATGGTCGGTGGAATAATAAATGGAGAAAGAAGTAATCAAAAGAGAAAACTGACTAGAATTACTAAATATAAAAACAGATTTCTATTTGCTATTAAATTTAAATACATGAGATGGCAGCACCACAGACTAAAATTAAATTTACCACTTTTGGCGTTATAAAGAATCATGTTTTGCTGCTTTAAAGTGTAATGCGTACTTTTTAATAAGGTTTTTGTTGCTGCCCTAAGCATTACCTATTGATTGGGGCGTTATAAGCGCAAACTTTATAATAAATTAATTTAGAGATGGGGCGACATCTACTGATCCAAAATGGACACTGCTCCTGTGTTATTTTAACGCAGATATGATGTTTCTTTTACTAATCAATTTAAATAAGTTTGCCTTAAAATATTGTTTCTGCTGGCAAAATATTAACAGGTCATAAGGAATTACCAATGTGATAATGAAGTAAAACTATTTTCCACTTAAGTAGCTGCTACTAGTTAACAGATGTCGCACCAATTTGTGTAATTTTACATAAAGAAGAAATTATGCTTTGACAAACATTCTATCGTCCATGTTTTACATGTTTGTACCACAGTATAGATATTAGCTTACGCATACAGTAGCGACAAATTGCTAAAATTTTGTCACGAATTTTGTTTGCGCATGCGTCATTTGCACAATCCCGAACATGACGTCGCAGTGTTCTATGATTACCAGAAATAAGATCTATGGTCGTTGGGTAACTGAATGTCAGTTGAAAGTTGCCATGTGTTCGGGAAAATCAGCAGTTGAGCGAATTTGATTTGTTATTTTACGTTCATATGTTATTCATTCATGTTAAAAATGTAAGACAATTTATCTACATTTATGGATGTTCTAGAAATTTGATATGGTCAGGGATTTTCATCCGAATTGTGAGATTTTTAAGATTGTTCGCGAATAATGTTTAGGTTATCTGGCAACACAGGATGAGTTTTATTGAAATGTCAGTCTTGTTATAATTCATTGCGCATTCAAACAAATAAAAGAGAAAAGAGGAGAATTTACACGTTCTGTTTATAAATGTAATTGTAACAGCAATAATGATTTGATAAAATCAAGCTTCTTTATAATTTCCAAAAGACGGCAAAAGGTAATATTCGGGTACACCCAATTTGTTTTATTAAAAAAACTGTTTTATTATACTCGCATTTGCAAGTTTTATACAAAAAAATAAATAAGTTGTTTCCTGTAGAAATTATTTTGCCGTCAGCCATAATCTGTGTTTAGTTTTTCTTTGTGTCAGGTTATCAATAATTACAAAATACACATTATTTAAAAAATACACGAGAACTAGTATTTTTGGACTATTTGCAAAGTAGTAAATTAGAATTTAAACGCTAAAAACTATTGAAATTAATAAACTTGATGGTTTTGTTTAATAAATAAATTTAAATTTTCGCGGGCGTGCACAATCCACAACATGGCTGATTCCATTAAAGGTCAACGATTTTAGCAACTTCAAAATCAATGGTACCGACACTTTTGTCACTACTGTATGCGTAAGCTAATATCTATACTGTGTTTGTAGATTAAAACTATGGTTATCTATAAGGTAAGGTTGCGTTACGCCGTACTTTGAAAATGGAATTGAAAACCTTACACTGTTCGCAACGCTATTTATTAATCCGCAAACACATACACCACAGAATTCTATTTTATCGTAGGTCAAATATTGCCAAACGAGTAGTTAAAACTTGCACCTAATAGATTCCCTGATTAAAAGATGAATAAAGGATGTTCTAGACATGCTTTCCTAGGAAAAGCCCAAAAAAAGGTTAACAGGATAGTGATGTGATAGATTGGATACATTGTACCTAAGACTACCACCATCCATTGACATCAGTAGGTTCAGTTTGAGGTGTCATTTTATAGTTTTCGCACAATACTTGCTGGTAATACACAACAGAGGCCGCTGATGTCAGTGGGTGGAAATCAATCCCATTTTCATTCGACAAATTACGTTACCGATTCATCTCCTTCTTAAAAGGCTCCCCAAGACTTCTTGGGGCTCCCTAATTAAAACTATGGTTATCTAGAAGTGAGGTTGTGTTACGCCGTTCTTTGAAAATGGGATTGAAAACCTTTCAGTGTTCGCGACGCCATCTCTTAATCCGCAAATACATACAGCACAGAATTCTATTTAAAGTAGTTTTAACTTCAGCTCCTCTATGACTAAAGGAATGAATAAAGGATGTTCTAGACACGCTTTCCTAGGAAAAGCCCAAAAAAAGGTTAACACGACAGTGGTGTGATTGTAGGTTCAATTTAAGCCCTCATTTTACAGTTTTCGCACAATACTTGCTGGTAATACACAACAGAGGCCGCTAATGTCAGTGGGTAAAAATCAATCCTCATTTTTATTCGACAAATTACATTACCGATTTATCTCCTTCTTATAGAATTGCATAATTAAAACTATGGTATTCTAAAAGTAAGGTTGTGTTACGCCGTACTTTGAAAATGGGATTGAAAACCTTTTAGTGTTCGCGACGCCATCTCTTAATCCGCAAATACATACAGCACAGAATTCTATTTGAAGTAGTTTTAACTTCAGCTCCTCTATGACTAAAGGATGAATAAAGGATATTCTAGACACGCTTTCCTAGGAAAAGCCCAAAAAAAGGTTAACACGACAGTGGTGTAATTGTAGGTTCAATTTAAGTCCTCATTTTACAGTTTTCGCACAATACTTGCTGGTAATACACAACAGAGGCCGCTAATGTCAGCGGGTGGAAATCAATCCTATTTTTACTTGACAGATTACGTTACCGATTTATCTTCTTCTTGTAGGACTCTCTAATTAAAGCCATAATCAAAGCATCTTGTATTTAACCTATATAAAGCAGTTTTAAATGTAAATTGCAAGTAAGGAAGTGGTGTCAGTCTCTGTGTATTCTCGTATGCCAGTAAAGTAGCAAAAAATTAAGATGGCGCTAGTGTAGCAGAAGTTACAAATCATAGAGGTATAAATTTTAAATAAATAAAGTGCAAAAATATGGTTATTATCAGAGACTATACAGTTTATGAGGTATTATGATACGAATTAAACGTTGAAGGATAAATGTTAACAACACAAATAAGTGCCGCGGTACAAATGCTACGCCACAAATGCCAAATAAAGTCGAATTCATGCCGCACCCTGATACTGCACTAGCGCCACTTCGGTGATTTATTTAACACCTATTTAAAGTTTTTCGGTCGCCACTTTTCCACGTCTGTAAGAAACTGTCCTTCTTACCTCTACCCTTCATAATTGCAAGCTTCTAGTTTTAAATAGACTGTCTTTAAAATTCAGTTATGTAATCAGTTAAATTTTTGTACAGTATTAAGGCGACATCTATCAACGAGTGGACGCATTAACGGTTTTTTGTTCGAAGAAGTTTTATGTTGCGTGTTATGCTGTTATGCTATTTGACAGATTGACAGCAGCTTGGCAGGTTATAGTTAAATTGAAAATATTGTGTTTTTAGATAAAAAGGCGCATATCGCTAGAATGTAATGTCTAGCGATATTAACTAGAGAATCAATAATCTGTCGTGTGAACTAAATTCGTTATTGCCGCATAGAAGGAGAAATCATCATGGCAGGTATCAAAGGTGAGTCACAAGACACCCCATTGATTTTATAAATGTTTTCATTTTACCCCCATTTATTGATTGATTCGGCCGAAAACGCCACTTTGTCTTCCAGTGACCGTTGAAATTAGTCAGTTTAGGGTGCGAAAACTTAGGAAAACTTCCAATATGAAAGTTGCTTTAAATAGCGGGTGATTCACAAAAAAGTGCTTCTGATTCTGCAATGACGTCAGACGGCCATATTGTGACATTTTCTTTAAACTAATTATGAAAAATTCTAAAGTTGTTTAATTAGCACAGCCCGAAATAAATTAACATTGCGTCTGAAACAGAAACGATAGAATTTGTAAAGGGTGTTCCAAAAAAATATACGCAATCGAGCTCGAATTGAGGAAAATGTTTAGAAGATCCCATTTGTTTTAATTATCAGTGAATGAGACTAGCACTGATGCAATATTATCGTTCTTAATTTAATTTATCTTTTCTTTTTCATGTTCTCTCTTCGTCGGATGCCCCAATGTTGCATTAAACAGCGTAAGTCAATGTAGTGTTTTGCTAAACCCTCGCTGATGTTATTTATTATTTCAGGCTCGTTCTGTTGGCTTTTGCTGGTTCGATTGGAATGACATTCGTCATTTTGGCGTGTGCAATTCCAGACTATGGGTAATTATCACTTTATTTCTGTAAATAATCACATTTTATCTTTGTAAATATCCATTCTAAGTTCAACATAAAAAAAAATGATTTTATTTAAAAAAAAATGATTTTAATTATAAGAAAAGATTTACAAAATTTGTCCCCTTGAAACCAAGAAAGATTAAAAAACACAACGAAGGTTGCTCTAACGCGTTTCGACAGCCAAGCTGTCATCTTCAGAGAGAAACTGACAAAAAATTATTTTATTAAAAATGATTTTATTTAAAAAAGAATGATTTTATTAAAAAAATGATTTTATTTAAAAAAGGAATGATTTTATTAAAAAAAAATGATTTTATTTAATAAGAAACTGATTTTTATTTATAAAGTAACATATTCGGTGTTTAATTGGTTGAAATTTGTAGGGTCTGGTGGCCTTTCTTCGTGGTACTATTTTATGCCCTCGCGCCGATACCAACGCTGATTGGAAGAAGATATACTGAGAATCAGGGGGGAAGTAACGCGTGTTTAGAGACTGCGATATTTTTAACGATGGGGATCGTTGTTAGTTCGTTCGCATTGCCAATAGTATTAGCCAGAATACCTGTCATTGCTCCAGGCGCTTGCGCTCTAACATTAGCCGGCAATGTTGTGGTTTATGGCACGCTGTTGGCATTCTTTCTCACATTTGAAGCAGACGATTCTGATTATAACGTGTGGTAATCTCTATGTACATAATTTCATTTACAAATATAAAAGTAATTCTTGTATTTTAGTTTAGCTTAAGTATTAAGTTATTTTATAAAGTAATAGTGTTTCTAATAAAGTTATTTTGCCAGAAATGTGTCTTATTTCTTTTTCAACTTCATGTCAACGTTATTAGCATTTCTTGCCCTTGGGTAAGTTCTGCACAATTTTTTAAGAATTGTCCAGTTATTATTCGAAATTTAATAAAGAATCAGCCAATTGCTCGGAGTTATCAACTATTTGTTTTAGTTTAAAATCAAAAATGTCAAAGTTAATATGTTAAATTCGAAATTTTATAAACTGTATAATTTCCAAAAAAAGTCGGCCTAAACTTCGAAAAAATTTGATGTATTACAAAACATCTAAAAGCTTTCAAACATGTCGCAGCGAAATCCGTAGGCCAAAATATTTGCGAGCGTCCCCCATACGTACACCCAGAGCAGACATTTTTAACTCTATGATCGCAATATACTGACATCGTTCAAATTATCAGTTTCGCACGAAAATAACCTCCGTATTAACTTAGATCCCCAAAAATGGATTGATATAGTGATATTTTTGCATCAACCCAACGTTTTATCACACACGGTAAGTAAACCTTGCAATACCTTCCCAATAAAATCCATATCGGCGCGGACGGAAGAAATCAGATCAGTGGTGACATCTGTCACGGCGACATGTCACTCTCAGCTTCGATGGAGTCGCCGCAGATCGCAGCAGCAGTAATCACGTGAAACTTCACTAACGATCAGCTGTCGTCTGGGGAGTGGTTGTGTGTTTTTAGGGGTTGTTTTTCGTTTCCAGGGCGTTTTAAAGGTAATATTATAAATAACTCCATTCGCCACGTAATTACAACGCGTTGTTAATGTTTAAAAACGCTATTATTACCCTTAAGGACGAATTCGTCATGTGACATTCGAACAAATTTCAAGTACACCCCATACTACCCCTGATTCAGGCATGACCTAGTAAATCGACGGCATCGGTTCTTGTTCTGGGGGTCGAAATTTTTTCGAAAGTTTTACCTTCGGTTCGACTTTCTCGCGATTTGAGTGTTTGTTTTTGTGTTGTTTGGCATATTATTTCTGCTTGGGGGTGGCTTTGGAATTAAATTTCGTGTAGAGAAATGACGTTTTGTTGGTTTAGCCCAAAAATGGGTTAACGTTGGTGGCTTTTAAAACGAAATATGCAGTATTTAATTTGTGTCACATGACATCAAAATTTAAAGTGTTTCTTAAGTTTAATTAAAATAATGGGGTTAATATCGAGTGATTCTGAAGCGGGGTGAGTTTATTTAATAATTTTTAGTGGTGTTTGACGTTCGTATTTTATTTCTCTGTGGTAGTAACGATTTAATTTAAGGTTAGCTGACGTTTCGTACTTAACAAGTTAGATATTCTCAGACTTATTTAGGACACTTTCGCTATTGTTAAAATACACTCGAACTTTGTCATTTTTATTGATATTTATGGTTAAGTTTGTTATGATTTTATCCATGACAAACCCCTTGACCAATTTTTATCGATCAGGTTTCATCAAGATTCTTCATTAGACCCAAAAACAAGACCAATCATTATACATAGAAATTCGTTCAAGGCCACGAGTTTCAACGCAAAAATTCGGGAAAAGGCATGAAATTTCGAATTTAAACTAGCTTTCGATAAAAAAAAGAAATTTCTACGTTACGCTGACATTTCATAGGAAAATATTGAAATATTTTATAACGAAGAACATTTTAATTGTAAAAAATTAGTAATTTTGAGGCTCAAGGGTCCATATTTTGAAAAATTGGAATTTTTTCCATGAAATTTAAAATCGAAACTACGCTTTCGGTAAAAAAGTTGACATTTTTTAAACCAAAGCTAACAGTTTGTGGGAACAGAAAAGAACATTTTAATTGTAAAAAAACTGGAAAAAATTTGCTATTTTGGGATCATTCGCGGAAGTGGATTTTGAAAAATGGATATTTTACCTTTAAAGTTGAATTTTTGTGAAAAACTAAAATTTTTCTTAAAAACCAGAAGTTTTAGGAGTAAAAAGGAGAGAACTATTAGAAGAAAGGCAAAAACATAAAAAAATCAAAGATAAAACATTAAAAAAATTAAAAATAAACTGACAACATTTTGTCGTAATACTTTGATGAGAAAGGTTCGAAAATTCGTTCAAAAGAGTCGGTATTTCAAAAACTCGTTCGATGTTTTGCAGGGAATGTTCAAATTACGAGATTTTTTTTAATCTAAAAATCCGTAAACCTCGAAATTTTGAGGAAAATTTAAAATTGGGAAAAATGCTTAAAATTGGAAAGACGTCTATAGAAAAACGCCATTTTGAAGAAAATTGACCGCTCGGAGAAAAGTTTGAGAATGAAATTTTGAGGAAAATTCCAATTTAAAAAAAAATGAGTAAAACATCCAAAATTGAATCGAAATTTTGAGGAATATTAGAAATTTGGAGAAAAATTGATAAAAAATTTGACGTCTGTGGCCCTTTTGAAGAAAATTGACCGTTTGGGGAAAAGTTTGAGAATGAGAACGAAATTTTGAGGAAAATACGAAATTTTCAAAAAAAAAATTAGTAAAGCATCCAAAATTGAATCGAAATTTGGAGAAAAATTGATAAAAAATTTGACGTCTGTAGAAAAACGCCCTTTTGAAGAAATTTGACCGTTTGGAGAAAAGTTTGAGAATGAAAACGAAATTTTGAGGAAAATGCCAAGTTTTCAAAAAAAAAATTAGTAAGACATCCAAAATTGAATCGAAATTTTGAGGAATATTAGAAATTTTGAGAAAAATTGCTAAAAAATTTGACGTCTGTGGACCCTTTTGAAGAAAATTGACCGTTTGGAGAAAAGTTTGAGAATGAGAACGAAATGTTGAGGAAAATACGAAGTTTTCAAAAAAATATTACTAAAGCATCCAAAATTGAATCTAAATTTGGAGAAAAATTGATAAAAAATTTGACGTCTGTAGAAAAACGCCCTTTTGAAGAAAATTGACCGTTTGGGGAAAAGTTTGAGAATGAAAACGAAATTTTGAGGAAAATTCCACGTTTTAAAAAAAAAAAATTAGTAAAACATCCAAAATTGAATCGAAATTTTGAGGAATATTAGAAATTTGGAGAAAAATTGATAAAAAATTTGACCTCCGTAGAAAAACGCCCTTTTGAAGAAAATTGACCGTTTGGAGGAAAATTCGAAGTTAAATACAAAAAATCAGTAAAACATCCGAAATTAAATCGAAATGTTGAGGAATATTAGAAATTTGGAGAAAAATTGATAAAAAATCAAAAGTTTGACGTCTGTAGAAAAACGCCCTTTTGAAGGAAATTGACCGTTTGGAGAAAAGTTGGAGAATGAAAACGAAATTTTGAGGAAAATACGAAGTTTTCCAAAAAAAAATTAGTAAGACATCCAAAATAGAATCGAAATTTTGAGGAGAAATTTGGAGAAAAATTGATAGAAAATTTGACGTCTGTAGAAAAACGCCCTTTTAAAGAAAATTGACCGTTTGGAGAAAAGTTTGAGAATGAAAACGAAATTTTGAGGAAAATTCCAAGTTTTCAAAAAAAAAATTAGTAAAACATCCAAAATTGAGTCGAAATTTTAAGGAATATTAGAAATTTGGAGAAAAATTAATAAAAAATCGAAAGTTTGACGTCCGTAGAAAAAGGCCCTTTTGAAGAAAATTGACCGTTTAGAGACAATTTTTAAAAAAGAAACGAAATTTTGGAGAAAATTTGAAGTTTTTAAAAAAATGAAAAAAACGTTCAAAATGAATTGAAATTTTGATGAAAATTAGAAATTTGGAGAAAAATTGATCTTGATACAACATTAAAAGTTTGAGAAACTTTCGAACTTTTGGGAAGATTTTTCGAACTTTTGGGAAAAATTCGAAAATTTGGGAAAATCTCGAAATTTTAGGAAAAATTCCAAATTTTGGAATAAATGAAATTTCATCTCGAAAATTGGATAGAAATTTCGCGGAAAATTGGATAGAAATTTCGCGGAAAATCGGAGATTTTGAGAAAAATTTGAAATTTTGAGCGAAAAAATCCAAATGTTGAAAAAAATTCGAAATTCTGGGAAAAATTCTGAATTTTGCAAAATTCCGAAATTCTGGGAAAAAACCTGAATTTTGTAAAATTCGAAATTTTGGGAAAAATTCGAAATTTTAAGAAAGATTTAAAATTTTGAGAATTATTCGAAATTTTGGGAATAATTCCTAATTTTGGGATAAATGTTTAAAGTGAAAGGTTACCTTCAAAACCGAATTGAAATTTCGCGGAAAATTAGAAATTTTGAGAGAAAGTGTTGAAATAAATTGGAAATTTTACAGAAATTCGAAATTTTGGGAAAAGTTCGAAATTTTGTGAAAAATTTGAAATTTTGGGAAAAATTTTAAATTTTAAGGAAAATTCTAAATTTTATGAAAAATTTCTTATTTCTGAATTTTGAGAGAAATTACAAACTTTGGGATAAATGTTGAAAATGAGAAGTGACCTCCAAAATTGAATCGAAAATTTGGGAAAAATTGGAGATTTTAAAACAAAAAATCAAAATGTTGAGAAAAATTCAAACTTTTGGGGAAAAAATTCGAACTTTTGAGAAAAATTCGAACTCTTGGGAAATATTCGAACTTTTGGGAAAAATTCGAACTCTTGGGAAATATTCGAACTTTTAAGCATTTCCAGAATTGAATCGAAATTTTGAGATTTTGAGAGACAAAATTAAATTGTTGAGAAAAATTCGAACTTTTGGGAAAAATTCGAAATATTGGAGAAAAAAATAGAAATTTTGAGCAAAAGATCTAAATTTCTGAATAAATGCTTCAATTGGGAGATTATTTCCAAAATTGAATCGAAATTTTAAGAAAGATTTGAGATTTTAAGAGAAAAAATGAAATTGTTAAGGAAAATTCGAACTCATAGGAAAAATTCGAAATTTTGAGAAAAATTCGAACTTTTGGGGAAAATTCGAACTTTTGGGAAATATTCGAACTTTCGGGAAATATTCGAACTTGAGCATTTCCAGAATTGAATCGAAATTTTGAGATTTTGAGAGACAAAATTAAATTGTTGAGAAAAATTCGAACTTTTGGGAAAAATTCGAAATATTGGAGAAAAAATTAGAAATTTTGAGCAAAAGATTTAAATTTCTGAATCAATACTTTAATTGGGAGATTATTTCCAAAATTGAATCGAAATTTTAAGAAAGATTTGAGATTTTAAGAGAAAAAATGAAATTGTTAAGGAAAATTCGAACTTATAGGAAAAATTCGAAATTTTGAGAAAAATTCGAACTTTTGGGAAAAATTCGAAATATTGGAGAAAAAATTAGAAATTTTGAGCAAAAGATTTAAATTTCTGAATCAATACTTTAATTGGGAGATTATTTCCAAAATTGAATCGAAATTTTAAGAAAGATTTGAGATTTTAAGAGAAAAAATGAAATTGTTAAGGAAAATTCGAACTCGTAGGAAAAATTCGAAATTTAGAGAAAAATTCGAACTTTTGGGAAAAATTCGAACTTTTGGGAAATATTCGAACTTGAGCATTTCCAGAATTGAATCGAAATTTTGAGATTTTGAGAGACAAAATTAAATTGTTGAGAAAAATTCGAACTTTTGGGAAAAATTCGAAATATTGGAGAAAATAATAGAAATTTTGAGCAAAAGATTTAAATTTCTGAATCAATGCTTTAATTGGGAGATTATTTCCAAAATTGAATCGAAATTTTAAGAAAGATTTGAGATTTTAAGAGAAAAAATGAAATTGTTAAGGAAAATTCGAACTCATAGAAAAAATTCGAAATTTTGAGAAAAATTCGAACTTTTGGGAAAAATTCGAACTTTTGGGAAATATTCGAACTTTTGGGAAATATTCGAACTTGAGCATTTCCAGAATTGAATCGAAATTTTGAGATTTTGAGAGACAAAATTAAATTGTTGAGAAAAATTCGAACTTTTGGGAAAAATTCGAAATATTGAAGAAAAAAAAATAGAAATTTTGAGCAAAAAATTTAAATTTCTGAATAAATGCTTCAATTGGGAGATTATTTCCAAAATTGAATCGAAATTTTAAGAAAGATTTGAGAGTTTAAGAGAAAAAATGAAATTGTTAAGGAAAATTCGAACTCGTAGGAAAAATTCGAAATTTTGAGCAATATTCGAACTTTTGGGAAATATTCGAACTTAGCATTTCCAGAATTGAATCGAAATTTTTGAGATTTTGAGAGACAAAATTAAATTGTTGAGAAAAATTCGAACTTTTGGGAAAAATTCGAAATATTGGAGAAAAAAATAGAAATTTTGAGCAAAAAATTTAAATTTCTGAATAAATGCTTCAATTGGGAGATTATTTCCAAAATTGAATCGAAATTTTAAGAAAGATTTGAGATTTTAAGAGAAAAAATGAAATTGTTAAGGAAAATTCGAACTCATAGAAAAAATTCGAAATTTTGAGAAAAATTCGAACTTTTGGGAAAAATTCGAACTTTTGGGAAATATTCGAACTTTTGGGAAATATTCGAACTTGAGCATTTTCAGAATTGAATCGAAATTTTGAGATTTTGAGAGACAAAATTAAATTGTTGAGAAAAATTTGAACTTTTGGGAAAAATTCGAAATATTGGAGAAAAAAAAATAGAAATTTTGAGCAAAAAATTTAAATTTCTGAATAAATGCTTCAATTGGGAGATTATTTCCAAAATTTAATCGAAATTTTAAGAAAAATTTGAGATTTTGAGAGAAAAAATGAAATTGTTAAGGAAAATTCGAACTCATAGGAAAAATTCGAAATTTAAAGAAAAAAATTTAAATTTCAGAAAAAATGCTTCAATTGGAAGGTTATTTCCAAAATTGAATTGAAGTGTTGCAAAAAATTAGAGATTGTGAGAGAAAAAAATCAAAATATTGAGAAAAATTCGAACTTTTGGGGAAAATTCGAACTTTTTGGGTAAATTCGAACTCGTGGGAAAAATTTGAACTTTTGGGAAAAATTGGAAATTAAGAAATATTCGAAATATTGGCAAAAAAATCGAAATTTTGAGCAGAAAATTTAAATTTCTGAATAAATGCTTGAATTGCGAGTTCATTTTCAAAACTGCATCGAAATTTTGAGAAAAATTTCAGATTTTGAGAAAAGAATCAAAATGTTGAGAAAAATTTGTACTTTGTAGGAAATTCTTTTTGGAAAAATTCGAACTCGTGCGAAAAATTCAAACTCTTGGAAAAAAATTCGAAATTTAGAGAAAAATTGGAAATTTTCGAAAAAAATCGAAATTTTAAGCAAAAAATTTAAATTTCTGAATAAATACTTAAATTGCGAGGTCTTTTTCCAAAACTGAATCGAAATTTTTAGAGAAAAAGAATCATAATGTTGGGAAAAATTCGAAATTTTGAAAAAATTGAAACTCTGGGAAAACTCGAATCTTTAGGAAAAATTCGACATTTTGGGCAAAAAATTTAAATTTCTGAATAATCATTTCCAAAATTGAATCGGAATTTTAAACAGAATTCGAGATTTTGAGAAGAAAAAATTAAAATGTTTAGAAAAATTCGAAATTTAGAGAAAAATTGGAAATTTTCGAAAAAAATCGAAATTTTAAGCAAAAAATTTAAATTTCTGAATAAATATTTAAATTGCGAGGTCTTTTTCAAAACTGAATCGAAATTTTTAGAGAAAAAGAATCATAATGTTGGGAAAAATTCGAAATTTTGAAAAAATTGAAACTGGGAAAACTCGAACCTTTAGGAAAAATTCGAAACATGTTTAAAACAAAGAAGTCATTTTTGCAAAAATTTCATTTTAAGGAAAATTAGAAATTTTGGGGAAAGTTGGGGAACAAAGTTTGAAATCTTCGGATAATTGCGAAAATTATTCGAAATTTTCGAAAAAATTTGACGTTTTAAAAAAAATTGATATTTTAAAAATGTCCAAAGACTGAGAAATCGTTTTTTTTTGAAAAATTCATACGCCATCTATAATCCTTGAAGGTTTCATGAAAAATTAGTTGAGTAGTTGATCCTGTCTGTACGAAATGCAATCTTTTTGCAGAAAACAAAGCTCCCACTTGGCCAAAGACCAGCACCCTTTAACGTTCCATTTAGAAATCAACGGTTCCACAGAGCCCCGAACTAAGAATCCCAAATCGAAAATGACCGAGTACTGGCTAATATCGGCCCCTGGGGACAAAACATGTCAACAGACATGGGAAACAATGAACAACCTAACCAGCAAACAGAACAATTTGTGCGTCAACTACAAATTTCACATTCCTGATTTAAAGGTAAGTTTAACGACGATTTACTTATCTGGAGCAATTTGCTTATCTCGAACAATTTACTCATCTCGTTGACCAACTGTTTTTTTACTAGGTGGGAACATTGGATCAACTGGTCGGTTTGAGCGACGATTTGGGGAAACTGGACGCTTACGTGGAACAAATCACGCGCAAAGTGGCCGCGTATTTGGGCGAAGTCCTCGAGGATCAACGGGACAAGCTACATGAGAATCTGATGGCCAATAACAGTACGTCAGATCATATATCTGATTATTTTTTGGAGGGAATGATAACTTGTTTTGTGGAAAAATCGCATGTCTGTAAATCGGTAACGACATTCAAAATGGTGGTGGTGGGGGGGGAGGTTTTTATTTTTTCATTAATACATACATCTACGAATGCTTAATTGACCTTGATGTAGCAGATTACTAACACAATTTCTTTTTAAACTTGAGAGAGAAGGAAATTCAATTTTTGATAATCGGAATTGGTGCAGCAGCAATCTGCAGTGAAAATTTCAAATAAAAATTAATTAGATTTGTATTGTCGTATTTGAATTTTCTTCTCGTCTTTCATGTTTGGCATGTCCAAAACTAACACACACGAGCATGTCTTTCCAAGTAACACACTGTTAGCCTAAACTAACAACAAAAACCTAATGAAAAACTTGCACCAAAACTGATTCATGAAGAAAGTCGCTGTTTTGTGCAAGTTTTCACGTCTCAAATTGCTTCTGGTTTTCGATTTTTTTTTTTAATGAATAGTCAGTTATGGTAGTGGAAGCAGTTTGGGGGCTGTTTCACAGAGCTTTTTCTTTAAATCATCCCTAATTGGGTGAGTTAAGGAAAAATTGAATTATTTATGAAACAATTAAATACATTCAGAGGAGTTTCCAAATTATGAAAACGCGATTTGGGGCCCTTTGGATTTGATTGAATTCCTGCGATTTGAGGGGATATGTTGATCGGTTTATTTGGAATTAAATGAAGCTGGAAATGTATAGAAGAATGACGCAATGTTTGAGGTAAAAGGGTTATTAATTAATAATGAAAAATCAATACGCCCACTCGAAGGAAATTTGTTTTCATTAGGGTAAAAATTGTTCTGTTTGAGTCTGCCTGCTATTAATATTCATTCAATAAGTATTATTAGCACGAATGAAAAATTATTAATATGAACTACGATATGATATCGTTAGATGTCTGTAAATAGTAATAAGATTTCATTTTTATGCAACCGAAATTACAATCCAACATCATATTATTTTTGTATAAATTTTGACTGTTTGAATTCCCGAGTTTAAACTTGAAAATGTTTTCTTTTTCTAATAAAAATTTCTAGAAGTTGTAATTTTATACATTTTTTCCTAAAGTTTCGATCTTAAAATCGAAAAGGAAATGTTGGTGTTAAAAGCGAATTTGGTCATTTTTTTAATATGCTTTGTACGACCTTTTTGTGTCTCAAATTTAAAATTTCTATTTCTGTTTTTCTTAAAATTCTGAGGTGAGTGCATTTTTACCGTCTTTACTAAAGATTTTTGCTTCAGATTCAAAATTTCGATTCTATTGGGATATTTTGATACTTTTTGCCTCAAAGCTTCGCATCGTTCGAAATTTTGCACCTTTCGAAATTATGCAATTTGAAAAATAATTATTTTGAGCAAAATTTAACTTTTTTAGAAAAATCGAAATTTTGGGAAAAATTCAAAATTTTGGGGAAATTTGAACAAATTTAAGATTTTTTTATAAATTCCAAATTTGAGAAAAAATTTGCATTTTAAGGTGAATTTTAAAGGAAAACGATTAACTTAGATTGTAACTGAGAAATTTGAGATTTTGAGGGGAAAAATCAAAATGTTGGGAAAAATTCTAAATTTTGGGAAAAAACCTGAATTTTGTAAAATTCGAAATTTTGGGAAAAAAATATTATTTAAAATGAAAGGCTATCTTCAAGACTGAGTCTAAGTTTCGCGAAAAATTAGAAATTTTGTGAAAAATTCGAGCTTTTGGGAAAAATTCGAACTCTAGGAAAAATTCTAACTTCTGGGATAATTTTGAAATTTTAGGATAAATATTTAAAATGAAAGGTTATCTCCAAAATTGAATAAAAAATTAGCAGAAAATTGGGAAAAAATTTGACATTTTGAGAAAAAAAACCCAAGGTTTGTGTAAAAATCGAAATTTTGGGGAAAAAATTGAAATTTAGAGAAAAATTGATCTCGATACAACATTAAAAATTTGAGAAACTTTTGAACGTTTGGGAAGATTTTTCGTACTTTTGGGAAAAATTCGAAAATTTCGAAAAATCTCGAAATTTTAGAAAAAATTACCAATTTTGGAATAAATGAAAGGTCATCCCTAAAATTGGATAAAAATTTCGCGGAAAATGATCGATTTTGAGAAAAAATTGAAATTTTGAGAAGAAAAATCAAAATGTTGAGAAAAATTCGAAATTTTGGGAAAAAATCTGAATTTTGTAAAATTCGAAATTTTGGGAAAAAAATATTGTTTAAAATGAGGGGCTATGTTCAAAACTGAGTCGAAGTTTCGCGAAAAATTAGAAATTTTGTGAAAAATTCGAACTTTTGGGAAAAATTCGAACTCTAGGAAAAATTCGAACTTCTTGAATAATTTCGAAATTTTGGGATAAATATTTAAAATGAATGGTTATCTCCAAAATTGAATAAAAAAATTAACAGAAAATTGGGAAAAAAATTTGACATTTTGAGAAAAAAACCTAAGGTTTGTGTAAAAATCGTAATTTTGGGGAAAAAATTGAAATTTAGAGAAAAATTGATCTCGATACAACATTAAAAGTTTGAGAAACTTTTGAACTTTTGGGAAGATTTTTCGTACTTTTGGGAAAAATTCGAAAATTTCGAAAAATCTCGAAATTTCAGAAAAAAATACCAATTTTGGAATAATTGAAAGGTCATCCCTAAAATTGGATAAAAATTACGCGGAAAATGATAGATTTTGAAAAAAATTTGAAATTTTGAGAAGAAAAATCAAAATGTTGAGAAAAAATCGAAATTTTGGGAAAAAATCTGAATTTTGTAAAATTCGAAATTTTGGGGAAAAAATATTGTTTAAAATGAAGGGCGCTGTTCAAAACTGAATAGAAATTTCGCGAAAAGTTAAAAAAATTGTGAAAAATTCGAACTTTTGGGAAATTTTGATTTTTTTTGCCCCAAAGCTTCGCATTGTTCGAAATTTTGCATATGAAATTTCAAAAATAATTATTTTGAGCATTATTTAATATTTTGAGAAAAATCGAAATTTTGGGAAAAATCGAAATTTTGGGAAAAATTCAAAATTTTGGGGAAATTGGAACAAATTTAAGATTTTTTTATAAATTCGAAATTTGAGGAAAAATTTGGATTTTACGGTGAGTTTTAAAGAAAAAAAGATTAACTTAGATTGTAACAGGAGCATCATAAATGTGCTTGATTTGTAAGATTTGTAAAAAAAATGATCTGCGGAAGGAATATCGAATCCATAAACCCAAATCCGTTTGGCGCGAATAAATTGAAACGATAAAGTTGGCTATGGACATGCCACAAAGTCACACCCCGTTCCAACGAAGCAAACTCATGATCGTCATTGGTTTTTCGGTCCCGAGACGAAGCGATGCAAAAAAAAAAAGTGTGTTTAGAAAGCGCGCGAAATGCGAATAAGATGTAAAAGCTGTAGTAGTGACATCTGGATGTATTTAACGTGTAGGATCAAGCTCTGTGGACGGCGCAAAGAAAGACTCCGAGCCGGCGGCGGTCGCGCCCTGCGGCCGCTTAGGGAGTCGCAAGGGGGTGGTACATGGCTTCCGCTTTTTTGGCTGTGCTTGTGACGGTTGTTTGGTGGTGGGGTCGCGCGGGAGACCGCCCGAAGACGAGGGAGGAGGAGGAGGAGGAGTGAGGACGGTGATAGGGGGGGAGAGATCGTGCGGGGGCGGCAGCGACGCCGCCCCCGCATCGACGCACAACAAACGCTCCTGCGACGACTGTGACGGTCTCGATTCCGAGGAGAGTTCCGGCGTGTATGTAACGCCCCCTTTGCACACGCCGACCACCGACGACGATTATGACAACGAAGACGACGGCGTCGATATTCAGAGTTCGTCGACGATCTCGACTCCCGCCGACCAAACGCAATTCATACCACCCCTGGGGCCAGGTCAGTGGCGCCGGACAACAAGCTTTTTGCACACTAGCTTTCACGCCACTAACACGAAACATTTGTTGGTTCTCGGAGCTCGCTCGCCATGTTTTCGAAAGACGGGGCACTTTGATCGGTAGCACGTTTTAAAGCACTTATCTATTAATCATCAAATCAATATAAAGGTTTATAAGCGTTTAACTAGCTTAAAATACAGGATCTTGAAAAGAAACTTACTATTTAAAATCGAAGTAGCTGCGCCATCTGCTTGTGGTATGGTAAAACTTATTGATTGCAAAACTAGTTTAGCGTTCCCAAAGATTTTTTTCATAAAAAGGTCTATAAAACTCTGTCAAGAGGTACAAGTCTCCTGTGGAATCGTACAAAAATGCTTGAGGACACCAAAGTAATAAGCAAGTCAAGTAGAGACCGTCATCATTTCGCAAAGAGAAAAGTCGAAATTTCGAAAAAATTGAAGCTTCAAGTAAATTAGGATATTTTTTTTGACTAAACGAGTTCGGAGAAAAATCGAAATTTGGGGAAAAATTCGTGTTTATTATTATTACTATTACTATGGGGTCGGTCATCCCTGCAGCACTGAAGCTATCGCTTATTGTGCCCCCCCACGATTATCTCATAATAGCCCCGTTCTTTTAAAAATTCCAGAACCTCCTTTATGGGTGTCTCCACTATTGCCTTTGATTCAGTCAGAGCATTCCCAAAGCTGCAATGTCTATCCCTTGCCAGAAATTCGTGTTGAAAAAATTGAAATTTCTACTGATTTCTTTTTAGAAAATCGGAATTTCTACTGATTTCTTTTTAGAAAATCGGAATTTCTAAAAAAAATATTTCGTTTTCGGAATTTCGAATACTGTCTAAAGAAATTTGCAGAAACGTTCAGTTTTTCATTCAAAATTTCGACTCGTTCCCCAAGTTATTTGTCATTTTCACGAGTTTACGATTTTTCTCTTGAACTTGTTTGTTTTAAACCCCACTGTTGTCTAAAATTGGCGAAAAAGATCGAATTTTTGAAAAAAAAGGCTAATCTCGTGAAAAACTTTAAATTTTTGTTCAAAAAACTTCTAAAAACTTGAAAAATTTTCGAAAGTCGAAATTTCGAGAGAAAAATTGAAATTTTGAAACTTGTACGAAAATTGAAACACAGAACTTGTCCCCTGAAACCAAGAAAAATTAAAAAACACAACAAAGGTTGCTCTAACGCGTTTCGACAGCCAAGCTGTCATCTTCAGAGAGAAACTAACATCTAATCTTAAAATTAACCCTTATATACTACGACTGTACGAAAATGTTGCAAATTCCTGGAAAAAGCGCCCTATATTGGTGACCCAATTTTACACAGATCCCACGTTTATTGGGGACTCGTGGATCTGAATATTCTTCAAAATGAAATTGAACGTTAATAAGAAACTGAGTAATTAGTGGTGGTGATCTAGCTCCGACAGCAAACCGAATTGTCGTTTGTTTCTGCCGATGCTGCATCAATGCATTTCATAGTGTCAATTGCCTACCAGTATTTCAGCGTTCAATCGCAATGTCCATATGTTATTGTATATTGCCTTCATTCGTAGAAGTGTGTCGTATTCGTTTCTTTTTTATCATTATGCGTCGTTGCTTTTTCACTATTCAATTCGTAACGAGTAAGGCGATCTTGCGGTTACGATCCACTGTTATGTTTCTCTTTTTACTCTCGATTTGTTATATGTATCGCTTCGTTAACGTATTATTATTCTATCGCATTCGTTTACGTTTTAGCCGACTTGCCAAGCTATCTGACTCGCTTTCAATGGGACATCGCCAAATACCCCATAAAGCAATCGCTTCGTAATATAGCGGACATTATTAGTAAGCAAGTTGGGCAAATCGATGCGGATCTCAAAACCAAATCCACCGCTTATAACAATTTGAAGGGTAGCTTGCAGAACTTGGAGAAGAAACAGACGTAAGCGCCCTCTCGAGGAATTAACTCGCGTTCATACTGTATTTTTCAGCGGTAGCCTGCTCACGCGCAACTTGGCTGACTTGGTCAAGAAGGAACACTTCATTCTGGACTCGGAATACCTCCAAACACTCTTGGTCATTGTCCCGAAGTAAGTATTCCTTTTTGGTGGAATGGATTGGTCCTTGGTTATCTTCAAAAATTGAAATACGAATCTTGAGGAAACCAAGAAAGATCTTTCTTGGTTTCAGGGGATAAGATTTGTATTTCAATTTTTGATTAAGTGATTGAGCTAGGGACCGTTTGATCGAGATCAACTAAGCTTTAGGAGAATAGTTACCAGTTGCTTCATCAGATTACCCCATAGAACCAAAGTCTTGAACTTGACGTCATCTTACTCTCTAATTAAAGATTGTCAACGATTTTTGGAAGCGAATATTTTTCAGTTAAATACAGTTTTTGGTTTGCAAATTGTTGCGGTCGAATACTAAAGCATAACAAAATCGTCCGAAGCTGCACAGTGAAGCATAACCAAACGTGAAACTTTTTCATCCATGAATTTGATTGTAATCGAAGTAAAATTATCTTTAATTATGAACTTCTCATCGTTTGACCAATTTTGAATGAGTATTGTAACGAAATGTTATTTTTAGTTTAGTTTAGTTCTAGAAAATTTGATAAGGGGAAGCGGCCGCGATAATAAATCAAACGGCGGATAAGTGCTCCAGAAATTTCGGCAAACGATAAACCTTATCTGCCGAATTCTTCTGGAACCCGAACCGGGACCTGTATAAACGCGGTCGCCTTTACCTGGGTTAGTCAATGCAGTTAGTGAGTTAGTTGTTAAGAGTCGATGAATAAGTGAGGTAATTATTCAGTTGTAGTGTTCAGAGTTTAGTTTGAAAATTAAGTGGTTACAATTCACTGTGTATTAATCATTAGAACCGATAACGCGCAACAGTATATTTGAATGAAAAATTGTTGTTGATTATGAACCACTTATTCAAAATGGGTCAGACGATGAGTAGTTTATAATCAATGTTCGATTATAAACTACTCATTCAAAATTGATTAACGTAATTGGTCAAAGATTGTTCGTTTTTTATGATGTTTCGTTTTAGATCCTCCGCTCACGAGTGGATGGCCACCTATGAGAAGATAACCGACATGATTGTGCCTCGTTCGAGCCAGCTCATCACTCAAGACAACGAGTACGGTCTGTATACGGTAACTTTGTTCAAGAAAGTTGTAGAGGAATTCAAACTACACGCACGCGAGAGGAAATTCGTTGTAAGAGACTTTATTTATAACGAAGAGGAATTGGCTGCTGGCAAGAATGAGATCACCAAGCTCGTAACTGACAAGAAGAAGCAGTTTGTAAGTCTAAATTAGGGATGTCGATTTGAGATCGATTAATCGATTGTTTCAAGTCTCAAGGTCGATTTTTTTAGACCGATCTCGAATACAAGATCGACCTAATGAACGATTCAAAAATTCTAAGAATCGGATCGATTTACCTTAGATGCAAGTCACTGTAAATTTAATGACAAACATTTTTTATATAAGTGTATTTATGTCGCTATGTTATTCTCCGCTTCCTTCTACTAGCAATAGCTACGTTAATAAGCCAACAGATGGCAGCATTAACATTTGATTTCATTCATGATGTCGTTGACTGAATAGGAAAGATAACTGTGGTGCAGTGTTGCCATAAGAAGATAAAATTCAGTACATACGCAGTTAAAATTACCGTATTCTCACAAAAATTACCCTACGTTATTTTATTTATTGTAACCAGTCTTAAAAGCTTTTATTTAGTAGTTGAATACGTTACACACGTTAATAAGTACACTACAATGCTAGAAAAAAGTTTATTTACTTTTTTCGAAGTAAAAATTACAAGAGCGTAGAAAGGACATCAATTTGAAATAAAATTATCACTGAATATTGACTTTTTCTCCTCTAAATCCCGAGATTAAAGTCAAAATTTCGACTTTAATGTTAAAACTTCAAAAAAAAAGTCGAAATTTGAAGTTTAAAGTCGAAATTTCCAGAGAAAAAGTTAAAATTTCAATTTTTAAATCGAAATTTAACGAAATGTTACAAAGGCATAAAAAGAACGTCGATTAAAAAATGTTCTCTTTAGAAATTTCGACTTTTTTCTCAAATTTCGACTTTTTCCTGAAAATTTCGACTTTTTCCTGAAAATTTCGACTTTTTTCTGGAAATTTCAACTTTTTCGAAATGTTACAAAGACGTAGAAAGATGTCGATTACAAAAAAAAAGTTATTTTTAAAAATTTCGACTTTTTTTTCTAATTTCGGTTTTAAGCTCGAAATTTGGACCTTTTTCTCGAAATTTTGACTTTTTTCTCAAATTTCGATTTTTTTTTCTTTCGAAATTTCGACCTTTTTCTCAACATTTCCATTTTTTTTCTCAAATTTCGATTTTTTTCTCGAAATTTTGACCTTAATATCGAAATTTCGACTTTTTCTCGAAATTTCAACTTTTTTTCTCGAAATTTCGACTTTTTTCTCGAAATCTAGACTTTTTTCTCAAATTTTGACCTTTTTCTCGAAATATTTCGAAATTTCGACGTTTTTTTCAAATTTCGACTTCTTTCTCAAAAATTTCGTTTATTTTTTCTCAAATTTCGAGAAAAAAGTCGAACTTTTCAGATTAAGGTCGAAATTTCGAGAAGAAAGTCGAAATTTCGATATTAAAATCAAAATTTCGACTTTTTTCTCGAAATTTCAACTTTAAACTCAAAATTTCGACTTTAATGTTAAAACTTCAAAAAAAAAGTCGAAATTTCAATTTTTAAATCGAAATTTAACGAAATGTTACAAAGGCATAAAAAGAACATCGATTAAAAAATGTTCTCTTTAGAAATTTCGACTTTTTTCTCAAATTTCGTCTTTTTCCTGAAAATTTCGACTTTTTTTCTGCAAATTTCAACTTTTTCGAAATGTTACAAAGACGTAGAAAGGATATCCATTATAAAAAAAAAGTTATTTTTAAAAATTTGGACTTTTTTTTCTAATTTCGGTTTTAAGCTCGAAATTTGGACCGTTTTCTCGAAATTTTGACTTTTTTCTCAAATTTGGACTTTTTTTCTCAAATTTTCGACTTTGTTTTCAAAATTTTGACTTTTTTCTCCAATTTCGATTTTTTTTTCTTTCGAAATTTCGACCTTTTTCTTAAAATTTCCTTTTTTTCTCAAATTTTGATTTTATTCTCGAAATTTCGACTTTTTTCTCAAATTTCGACTTTTTCCTGAAAATTTCGACTTTTTCTGCAAATTTCAACTTTTTCGAAATGTTACAAAGACGTAGAAAGATATCGATTATAAAAAAAAAGTTATTTTTAAAAATTTGGACTTTTTTTCTCAAAATTTCGACTTTGTTTTTAAAATTTTGACTTTTTTCTCCAATTTCGTTATTTTTTTTTTGAAATTTCGACCTTTTTCTCAAAATTTCCTTTTTTTCTCAAATTTTGATTTTATTCTCAAAATTTCGACTTTGTTTTCAAAATTTTGACTTTTTTCTCCAATTTCGATTATTTTTTTTTCGAAATTTCGAACTTTTTCTCAAAATTTCTTTTTTTTCTCAAATTTCGATTTTTTCTCGAAATTTCGACTTTTTCTCGAAATTTCAACTTTTTTTCTCGAAATTTCGACTTTTTTCTCGAAATCTAGACTTTTTTCTCAAATTTTGACCTTTTTCTCGAAATATTTCGATATTTCGACGTTTTTTTTTCAAATTTCGACTTTAATATCGAAATTTCGACTTTTTTCTTGAAATTTCAACTTTAAACTCAAAATTTTGACTTTTTTCTCCAAATTTCGCCTTTTTCACAAATTTCAACTGTTTTTCTCAAAATTTAGATTTTTTTTTCGAAATTTCGAATTTTATCTCAAATTTCGATATTTTTCTCGAAATTTCGACGTTTTTCTCAAATTTCGACTTTTTTCTCGAAATTTCGACCTTAATCTGAAAAGTTCGACTTTTTTCTGGAAATTTCGTTTTTATTCTCTCAATTTTCGACTTTTTTCTTAGAGATAGACTTTTTTACTCAAATTTACACTTTTCTCTCGAAATATCCACCTTATAAGGTCAAATTTCGTCTTATTTTTAAATTTCGATTTTTTTCTCTCGAAATTTCGACTTTTTTCTCAAAATCTAGACTTTTTTCTCAAATTTTGACCTTTTTCTCTCAAATTTTGACCTTTTTCTCGAAATATTTCGAAATTTCGACGTTTTTTTCAAATTCCGACTTTAATATCGAAATCTTTTTCTCGAAATTTCAACTTTAAACTTAAAATTTTGACTTTTTTCTCAAAATTTCGCCTTTTTTCATAAATTTCAACTGTTTTTCTCAAAATTTAGATTTTTTTTCTCGAAATTTCGAATTTTATCTCAAATTTAGTCTTTTTTCTCGAAATTTCGACGTTTTTCTCAAATTTCGACTTTTTTCTCGAAATTTCGACCTTAATCTGAAAAGTTCGACTTTTTTCTGGAAATTTCGTTTTTATTCTCTCCAATTTCGACTTTTTTCTTAGAGATAGACTGTTTTTCTCAAATTTACACTTTTCTCTCGAAATATTCACCTTATAAGGTCAAATTTCGACTTATTTTTAAATTTCGATTTTTTTCTCTCGAAATTTTGACTTTTTTCTCAAATTTTGACTGTTTTTCTCGAAATTTCGATCATAATCACGGAATTTCGATATAAAACTCAAAATGTCGACTTTTTTCTCGAAATGTCAACTTTAATCTCGAAGTTTATATAAAAAAAGACTAAAATGTGCTAATTAAAAATAGCAATTATTGAACGCACTCTACTGCCAACTGTCAAGATTGTTGGAAAAGGGGAGTGGTTGACGCAACTGTCATCTGCCTAATTTAAACATAAAGTATAGAAATTTCGACTTATTCTCGAAATTTCGAGAAAAAATTCGATATCAATCTCGGAATTTTAAGAAAAAGATAGACATTTGGGGAAAAAAGTCGAATTTACGAGAAAAAAGTCAAAATTTCGAGTGCACAGTCGAAATTTCGAGTTTAAAGTCGAAATTTTGAGTTTAGATCCGAAATTTTGTGATTAAGGTCGAAATTTTGAGAAAAAAAGTCGAAATTTCGAGAAAAATGTCTAAATCTCTAAACATATTTTGTTCTAATCAATGTCCTTTTTACGCTTTTGTTAAATTATCGAAATTTCTAAATATAATTTTTTTTAATCAATGCCTTTCTAAGCTTTTGTAAAATGTCGACTTTGAACTCGAAATTTCGACTTTTTTATCGAAAAATCTACTTTAACCTTGAAATGTCAAGAAAAAAGTCGAAATTTTGGGTAATAAAAAATTGAAATAACTGAACGTACTCTAATGCTGTGTCAATATTAAATTGTAAAGGGGTTGGTGCTTAGAATGTAGTCTTATATTCTAAGGGTACGTGGGGCTCAACTGTCATTTGCCTAATCTAACTACAGAATAAGGAATTTCGACTTATCTCGAAATTTCGGAGAAAAAAGTTGAAATTTAGACTGTTATTCTATCAGTTGTCAGTGTGTTTGGTCACTGACATTTTGTTTCTTCGATTCTTAGATGAACGTATTTATTTTATCCATTTATTTTAAAATTACACTGAAAATCCATAAAAAATACAAGATCACAATCGTAAACACTAACCTCAGTTAGTCAACATACAAAGCATAGAATATTGTTAGATTCTCTTAAAAATATTTGGGCTTGGCGGCTGATCTGTTAATGGAGCAGAGTTGCGCTTGAGCGGTTTGAAGGGTTTTACATCGCAGTCGATGCGTAAGACCCACGCATCAATGACTGATTGTTCGATGCTCCTATTTGCTTTAATGCGCCAAATTCAAAAGATATATAAAGTTCCTAACAATATAATAAATGGGCCCAAATGTCAATCCCAATTTGGACATAATGATGATGATGATATGACGTCAATTATTCATTATCATTCAAGTTATCTGTTATTAGAAATGTTTAAAAATTTCACCAACAAGGCGATCAATCGGAAATCGATCTTTCAGCACCCAATTTTATCGGGAATCGATTCTTTTGCTCACGATTCGAATCGATCCAAAAATCGATTATTTTAAAGAGGAATCGACATCCCTAGTCTAAATTCATGTGTAGCATCACGGGCGAGTGATGGCGAGCCGCAGTTACGTTACTGTCTTCCTCAAATGTGATTGGTAGCTCCCTCAAGGGTAATTGGTACTTCCCCTCAAATGTAATTGATACCTCCCTCAAATGTAATTGGTACCTCCCTCGAATGCAATTGTACCTCCCTCAAATGTAGTTGGTACCTCTACTTTTGGTGTTTTCAAAATTTTTACCTTTTTCTTAAAGTTTTTGATGTAACTTCCCATTTTTCCTTTTTTTCTTCCAAAATGTTTAGTTCTTCAACTCCAAGGATTTCATCGCCTGCTCACTGAAACTTTTAGAGCAAAGAAGCGGGATAATCCCAACTCTCCTAATGTTTTCGAAATTTCTGTGAACTTTGCAATTGCAGTCTAATTTTCATTAGATTCTAATATAATTAGATTTCAATTGCATCGTAATAAACTTGTATATATTCGTATATACAAGGCTTATTATCTCAGCAGAGAGTAATGCTTCAATTAGCATGTAGCGAAAATGTTTGCGTAATAAACAGTTAAAAGTCAGTTACAAGTCACCCAATGGGGGTTTACTCTCTTAGATACTTATACGACTGACTAGCGGTTTTAAGTTGAAAGTGTATACAACCACCGTACCATGCTGACGAGGCCAAGGAAGGCCGAAACTAGTCTATGGTTGCGGTTGTACATATTTTCAATTTTAAGCACGTTTAACTGTTTAATTACACAACATTTAATTGGTCATTTTTCTGTGTTTTTCTCAAAATTCTAAATTTCACTTTCTTCTAAAATTTGCAATCCTTCAACTCAAAAATTTGACTGAAATTTTTATAGGGAAGGAGTGGGGTGGTGCCAGTTTTCGCCATCATTCGTTGGTTTTGTCCTATTTACATGAAAAAAAACTAAAATTGAATGTAAACCGCTTTAATTTGATATATTTTTCAGGGTCCTTTGGTGAGATGGTTGAAAGTAAATTTTAGTGAGTGCTTCTGTGCCTGGATTCACGTAAAGGCCTTAAGAGTTTTTGTTGAATCGGTACTAAGGTAAGCTATGTAGCCTCATTCTTATTGAAAATTTCGCTTTCGGCTTTGATCTCAAAATTTCGACTCTGATCTCAAAATTTCAACTCTGATCTCAAAATTTCTACGTTAGTTTCAAAATTTCCACTTTGGAACTTGAAATGTCAATTTTGTGGCTAACATTTCGAGTGTAGTCCCATATTTTCGACATTTTTTTATAAAAATTTAAATATTTCCAAACTGGGCCGAAGAAATGTTAAACAAATTGAAAAAACATAATATTTCCGGTCAATAAGGGTCTACCATGAAGAATTTTTTTATTTTATTATCTATTATTCTCGGTGTGTGAGTAGAGTTCTTGCTTTTAGATATGGTTTACCTGTCAATTTTCAAGCAATTTTAATTCACCCTAATAAAAAAGTTGCCAAGCGCCTTCGAGATGTGCTTCATCAACTTTACGGTCATTTAGACAGCAGCGCTGCTCTTTCTAGCTCCAATGCAGACGTAAGTATCATTTTATGTGAAGAAATTGGACAATAAATTTGAGTTTGTTTCAGAATGTAGACATTCCAGGATTAGGTTTCGGCCAGTCCGAATACTACCCTTACGTTTACTACAAAATAAATGTTGATATGATTGACTCAAAGATTTAATTCCACTATATTTATTATACGATTTAGATTTAATTTTAGTGCCCATCATGTATATTAAATCCAAAACCGATTTTATTTCTCTGCATTTGAATTCCCCCCTAAATGTTATGGCTGTAATTTTTAAACGTATTTGTATAAAGTGGTGCAATATATTGCTATTTTCATAAAAACGTCGCATTGACAATATTATTTTTTTCTTGATATCTAATAAAAAGTTAGTTGTTTTAAATAAAACTTAATTACTAGTTAAGAACAGTATTTTGTTGCATTGTATATAAGTGTATATATGAAATAACAATTTGAATGCTGCATATAATGTAAAAAAAAAATATTTCTAATAGATGCCATTTTTTAGATTTGCCAAGATAGAAATCAGTTGACGGCATTATTTCAATTTACAATTGTTAGAGTTAATAAATAATTCAAAAATTGTTGCATCTCATTTCTAATAACCTTCACTGGCGTGTTATTATACATATTTGTGATGTTGTCATGAGTTGTCATTTTATTTAAGATATTCACTGTATCTTGGTATTTAGTATTGTTCAATACGTTTGATGGTGAGCGTAGAAGTAAGTTACTCCTACGTAACGTTTGTACGTTACCTCATTTTTTGGCTTTTGGCACCAAACATGACAGAAGAGTATGTGGACGGGACTACACCCTACTGCTACCATCAAATGATGAACGATAAAAGGATTACTTATCAGAAAAAGAACAATTTACTCGAGTAAAAATCACTATATTAAACATTACACCAAATAAATAAATGATCTTGTAAAATCGTACAAATGTAAATAAACAATATAAAATATCTTAGACAGCCAACGACTTATCATACATGTCAAAGTTAACAACGATTTTGCTTGATAAAATTGATTAAACCGTTGGTGGAAGCATCGTGACTAGTAACAGGTTTGTCATCGTTCAATTCAGGTTCAATTAGTTTGGCAAGTTGCTTCCCCAGCTCCACTCCAAATTGATCATAAGAATTAATATTCCAAATCACGCCCTGAGTAAATATTTTATGTTCGTACATAGCTGAAAAAAATCAAGCTATAAAAAAAACAAATCGAGTATAAAAAACCTAATATAAAAAACAAATCGAGTTATAAAAAATAAATCGAATTATAAAAAACAAATCGAGTTATAAAAAAAACAAATCGAGTATAAAAAAAGACAAATCGAGTTATAAAAAAACAAATCGAGTTACAAGAAAACAAATCGAGTTATAAAAAAGCAAATCGAGTTATAAAAAAAACAAATCGAGTTATAAGAAAATAAATCGACTTATAAGAAAATAAATCGACTTATAAAAAAACCAATCGAGTTACAAAAAAACAAATCGACTTATAAAAAAAACAAATCGAGTATAAAAAAAGACAAATCGAGTTATAAAAAAACAAATCGAGTTACAAGAAAACAAATCGAGTTATAAAAAAACAAACCGAGTTAAAAAAAAAACAAATCGAGTTATAAAAAAACAAATCGAGTTATAAAAAAAATACTATGACCAAAAAACAATTCACTCTGGTGCCCACCACTTACCAATTAACGCCCCCAAAATGAATGGTGTAACCTTCTTAACCACTATACTGTTGGTGGGTCTATTCCCCTGGAAGACTTTATGGGGTAGAAGCTCCTTAAGTTCGCATTCGCTCATCTTCTGCTTTTTAAGCTCCTCCTCCACTTGCTGCGCAGTTTTCCCCATCATTAGCGCCTCGGTTTGTGCCAAAAAGTTCGCCAAAAGCAACTTATGATGCAACCCCTTACTAATTGGATTGTGCGTTTGCGCGGGCGCGATAAAATCCGCCGGAACCAAACGAGTCCCCTGGATGGATTAATTGATAGAAAGCGTGCTGGCCATTGGTGCCCGGTTCCCCCCAAATAATCGGACCGGTTGTGTAGTCGACCTAACAACAAACTCATTGAGGGGGTGATATCAAATTTCAAACGACTTACTATTTGTCCCGCCCTGTTGACGTATTTCCCGTTACTTTCCATGTCGCCTTGTTGGAAGTAGGCGGCGAATCTGTGCAAGTACTGGTCGTAGGGTAAGATGGCGTGGGTTTCGCACCCGTAGAAGTTATGGTACCAAACGCCGAGAAGTGCCAAAATCACAGGCGCCTGAAAAATCGCTTAAGCTAACTTTCGCAATCGTAGGATACATTTTTAAATTAGTTTGGAAATTTTGCCATTTTTTCGAATTTTAGTGTCTCTTCACTCTAGAAGAATTTAAAGAGCCGCAATTGTCTTTTAAGAGTCGCATGCGGTTCGCGAGCCGCGGTTTGCCAACCCCTGGCATAACCGAAGACGGTCCCTTAAAGTTTAACCTACTAATTTTAGTCGTACGTCGGTTCCGGTACGATATGCGTTTAACTCGTCGTTTTTGTACTGAACAAACATAAAGAGAGTAACCAAGCAACCTCCAAACAGTCAAGAAGCAATAAACCGTCTTTCATTTCATCTACCACGAGTGAATGATTCATCGATTAATGCAAAACAATCTAATTCAAAAAAATAAAACCTTCCAATAAAGATCTGAGCCCAGATTTCTGGCCCAATATTCGGATTCATCAGACAGCAATTCGATCTTACAACCCGAAATAAAATCATCCATCATTCCCACATCAACGGAATCCTAGTTGGGTTTCCGAATCAGGAATTCAGATTCGGGCAAAGGCATGAACGTAAAAAACGTGATAAAAAAAAACCCGTGCTTGTATGGTTAGTGATTGAATACTGATTCGAAAACCCAATCAGGGTTGTGCGGCGCCGTCATTCGTCATCAAAATTCCGTACGTGTGCATCCTTCTAAAACGACTAAAAAATAAATATCAATCAAGAACCCAATGAAATAGTTCAGGACGTTTTCGATTATTTGCGCCCTTGCTGACGTTTCAAGTGTCAGCCGCGTCCGTTTTCACAAAATGTGGAAAAACACGCCCCACAAGTGCGACTTGCCCAAGTCGTCCGAGACGTGCATACCGGTGTTGCCGCCCTACGTGCCCAATTACAAAAGGTGGTTCCGAACGCTCAAGAAATGCACCATACTGAACTCGAAATATAAGAGATCGGTGGAATGCTTTCGAAGCCACGCGGCCATCATCGCCGAAAGGAAGAGACACGCCAGGTATAAACACTTCGTTGTTCATCCGTTTAGCGCGCTCGCTCTCTTCAGAGAACTGGTCTTGGTGATACTGTATTTGATCGCGTTTTTCGTCGATCCGTTTATCGCTTTCGTTTCGGTGAAGTTCCACATTAACACCTGGTTGGTGATCCAGTATATAGTCGACATATTCCTGTTTATTTGCACCGTCGGCAGCTATTATTTCGGCCATTTTAAATATCTAACAAAGGAGATTATTCTAGACAGGAAAGGGATTATCAGTGTGAGGAAGAAAATGATGTTGTTGGATATTGCTGGTTGCCTACCAATTACTACCATGATATATATGATGAAATCAAACTGCGATGGGTTACTTAATTGTAGACTGTATGGTTTTACTTTTATTAAGTGCTGTCGATTGTTTAAATATCCAATTATCAAATCATACATTAAGCTTTTATTAGGTGAATTGAACGCAAGCGAAACTTTCACTACTTCTTTTAATGCGATCATAATAACGTGTCTATTCGCTCATCTCAATTCCTGTTTGTTCTATTCAATTCCTCTTATATACTACACCGCTAATGATCTACCAAAATCGTCATGGATAAACGCGGCGAAGATAAATCCCATTAAAGACGACTCGACAACAATCCAACAATATTTAGCCAGTTTAGTGACTGCGACCAGTCATTTTTACGGAGTCGATGAAGGTGATTACATCCTAGAATTACCTCTGGAGAGACTCATCGGCGCTATCCTCTTAGCAACCGGTTTCCTATATTGGATAGTCTTCATGGCTTTCGTCCTACTCCATTTCGGATCTAGCCAAATATCAGAAACCAAATACGAAGAACTACTACACCAGCTCAAGGGTTACATCAGATACAAGAACCTCCCGGAAGGTCTCAAGCAACGACTCCTCACCTACTACGGTTACAAATTCAAGAAGCGTTACTTCAACGAGAAGGAGATACTCAACACCTTATCCGATCACCTACGTTACGAAATCTTCCTATATTCGTGTAGAAACATCCTCAAGAAAGTACCGATTTTTTACGGGATGTCAAAGTCGGCCGTCGGCGGCATGATCAGCCATTTCAAGCAGGAAGTCTACTTGAGCAACGACGTTATTTTGCGGTACGGCGATCCCGTCGAAAACATGTATTTCATCGTACACGGAACGGTGGCCCTCTACACGAAAAACGGCGTCGAAATCCTCCATTACGAGGACGGCGACCACTTCGGCGAAATCTCCATCTACAGCAACAACGCCTGTCTATTGAACATCGTCGCCATCGAGATCACGGAAACCTTCGTGCTGAACAAACAATACATGAAGAACAAGTCGACGCACTCGAGGGAGATTTTGGAGAAATTGGAGGCGGACGCCCGGGACAAGTACCGCTTTATCCAGAAGATGACCAACTTTTACGAAAACGACACCGACAAAGGGGCGATGTCCTATCTTAGAAGGGGGAAGATTTTAGAAAGACCTCAGAGCTCGGATCCGTTCAACCAGGAATTTTGGTAAACGGCTGCCACCATCAATTTGACTCGAAGCGGGATGTTTTTCATTAAAATTTAACGCCGATGTCGTTTTATATCGTTCGCCGATGTCGTTTTATATCGTTCGCCGATGTCGTTTTATATCGTTCGCCGATGTCATTTTATATCGTTCGCCGTCGTTCGCGGTAGTTCGGAGCTGTCGGAAAGACGTTTTTTTTATAGATTACGAAGTTACATACCAATAATTCGTTTACAACGAATGGCCCAAACAAGTTTTTTGTTTGTTTCACTAAAGTTATAAATAAAATTTGGTTAACCGTCGACAATTTTGGCGTATTTAATAATGAAACACTTTGTAATATATGTAAAATGCCTGGTTACGTTTCACAAAATTTATCAAATTTTGTCAACCTAATAAAGTACTATGCAAGAAGAATGCAACCTAGACTACAAATTCATGCAGCCCTCCAGGCGGCGTGTATAGTGGCGAATCATAGGTAGCTGAACTACCAACAGTTGAAACCCTGCCACCTAGCGAAGCGGTTGCTCTCTAGGAGAGTTCCCAGAAGACAAGGATTCTATAATGCACAGACCAATAGGTTTGAATATTTATTAGATTCGAAGTTTGGAAACCAAACAAGATCGAAACCGGTATTTGGTTTCCAAACTTCGAATCTAATAAATGTTCAAACCTATTGGTCTGTGCATTATATAATAAAGTACTGTTGAACATTTTGCGTATTTAATAATGATTAGGGATGTCGATCTGAGATCGATTAATCGAAAAAGTCGATTTTTTAGATCGATCTCGACTACAAGATCGGTCTAATGAACGGTTCAAAAATCCTAAGAATCGGATCGATTTACCTTAGATGTAAGTTACTGTAAATTTAATGACAAAATTTTTTATATAAGTGTATTTATGTCCGCTATGTTATTCCCCACTTCCTTCTACTAGCAATAGCTGCGTTAATAAGCCAAGAGATGGCAGCATTAATATTTGATTTCATTCATGATGTCGTTGACTGAATAGGAAAGATAACTGTGGTGCAGTGTTGCCATAAGAAGATCAAATTCCGTACATACGTAGTTAAAATTAGCGTATTTTCACAAAAAAAGTTAAAATTTCAATTTTTAAATCGAAATTTAACGAAATGTTACAAAGGCATAAAAAGAACATCGATTAAAAAATGTTCTCTTTAGAAATTTCGATTTTTTTCTCAAATTTCGACTTTTTTCTGAAAATTTCGACTTTTTTCTGAAAATTTCGACTTTTTTCTGCAAATTGCAACTTTTTCGAAATGTTACAAAGACGTAGTTATCGATTTAAAAAAAAATGTTATTTTTCTTTCTCACAAAAATTACCCTACGTTATTTTATTACTTGTTACCCGTCTTAAAAACTTTTATTTAGTGATTGAACACGTTACATACGTATTAATAAATACACTACAAAACTTGAAAAAACTTTATTTACCGTGTTTCAATTTTTGAAGATAATCAAGGACCAGTCCGTTCCATCAAAAATACTGTTTTTGAAGTAAAAATTACAAGAGCGAAGAAAGAACATCAATTTGAAAAAAAATTATCACGGGATGTTGACTTTTTTTCCTCTAAATCCCTAGATTAAAATCTAAATTTCGACTTTGATGTCAAAATTTCGAAAAAAAAAAGTCGAAATTTGGATTTTAAATTGAAATTTCTTAAAAAAAGTGAAAATTTTAATTTTTAAATCGAAATTTAGCGAAATGTTACAAATGCGTAGAAAGAACATCGATTAAAACAATTGTTTTTTTTAGAAATTTCGACTTTTTTCTCAAACTACGACTATTCTCAAATTTCGCGTTTTTTCTCAAATTTCGACTTTTTTTCAGTTCGACTTTTTTCTCGAAATTTCAACTTTCTCGAAATGGTACAAAGGCGTAAAACGGATATCGACTTTTTAAAAAAATGTTATTTTTAAAAATTTTGACTTTTTTTCTCAAATTTCGATTTTGAGCTCGAAATTTCGACTTTTTTCTGAAAATTTCGAATTTTTTCCAAATTTGGACTTTTTTCTCAAAATTTCGACTTTTTTTCCTCGAAATGTGGACTTTTTTCTAAAATTTTGACTTTTTTCTCGAAATTTCGACTTTTTTCTCGAAATTTCGACTTTTTTTCTCGAAATTTCGACTTTTTTTTCTCGAAGTTTTGCCTTTTTTTCGAAATCTCGACTTTTTTCTTAAATTTCGATTTTTTTCTCGTCTTTTTTTTAAATGTCGACTTTTTTCTCGAAATATTTCGGAATTTAGACTTTAAACTCAAAATTTCGACATTCTTTCTCGAAATTTAGACTTGTTTCGCAAATTGTGAATTTTTTTCTCGAAATTTCGACTTTTTTCTTCGAAATGTTGACTTTTTTTCTAAAATTTCGACTTTTTTTTTCGAAATTTCGGCTTTTTTTCTCGCAGTTTTGCCTTTTTTTCGAAATCTCGACTTTTTTCTTAAATTTCGATTTTTTTCTCGTCTTTTTTTAAATGTCGACTTTTTTCTCGAAATATTTCGGAATTTAGTCTTTAAACTCAAAATTTCGACATTCTTTCTCGAAATTTAGACTTGTTTCGCAAATTGTGAATTTTTTTCTCGAAATTTCGACTTTTTTCTTCGAAATGTTGACTTTTTTTCTAAAATTTCGACTTTTTTTTTCGAAATTTCGGCTTTTTTTCTCGCAGTTTTGCCTTTTTTTCGAAATCTCGACTTTTTTCTTAAATTTCGACTTTTTTCTCGTCTTTTTTTTAAATGTCGACTTTTTTCTCGAAATATTTCGGAATTTAGACTTTAAACTCAAAATTTCGACATTTTTTCTCGAAATTTAGACTTGTTTCGCAAATTTTGAATTTTTTTCTCGAAATTTCGACTTTTTTCTTGAAATTTCCACTTTTTTTCGCGAAATTTTCACTTTTTTTTCGAAATCTCGACTTTTTTCTTAAATTTCGGGTTGTCCTCGAAATCTCTTTCCCCGAATTTTCGACTTTAATCTAGAAATTTGGACTTCAAGTTCGAAATTCGATGTTTTTTTGTTTCAAAATTTACTACTATCCTGAAAATTCGACTTTTTATTTCGAAATTTCGTCTCTTTCCTGGAAATTTCTAATTTTTTCTCCAAATCTCGATTTTAATCTCGAAATTTTGACTTCAAACTCGAAATTTTAACCTTTTTCCCGAAATTTTAACTTTTTCCTCGTATTTTCGACTTTAATTTAGAAATTTCGACTTCAAGTTCGAAATTCGATGTTTTTATTTCGAAATTTACTACTATCCTGAAATTTCGACTTTTTATTTCGAAAATTTCGACTCTTTCCTGGAAATTTCGAATTTTTTCTCGAAATTTCGAATTTTTTCTCGAAATTTCGATTTTTTTCTGGAAATTTAGATTTTTTTTCTAGAAATTTTGACTTTTTTTTTCGAAATCTCGACTTTTTTCTTAAATTTCAACTTTTTTTCTTAAATTTCGACTTTTTTTTTAAACTAAAAATTTCACTTTTTTTATCGAAATTTCTATTTTTCTCTCGAAATTTCGAGTTTTTTCTCGAAATCTCGACTTTTTTTCTAAAATTTTGACTTTTTTCTCGAAATATTTCGACATTTCAACTGTTTTCTCGAAATTTCGACTTTTTTCTCAAATTTCAACTTTTTTCTCGAAATTTTGTTTTTTTTTTCTCAAATTTCGACTGTTTTTTTCTAAATTTTGTTTCTTTTTCCAAATGTCGACTTTTTTTTCGAAATATCGATTTTTTTTCTGGAAATTTCGACTTTTTTTTCTAGAAATTTTGACTTTTTCTTCGAAATCTCGACATTTTTCTTAAATTTCGACTGTTTTCTCGAAATATTTCGAAATTTCGACTTTAAACACAAAATTTCGATTTATTTTATTGAAATTTCGACTTTTTTCTCGAAATTTCGACTTTTTCCCCGAAATTTCGACTTTTTTCTCGAAATCTTGACTTTTTTCTCGAAATATTTCGAAATTTCAACTCTTTTCTCAAAATTTCGGCGATTTTCTCAAATTTCGACTTTTTTCTCGAAATTTTGTTTTTTTTCTCAAATTTTGACTTTTTTTTCGACGTTTTGTTTTTTTTTCTCAAATTTCGACTTTTTTTTCTCGAAATTTCGACTCTGTTCGCAAATTTCGAGTTTTTTCTCGAAATTTCGACTTTTCTCTCGAAATGTCTCGAAATTTCGACTTTTTTTCTCGAAATTTCGACTTTTTTCTCGAAATCTCGAATTTATCTCAAATTTCAACTTTTTTCTCGAAATTTCGACTTTTTTTTCTCAAAATTTCAACTTTAACTTTTGCCTTTTTTCTCGAAATTTCGACTTTTTTCTGAAATTTTGATTTTTTTCTCGAAATATTTCGAAATTTCAACTCTTCTCGAAATGTCGGCGTTTTTCTCAAATTTCGACTTTTTTCTGGAAATTTTGTTTTTCTTTTCTCAAATTTCGACTTTTTTTCCGAAATTTTGTTTTTTTTTTCTCAAATGTCGACTTTTTTTTCGAAATTTCGATTTTTTTCTGGAAATTTCGACTTTTTTTCTAGAAATTTTGACTTTTTTTCGAAATATTTCTCGAAATATTTCGAAATTTCGACTTTAAACTCAAAATTTCGACTTTTTTTATTGAAATTTCGACTTTTTTCTCGAAATTTCGACTTTTTTCTCGAAATCTCGACTTTTTTCTTAAAATTTGACTTTTTTTCTTGAAATATTTCGAAATTTCAACTCTTTTCTCAAAATTTTGGCGTTTTTCTCAAATTTCGACTTTTTTCTCGAAATTTTGTTTTTTTTCCCAAATTTTGACTTTTTTTTTCGACATTTTGTTTTTTTTTCTCAAATTTCGACTTTTTTTCTCGAAATTTCGACGTTTGTCTCGAAATTTCGACTTTTTTTCTCGAAATTTCACTTTTTTCTCGAAATCTCGAATTTTATCTCGAAATTTCGACTTTTTTTTCGAAATCTTGTTTTTTCTCTCTCAAATTTCCACTTTTTTTCTCGAAATTTCGACTCTGCAAATTTCGAGTTTTTTCTCAAAATTTCGACTTTTCTCTCGAAATTTCGACTTTTTTTTCTCGAGATTTCGAGTTTTTTTTCTCGAAATTTCGACTTTTTTCTCGAAATCTCGAATTTTATCTGAAATTTCAACTTTTTCCTCGAAATATTTCGAAATTTCGACTTTTTTTCCTCGAAATTTCAACTCTTTTCTCGAAATTTCGACAATGAACTCAAGATTTCAACTTTCTCGAAATTTCCACTTTTTTCGCAAATTTCGAGTTTTTTCTCGAAATTTCGACTTGTGTTCTCGAAATTTTAAACATTTTTCTCCAAATCTCGAATTTTATCTCAAAGTTCAACTTTTTTTCTTGAAATATTTCGAAATTTAGACTTTTTTCTTGAAATTTCGACGTTTTTCTCAAATTTCGACTTTTTCCTCGAAATTTCGACCTTGATCTGAAAATTTCCGACTTTTTTCTCGAAATTTCGTTTTTTTTCCTCAATTTTCGACCTTTTTCTTAAATATCAACCTTTTTTCCAAAATTTTGACCTTAAAATCGAAATTTCGACATTATTCTTGAAATTTCGACTTTTTTTATAGAAATTTCGACTTTTTCCTCAAATTTAGACTTTTTTTCTTGAAATTTCCACCTAATTAGGTCGAAATTTCGACTTTTGTCACAAATTCCGACTTTTTTCTCGAAATTTTCGATCTTAATCACGGAATTTCGATTTAAAACTTGAAATTTCGACTTTTTTCTCGAAGTTTCAACTTAAATCTCGACATTTCTAAAAGAAAGAACAAAATTTGCTAATTAAAAATAGCAATTATTGAACGTACCCTACTACCAATTGTCAAGATTGTTGGGAAAGAGGAGTGGTAGACGCAACTGTCATCAGCCTAGTTTAAACATAGAATATAGAAATTTCGACTTATTCTCGAAATTTCGAGAAAAAATTCGATATCAATCTCGGAAATTTAAGAGAAAGGTAAGAATTTCGAGAAAAAAGTCGAAATTTCGAGAAAGAAAGTCAAAATTGCGAGTGTAAAGCCGAAATTTCGAGTTTAAATTCGAAATTTCGAGTTTAAATTTGAAATTTCGAGATTAAAGTCGAAATTTTGAGAAAAAAAAGTCAAAATTTTAAAAAATATCGAATTACTTAACAAACTTATAGTTATTAAATAGTAAAACGTAAATTACTGTAATTTTTGGTGCTGTATTGGTATTTGGACCGTACATCGTACTTTTATCAGAATTATCGTACATATACTGTAATTACCGTACGTATCGGCAACACTGCTGTGGTGCTATCATAGTAGTTTGTTCCCCTAGACTATTATTCTGTCAGTTGTCAGTGAGTTTGGTCTCTGACATTTTATTTCTTTGATTGTTAAATGAACGTATTTATTTTGTCCATTTATTTAAAATTACATTGAAAATCCATAAAAAATACAAAATCACAATCGTAAACATTAACCACAGTTAGTCAATTTGAAGTTATGTACAAAAAACATACAAAGCATAGAATATAATAAATGAGCCCAACTATCAACCCCAATTTGGACATGATGACAATGATATGACACCAATTATTCATTATTATTCAATTTTTCTTTCATTAGAAATATTTAAAAATTTCACCAACAAGGCGATTAATCGGAAATCGATCTTTCAGCACCCAATTTTATCGGGAATCGATTCTTTTGGTCACGATTTGAATCGATCCAAAAATCGATTATTTTAAAGAGAAATCGACATCCCTAATAATGATACATTTTGCAAATATAAGTAAAATGCCAACACTTGGTTACGTTTGACATAATGTTGTCAAAGGTGACCAATCGTTCGTATTTTACATATTTTAATTAAGAAACCCCTACTCACATTCTGCTCAAGTCGAGCACAACGGAAATGGTTATCCATAAAGTGGGCCCCGCTGAGC
This sequence comes from Dastarcus helophoroides, assembly GCA_028583605.1. Classification (NCBI taxonomy): domain Eukaryota; kingdom Metazoa; phylum Arthropoda; class Insecta; order Coleoptera; family Bothrideridae; genus Dastarcus; species Dastarcus helophoroides. The sequence continues at coordinate 13,666,541 of CM053337.1, read as the reverse complement.
AACTGCTCGAAATTGTCGTACCCTATCCCCAAACAGATACTCAACCCGATAGCGGACCAAAGCGAGTACCTTCCCCCGACCCAATCCCAGAAACCGAACATATTCGCCGGATCGATACCAAACTTCTGAACTTCCTCCTTATTCGTACTCAAAGCGACGAAATGCTTCGCCACCGCCGCTTTCTGAAAACCAACGATTAAAAACGAATTTCATAGACACGCCCCCCTCAACTTACATCGTTGACTTTTTCAAGGAACCAACTTTTGGCCGAATCCGCGTTCGTTATCGTCTCGAGAGTTGTGAAAGTTTTCGACGCTACGATAAACAACACCGTTTCCGGACACACCTTCTTGAGGACTTCCGCCATGTGCGTACCGTCGATATTCGAAACGAAATGCAAATTCAGTCCCTTGCTGTAAGGTTTGAGGGCTTCCGTGACCATCAACGGCCCCAAATCCGAACCGCCGATGCCGATATTGACGACGTCGGTGATTCGTTGGCCGGTGTAACCTTTCCATTCGCCGCAGATGACTTGTTCGGAGAATTTTTTCATGTGACAGAGGACGGCTTCGACTTCGGGGGTCACGCTTTTGCCGTCTACGAAGATATCGGTTTTCGCTCTGTTGCGGAGGGCGACGTGCAGCACCGCTCTTTTCTCGGTTACGTTGATTTTTTCGCCGGCGAACATCGATTCTCGAGCCTGCTCGAAACACCTGGACCTCAACAAATCGATGAGCATGCACATTCCTTTCTCGTCGATGCGGTTTTTCGAGAAATCCAACAGGATCTCGCCATCGCATGGCGTTGGTATCCTTAAACTGAAACGGAAATTATAATAATTGTTACAGTTTTCTAAAATTTGAATGTAAACTGAAAATTTTATGCATTTTGGGTCCTTTTTTCCAAAACTTTTACCGTTTTCTCAAAATTTACAGATTACAATTGTAAAGTGTTAAATAAATTTGAATGAGAATGAAAAAATGTTTTCCTAAATTTTGAATATAAGTTAAAATTTCGAATTTTTTTCTCGAATTTTCAACTTTTCCGAAACGTAGACCTTCATTTGGAAATTCGATCTTTTCTTATCGTTTATTTAAATTTAATTAAATGACATCGAAAAACAAGTCTGCTACAATTGCATGATTGTTTTTCTCTATTTTTGCATTTAAATTTATTCGAAATCTAATCTTAAAAACAATAACATATGCTGCAACTTCTTGACAACAATATTTTATTTTAATGGAATTTTCAATAAATATTATTGTCACTGGGCGCAATATTGACTACATTGTACTAGCAAAAAAATAAGTTTTTGTGTTTATGTTGGAAAATTTGAGAAAAAAAGTCAAAATTTGTTGAAGAATTTGAGAAAAAAAGTCAAAATTTCGAAACTAAAATAAAAATTTTGAAAACGAAGTCAAATTCTGTTAAAAATTGTAATTTTAGATGGAAAAAAAAAGAATAAATAGTGAAATTGTCAATTTTGGGAAAACATTCGAAGCTTTTTAGAAATCCACATAATTTATATAAAAAAATTCCAAAGAAATAAGTCAAATTTCGAAATAAATGACGAAATTTCGAAATAAATGTCGAAATTTCGAAAAAAAAAACTTTACATCCGAATTAAAAAAAAAAAGTCGAAATTCCAAGATTGAGGTAGAAATCCCCCAAAAAAATATAATTTTAAATTAAAATTGAAATTTGAAAAAGTAAAAATGAAAATTTGAATTTTGAGAAACAAATCGAAATTTCGTAAGTCATTCGGTTTTTTTTTAAATAGCCAAAAAAAATAAAATTTAGAATTAAAGTGGGAATTTAGCAAAATAAAAATTGTAACTGTCAGAAAAATCTTAATTTTGGGTTTAAAGTCAAAATTTTGATGAACAAGTTTTCTAGACCACAGGTAGTTTCAAAAAAATGCAATAAATAAGTTGATATTTTCAAACAAAACTGAAAAATTATGCAAATAAAACTTATAATTGTTAATAATATCAATAAAAATAGTATGGTAGGCATTTAGTCCTATTATTTCTGCCAAACAACCCCTGAAATATAGGCAACACATTATCATCATTATCATTATTATCAAAATATTACGCGTGAAGGCAGCTTTAGTTCTAGTGATTTTTTTAGTAACTTATCTAAACGGTTGATTTAATACTACTCTGTGCTCTGTGACTTCTCAGCCTACTCTTATGAATTTATCTGAAATGAACAATACTCCAAATTAATCATTCTATGGCGATGTTAAAAACTGAAAATTTAATTTTTTATTACGAATTATTTTGAACTTTATATTCACATAACTATACCTAACGGAGTATACACTGGCTCTTAAAATAAAAATAATAAAAATTTGTCCTCGACGTCCCAAACTTGTTCAAAGTTGTGCAAATTGTCAATCAATTTTATAGGCAGAAAAAAACTATTTTTCGTTGAACAATTCAGTCTAAAGACCCCATCATTGATTGTAATCAACAGCCGCAACAAAACAACCAACAAATTTATTCAATTTTCAAAGTTTTTAGCGAAAATTCGCCCGCGAAGGTCAAACAGAGGTCATCAAAGTTGGTAAACATTTGAACTACTCACCTGAATTTATCGAACCGGCACGGATCCTGCTGGAAAAGCTGCTTAATTTCGAAATTCTTGCCGTAGCAGTCGAAATATTGCTGCAAATTCTGCCAAGCCGGTTCGGTTTTCAAAGCGGGTAGAGCTTCCATATTTCTTCTTATTGCGGACAACGAAAGGGGTTGTAGACGCGACCTCGCGTACGTCGGTCGTTTGATTGTGCCAGCTGATGCACGTAAACCAATCGACAGGAAAGCGAACCCGCGAACTTTGAGATGCGCATGGTTTTCGAACCTGATGAATGTATCGTTTAAATTGCGAAATATTCCGTTTAATTTAGCGTTGCGTAATATTGGTCGAGTCATAGTTAATTTGGAAACGGCCCCTGCTCGAGGGGGAACTGCGAATTTAAAATTTTGACATTTGCGAGACGTGGAAAACGTCACTTTTGAAAACGACTAGGCAACCGTATATTTAATAAGATATATGTAGACAACACAGATTTAAATAAAGACTTGAAAAATTTATTTAAAAGGTGCATGTTTGACAACTTTTTAGTATAGCGTTTAATAGTTGAAATGTTTTTTGTTATGTCAAGAATTGTTGACGAATAAACTTATCCGAGACCAAAAAAAACTGTTATACTCCGTTCATTATGTTCTGTCAGTTACGTCATAGCGTTGTTGCCGCATCGTCGGCAAATTCCTATGTTTAAGAACGAATTTCTGATGGCGATTTAGTTTCGCCGAATTTGGAAATAAAGTTATAATTTGACCATAAATATTAAAGTTGTTTAAACACAGACTTTTAAGTCCAAAGAAGGTTTCAGCCCTTTACCACATCGGCAATCACATAAATAATTACGCGCGTAATTATTTATGTAATTGCCGATGTGGTAAAGGGGTGAAACCTTCTTTGGACTTAATCATTAATCAGTGTTTAGTTCAGTGCTTTGGAGACAGACTTTTAAAATAAAATTTCATACTCGTACTTGTATTCTTACTAAACATTTTCATTTTAAACTCAAAATTTCTTGAAAAAAGTCAAAACTTTGTAAGCAATCGAAATTTGGAAATCAAGAAAGATAAAAATTCGTTGATTACTGCGAAAATATTTCTAAAACAAAAATCTACAAACCTATATGAAAAAAATTCCCAAAAAAAATCCAAAAATGAGAACGAAAAGTAAAAATAACTTTCGTAAACTTATTTTTTCAAAATTGCATATTTATTTTCAAATTTCAAAAACGTAAACACACTTTTTATGAACTGTCATCTCTAAATTTCTCCCAATTCCTTCAAAATTTGAAATTTATTGGCAACAAGGGTGTAGCACAAAAAAATGGTTTTAGAATAAAAATTATTGATAGGTAACATCCCATTTTGGAAGGAAACCTGTTCGAGTACGTGGGATATTGGTAATTGTGCCAGATTAGGAAATAACGCTTCTTATAGGATTATTTATTTAAAAAAATTATAAGCCCAGAAACTAGATTTAAGCAATTTTATTTTCAGCATCTTCTTTCTCAGCTTCATACTTGTAGTGCAAATCTGTGCAATCATTGTTATCGATGTGAACCCAACCAGTAGATTTCATGTGATATACTCTGATAATACCACCAGAATGAGCATCTCTGTGTGTCGCGTGGTAAATGGACCTGCGCCCTAAATCGTAAGCTTCCTGATCTTCCAAATCCCACTTGTATCCAGCATCCAACACGCCAAAAGCATAAATAGAACCAGAACCAACACTGAAAACTTTCCCTGGAGTTCTAGTTCCTTCCGAATCGATGTAATATAATTGGGGACCCTGCAATGACACGCCACATAATCAAATTAAAATTTTACCGCTTGAAAAACCAGTTACCCTTTTGTCCCAACCTGCCAGCATCATACCCATCGACAACCCCATTCCCTTGTAATTATAGACCATATTAGCCATCAATTTCGAGGCTGCAGCTACTGAAATACGTTCCCTGTTTCTTAACTCGTACATGCGGCACTGCTTTGATAAGACTCGGTCCCAGTAGACACAATCAGCAGCACCTCCAGCCAAAGTACCTAAAGAACTCCAATTGCAGTGATGAAGCGAGAATCATATGAATACCTACCCAATAGAAAATCGTTGATTTCAACGATTTTTTTCATTGTTTGCGAGCCAATGAATTGACCGCCGGTAGCCCTGGAATCTACAGCGAGAACCACCCCACCTTTGTACATGAACCCTAAGGTCGTAGTACCATGATCGAACTTAATCTTGATGTCCTTTCCTGTGTCATCGTGATTGAATTTGGCCAAGTTTTCCGCGGGCTAAATAGAACAAATTGTATAACTGTAGACAGACTAGTTTTCATTAGAATGCTTAGTTAGTTAATTTTCATTAGAATGCTTAATTTACCCCTAATTGAGCGCAGTGTGAATACCGAATGTGAGAAAATTATTATAAAAAATCTAAATTTTGATTAAACTTTATAACAATTAAAACAACAACAGAACAAGTTTATGAACAAAACCATCACATATTTTCGCTATGTGTTGGGGGTAAACTTCGCCTTCCCCAATTTTAACATCGCTTTTCTTCGAATTAGTCTGAATAGACCATACAAAATTCGAAGATTTCCAAACAAAACCCTGTTTTATACAGTTTTACCGGAGACAGACTTGGGGCACATACTAATCTTTCCAAACGTGTAAACAGTGTTCAAATTTTACGTGTCAACAATGACAACGACGAAACTTACGTTTGAAAAAGGTGGAACCCCAAGTTGCGTGTTGAAGGTGAAATTGTGGCTAAGCTTTTCGATTTCATCGCCGAACGATTCGTTCCGTCTGTTAACATCGAAGTTTTCCAGCCCACACATTTCCATTAAAGCCATTTTGATTAAAGTTATATTCGTTTCTAAAGCGACCAAAGACAAGATCAAAAAAAGTGACAATGCAAATTGGAAACAAAACTTAACCTCAAATACCTCTATCCTTAATTTGTTTCTAGTGTTGGTAGTGCTGCGATTACTATGTAGTAGTTCAAATATATCGGCAATCACAGAATAATACTACGATTATTCCTAATTTATTTCCAACGTTGGTAGAACTGCGATCGCTATGCGGTAGTTCAAATGTGTCAAAGATCACAGAATAATAACGAGATTATTTAAAGCTGCTTTCACGATACATGAATTTTTAATCTTGAAATTCTTGAAACTCGTGTGTTATTTGAGTGAAACACTAAACGCTCTAATTCATTAGCATGTGCACTTTTCAGGACGCAGACGTTTATTAAATATAATACATACTGATCACTCTAATTTAAAAATGCTTTTTAATTTTTGGACACGCCAAGCTTTGGTTTTTGGACGCAGCCAAGCTTCTGTTTCTGGACACAACCACTAGAAATTGCAGATGACGCCAGTATATCTATGCATCCACTTATTGAGTTATACGTCCTCTCGTTGCAATTTGTCCCTTAATAAGAGAACAGATTTAAAAGTAATGGCATCGCTTTGGGCTCAACAAACAAATTATTGGAAATTTTAATTTATTTGCATTCAATTTCGAAAAAAAATCTAATCAGACCTAAAATGATTTTTTTTACATGTCTTTAAATTTTTTAACTTTAAATCCTAAACTAAAAGTGGCAGAATCAACGTTTTGACATTAAAATTTCAAAAATAGATTAATCGTAGCCAAAATACATAAACATTGATTTGTTTTCAGATAGAATGGAGATGGTCCATTCTCTATCTCTAGCTTGGGGTTGCTCAGAGCAAAGACAAGACTCAGAGACATGGGACAACTCCCTCTATGGGACAACTCCCTCTATTTGATAACTCCCTCTATTTGATGACTCCCTCTATGAGACAACTCCCTCAATGGGACAATTCTACTAATTACAAGGCACAAAATTAGATTTCTATTTGCTATTAGCAGAGAATCCAACAGATGGCAGCACCAATCTTAACAATCTTACGTACGCAGCGTACGCACTTGAAGGAGAACTGGGGGAGAACGTTGACTGGAATTGAATAGCGCAAGTCGACCCACGTGACTGTGGAACTCGTCCACAATGATGTTGTGTATAGCGTCAGATAAGGATTACAATTGGAACGAAATAACAGTCGATTTTTCGCTGCTTTGTGAGTTGGAACACATTTAACGGTGATTTTACGTTAAATATCAACAATGGTGATGTTTTGTGCAGCTTTTGGCTGCAACAATAAAGCGGGAACAGGCAAAGGATTGTCCTTTCATACGTAAGTAATTTTATTTATATACTTTTAAAAAATCAACCGTATCACAAGTAACATTAACCCACAGGTTCCCTGTTGATGAAACGTTGCGGAACCAGTGGACTGTTGCGATGAAAAGGGATACATTGAATCCAAATGCTAGAATTTGTTCTGTTCATTTCAAACCGGAAGATTTTGAGTTCCACTTTGGTCAAAAAAGAATCAAACGAGGAGTTGTACCATCAATATTCAATTTTTCAGAACACGTAAAGGAAGAAGAATCCGAACCAAAACGGAAAAAACTGAAATTTACTGGTATTACTGCCTTGTAAGTAAAACATTGTGTTTTTGAAAGGATAAATGTGGACTTTAAACAATCTACTCTCAGTTAAATACCTTTATATGATTCAAAAATTCTTTTTTCAAGCATTTAATCATTTGGGTGTTTTTTTATAATTCCTCTAAAAAGAGTATGATAACGAAGGCTTCCACGGCCAGAGCCAGTACAGGATATACTTCTGCCGGGATTGGACCGTGTCAAAGAACTACTAAAAGTGTTCAACACTTTTAGTAGTTCTCTGACACGGTCCAATCCCGGAAGAAGTATATTCTTCCTCTAAATAGAGTAATGTTGACAGTTTTGTATTGAATATTTGTGGTATATTTCCGTTTTTTCTTCCCAAAATTAGACTATTCTGCAAAAACCCTTGTTTTAAGTTTTCACTTCAGTGGGCAGTCCCAATTGCCTATTTTTTTCCCTTTAATTTCTACAGGTTTTGATTTTTTCAATTTAATTTAAAAAACTTTCGATTTTCCAGAATTGGATTGATTTCTATTTTCATGTAGAATTGGGATTTCGCTTAAATCTTCTCGTTTCAGCGAAACCGAAATTCATACTGCAAATTCCTCTGTCGATCGAGTTTTGGTAACCGAACAAGAGCCTGAATTATCGAAATTAGCGTTCCCAGATGTTAAAAATGAGCAATTTTTTGTAAAGGATGAGCCTTTAGAAGATGTTGACGAAGTTGTGGATGATACAAAAGACAGTGTGCCTGGATTTTCTGAGCACGGGAGAGATTTTCAAGATCATCACTCGAACGCTGATTTTGTTCAGGTGCTACATCAGATCATCGCTAATCAGAAAACGGATAAGGATGATATCTTTGGAAATAGAGCGTTTTTGCTCTCGTTTTTACCTATGATGAATGAGTTGTCAAAGGAGAAAAATTTGGAAGGTCAGAGCTAAAATTTTACAAGCTTTTACTGAGTAATGTTTTTTTCTTTATTATAATTATGAGCGAACTATTCAAAAATCTACTTTTGTTGTATGTTATATATAGTCACATTGAAGTGATGTTTAATAAAGTTCTCTATATTTGTAATAGATGTTTTCAATTGATCTAAATCTTCTCACTTTCACCATGTTCGCAACTATATCTTAACTCTACTCTTTAAGATAAAATAAACGAAATTTAAATTTCTGCAGAACATTTATGGAAAGTCGATATTTTAAATAGATAGGAAAAATGTTGAGGAATACTTCGAAATTGGGAGAAAAAACTGGAAATTTATTCAAAACAAAATGTTTTAAAAACAAGTTATTATATTTTGAGAGAAAATAGTGAAGTTTTTGAGAAAAAAAGTAGAATTTTTGAGAAAAAAGTGTAATTTTTGAGAAAAAAAGTAGAATTTTTGAGAAAAAAAGTATAATTTTTGAGAAAAAAAAGTATAATTTTTAAGAAAATAAGTATAATTTTTGGCAACAACTTCAAATGTATACAGAAAACGTTTACAGGGAAAAGAAAATTTCGAGGGAGAAAGCAGAATTTTGAGAATAAATCCATGATTTCCTGTAAAAATAAGTGAAGAAACGTAGCAATTTCCTGAAAAAGTCCGACAAAGTTTCTACATAAAGTATTACATTAAAACCAAAATTTCGGAAAAAGCTTGAAATTGATATAGTTTTAATTTTAAGAGGAAGTAGAAAAAATTATATGTGATTAAAAATTTGTTACGTTGCAAAAAATATTTTCAATTCAAATGTAATTAAAATGCGCATTATCACTCAAACGCCCTGTATGTATGTGTAAAATATTTGACAGACCAAGTACAATTTTAAGAATAATCATTTTGCACTGTTCGAAAAAAAGAGAAATTGGTAAAAACATTTTTTCACAAAATTGAAATTTCAAGTTTAATTAGACAATATTGTTTTTGTTGGGTAATTTAGTTTTTAAAAACAGGGTTGTAGTAGCTGCTAAATTATTCATTGCTCATGGATAGGCCCGCATATAAAATTATTATCGTAAGAAATCAACTGTAATCGATTGATTAAAAAACCGTTGATGTGTGAATAGCCTTATATATGACTGCGCCACCTGTTGGCTGGAAGCAGTAGCTATTCTTTACAATGATCATAGAACAGTGAACTCTATAAGGAGTATACCACCATAGAATCAGCGGTAGTTCATTTGTACGATGACATCCTAATATATATTTGGTGGTTATATATTAGAATAATGAAGAAATTCTGTGCTCTGACCATATTATCTGTGAATCAACATGTCTGTGCTTCATATTTGAGGTTATAATTTATTTTACAAAATTAAGGTTATAAAAATATTTAATTTATAAAATGAATACTATAAAAAACCAAGCTTTGAAATGCTTATATAAAAACAGTAAAAGTATTACCACTCTACACAGCTACAGCAAAGGCAAATATCTTCAATCCTAATAAAAACAGAAAGATATCAAGTTTTATTCTAGGTTTCGCTACTCATAATGCTGCGTTAAAAGAAGATATACAAAGACAGAACAGAATTTTTGATGTTGAACAGAAAAAGGCAACGAGATGTAATCGGTCGAATAGAAAAAATTGAAATTAAATATGAAGGACCCCCTGAAAACAGCGTTCTTGTTATGAATAAAAATATATCCACACCCTACGACTGCGCCAGGCGTAAGTACTAATAATTAATAGTAACTGGCAACTAATAACAGCAACAACAAATACTTGATATGTAAGGCCGGCTATATACGTACATGTGATTCAGTTTTCAAATCAAGAATTCATATAATCAACGCATATTCGAACATTGCAATCAACGGCATCTATGAAACCTTCAGGAATCCGCGCGTATGCGACCGGCCTAATAATTGAAATACAAATCTTGTTCCTTGACACCAAGAAAGATTAAAAAACACAACAAAGGTTGCTTTAACGTCGTTTCGACAATCAAAGAGAGATACTCTCTCAAGATTTGTATTTTAGTTATTGAAGATAACCAAGGACCAGTCCGTTTCACCGGCCTAATAATATTAAAAGGAATGTTGATTAAACTTCTACAATTTTAGATCTTGGGGAAATTCCTAGTAAAAAATCAGTTGTGGCTTTAATTAACAATGAAACTCTATGGCATATGCACAAGCCGATACCCGATAGCTGCAAATTGGAATTCCTGCACTACAACGTGCCTCAACCGGCTGCTGTCAATAAGATATTCTGGCGATCTTGCAGTTTCCTGTTGGGGGCCGTAGCAGCCAAAGCTTTTAGAGATAATGTCGATATACAACTCCACAGCTTTCCGAGCCCAAACGGTAATTAAGACTTATTAAAATGTTGAATTAATTTAGATATTGTCTCTTCTTTGTGAAGTTTTTTTAATTCCATTTCTATCGAGTGGCATTTTCTTTGCTAGTTACCTCTTTTACGCGTTTTAATTTTGTTACATTTTTTCATTAATGAAGTTGTATTAGGTAGCTCGAATCAAACATAAGATTGATTCTCGCCCTCTGGGAATGGATTATATTTAAAAGCTGAGTCTAATAAATGCTTCACTTGTGCATCTGACGAGATTAAATTTTAGTGAGGTCCGGCAGTTTCGTGTACGACGTCCAAATGTCCTTGGAAGATTGGAAGCCTACTCAAGACGAATTGAAGGTGCTATCCATAGAAATGATTAAATTTTGCCAACAGAATCATCCGATTGAATGCCTTGATGTTTCAACTGAGCTAGCACAAGATATATTCAGTAATAATAAGCATAAAACGGAACAAATACCAGACATTTCACTTAACCATGGGGGTAAAATAACTCTATTCAGAGCTGGACCCCATATTGACATATCGAGGGGGCCTATGATACCAAATACACAGCAAGTTGGAAGGGTTACCGTCGCTAACGTTATTAAGCTCGATTCTGATATCACCGGTGATCCTATTTATAGGTTCCAAGGTGTAGCCCTGCCTAGCTCCATAATAGTCAATCATTTTGCATTTGGATTGTTAGAGGAAAACGCTAGGAATTTGGTGAGTCATTGCATATGTTATGTAGATGCATTTGTAACCTGTTAACTTTCAGAATACTGCAAGGATTCCTTCTCAGCAAGGGCACATCAATGAAGATCATTCATTTGTTGCTAGCGTTACGAATTAAATTCATTCGAAATATGTTGTTTCAGTTTTTGTGTTCTATAATTTGACCACTTAGTTTCCTTTTCAACGAACCAATCTGTAAGATGGCAAGTCAAGTAGTTTATACATATTTATTAATATGAACTTTGCTTATAATCAACAGATTCATTTAGTTCCTTTAGGTTCATTATAAGCAATCGTTGCACTAAAATAATGTTCGGTAGATAAAAAATCGTTTTTTTTTCTAAATATTTTATTTACAAAAATATACTTGGTTTTCAACCAAATATATGTAATATCTGAAATAAAACTTCCAACTCCAGACAATTTCTTTTCAACAGAACAATTATAAACTGCACATCATACATATATCAATTATAAAATAAAATGTCAGATAGAGTTAGTTGTATAAATATATAAAATCTCCCAAATGAAAATTGTGCTTTAATTGCTTTTTTCATAAATTTGGCATAGTTTTTGGTAAATTGTACCAAAACGTAAGTACGTGTATAAAAATATGGCACCACTCTATTAAAAATAAATGATCGTAACAGGACACGTTTTATTGGAAAACTTGATTAATTACAAAAAAATGATATAGTCAAGGCAGTACCAAGATCACATTTAAATTAAAAATAAATTCAAAGTTCAACCGAGGCTGAGATAAGAGATACATGTACATGTAATGCATAAAAAAATCTAAAAAAAAACTACAGCTAGAAACAAAACAACACATTAAACCTAGTTAAATAAATGACACAGGCCTCAGTAACGCGCAATTACAAATTGCACGTTACAAAGCCTCCCCCATTTATCACGATTTTTGAGCGCTCTAACTACGAAAAAGGCACAAGAGGGCGCAACTCCCAAAAGTAGGCTATACTTGAATGTCCTCTTGCTCCTTCTCTCTCTGCCGGACGGCCACAGCGGTCTCAACCAGCAAATACAGACATTTAAATTTATCCTTGTCTTCGCTGTCAGAGGGCGTCAAGGGGTCGGAGGGGGGCAGCATCGGGTTAACTTGGTGCGCCGGCATCACCTGCACCTTCGGGTTGGTCAGCGGGTGGGAAATCTGCGGCAGGTGGGCCAGTTGCGGGTGGTTGGTGCCCCAGTACTCAGGCGACAGTTTCTCCTCAGAACTGAAAACGATTCGACAGTTAGCATAATCTGACAATTATGAGAAAATTCGATTTTTTTTTTTCCCCAAAAATTTGAAACTTTTTCGTTATAAATGTTGACTTTCATTTAAATATTTATATAAATTTAGTTTTTTCACCAAAATCTTTAGAACCAATTCAAATTTATTTTATAATTTTAACGTTTTTTATAGTTTTTCCCTAAATTTTTGACTAAAACATAAAATCAATTCAATTTTTTTCTTCCGAAAATTTCGTTTTTTTTAATTTTTAAATTTCTTTATAAATTCTGGTTTTTCTCATACTCGAGATTAAAGTAAACTTATTTTATATAAATTTTCAGTTTTTTCAAATTTTGGTTTTTCCAAAATTTTGCCTGTAATACAATTTGGACACATTTCGATTTATTTAAAAAAGTTCAACTTTTTTCTTAAATCTCGAGATTAAAACTTACTAAACTCAATCTTTTTTTACAAATGTTTAAGCTTTTTTTTTAATCCCTAATTCTAGAAGTGTGCACTTTCAAATTTTTTAAGTTTATCTACTTTATAGATTAACAAATTAACTTCTTAAACATTAGTTGCCCCTAAATTCAGTACTAAAGTGAATATTTTCAGTATTATTTCTCAAAAATTCCAATTTTTTTCTTTAAATACCTCTTAATTCGAATAGAAAATTTTTCAAAAATAGCGTTTTATTACCCAAGTCAAAATTTCGATACACACACAGCGAAATGCAAAAATGAGGTTAGAATACAAAAAAAATCACTGTTTTGCACATTGACGGCAATTAAATCATAACAAATATGAATATAATATAAAAATCGGAAATATTCCTGACAATTACATTACACTGAAGTAAATATAACATAAAAAATTGAAGAAAAAAGAATTCCTTAATAAAGTGAGGTTAGGTTAGAAAAAGCCCTTGTTTTGGGCATTTACCGTAATTAAATCACCACCAAAATGAATATAATGCCTCAATAATGGAAAATAAATCTAATTAAATAAAAATTACCCTCTACTGGCTGGGTGGTTGGCATCTTTAGCAACCCCGTAGCGAATGACCGTTTGCCAAGGCGTAAATTTCTCCTCTTCACTGGGACTGGAGCTCTCATAATCATTAGGACTGTCCTCTTCAGAACGATACATCAAAGTCATGCTATCATCGTAATCATGATCCAACCTGATCCTCTTCCCACCAACGTTCGGCAACTCCTCGTTCCAATTCATACGTGGTTGATCGTTCACCAAAGAAACTGAATTAGTCAACTTTTTCCCGCGCCTCGATATCGTATAATGCAGAGGATCGTGCCCTTCGCGCCTAATCATCTCCGGCAGAATCCTCCTCCTAGCGTTGATAAACCAATTACACACCTGCAGCACCGTCAAATTCGCCTCTTGCGACAAAGTCAATTTTTCGGCATCGCTCGGGTACGCGTTGTATCTGTGTTCGTACAACCATCTCTTCAAAATTTTCACCGAATGCTTCGGTAAATTACCCCGGCGCTTCCTCACTTGCCCCACGTTGTGATTAGCGATGTTCGCAATTTGAACGTGTTGTTCGTGCTCTTCCTGTTCGGAACCCGATTCATTTTCGTCCGTGCTGCTGCTGGATTGGAATCGATCGCGATCTGCAACGAATTCGAACATGATTTCGGCTCAAACAAAATCGCCGCTCGGATCGACAAAAGTAAACAAACGCGATAAAAACAATGAAAGATGACAGTTGAAGAATGTTTCCAATGTCAACTTTTGGCATTTACCGCGCGTTAGTTTGCCGCACGTTGCTAACAATTAATTAGGCGACTGTAGGACTTACAGATAGGGCTAATTTCTAGCTCGTTCATTCTTTATTCCTATAGCAACACAATTAGAGAATTGTTGGCGATTTTTCAAATCGAATTTGAAATGTTTGTTTACGAGCACAAAAATGTTAGCGGATGACAGAACAATTGACAAATGACAGACACGGAATGGCTACCTCGTGGTTAGCCACAACAAATTTTGAATATTTATTTATTCAAAACAATGCTTGACACGGATTAATGCGACGATTTTTAGAGAATTACCACATTAAAATATCCGAATGAATACATTAAAAATGAATACAATGACTATTTCCATTCAAATACTTACGAACTTTCATTTTTTCGGTTGACAGCTAAACGTCAAACTTAAAACTTTTAAAAAATTTACGTAATATTCAAAATTGCTATTGAATTTACGTCCACAATTAACACTTTCCCGACAAAATTGAAACACCAACAGTTAAAATCATCGGTTAAACACTTTAACACATCGAAAAGGGCACCGAAGCTTCGGCGGCATGTATCGAAAAACTGACAATTTACACTCCCGTTGGGGAAATTCGAATTTAATACAAATACAAAATGGTGCTAATTACAATTCAATATAAGTTAAATCACATTGGGGGTCGAAAACCACAAAACTATCTTTTTTGGGTATCACGCGTGCTAAAAGATGACACTGACAGTTGATATGGCGGTCAAACAAGTGATACAGAAGTGGATCATGCGCGGAGGCACTAAATATTGGCGCTACTATTTGATGGAGAAGAATGAAGCGCGCTGCCGGCCAGCGGCGTCTCGTTAAAACGGACTCTAAGACGGCATCTCGTAAGCGGACGTAAAGACGGAGGAGCGTTAAAGCGAATGCAAAGACGTCTCGTTAAAGCGGATGCGAAGCTTTTGAGTTACATACAATGATAGAGCTGTCAGGCGTCCCATTTTGAGTGCGTTTTCGTATTGGGCCCCGCGTCTCGCTAACCTCTGTGCTGGACCAAAATAAATCACTCCTTTTGAAGCATCGATGAAGCTATATTTCAATCGTTGATTCGAAGAACCAAATTAAAATATAAGTAATTTTAATTTGCTCTTAGATCGCGCTGTATAACTTAATTTTTAAAATGAACATTTTTAGACGCGTTGAACGATTTTTGGATACTTGTTGTTTCGCGTGACTATCACTTGTTACCATCACACGTTACCAACATGCCCTAATACCCTAATGCTGAAAGTATATTCTACTGTTAAGATTAGAACATATTTTAGTGTATTTCACTATCAAGAAATATTAGATTTTTTTTCACATGAGCATCCAAACCGTAAAAATGTCAATTTGAAACCTGGAATTTGGATAAAAAAATTTAATTTGGGCTTAAAAGTCAATATTTAACGGAAAAAAATGAAATTTGTGTGAAAAACCAAGGAAGCGGGGCTTTTACTTACCTAACCTCACTTTTTAATAGTTTTTACAGTACATTCACCTCTATGTAAAAAAGCTGATAAAAAGTGAGGTTAGACTTCACTTTTTATCAGGTTTTTTTATATTACACTTATATCTGTGTGAAAAAACTGATTAAAAGTGAGGTTAGATAAGTAAAAGTGCCTGTTTTCTTAGTTTTTCTTTAAAAATTTAATCCAAAATGAGGTTAGGATTAGGAAAAAATTGCTATTTTAAACTTTTCCTTACCTAACCTCACTTTTTAACAGTTTTTTTACATTTCATGCCCCTCTGTGTAAAAAAGCTGATAAAAAGTGAGGTTAGATAAGTAAAAGTCCCCGTTTTCTTAGTTTTTCTCTAAATTTTCAATCCAAAGTGAGGTTACATTCGAGAAAGTCGCTATTTTGACGGTTTTCCTTACCTAACCTCACTTTTTATTCAGGTTTTTTTACATTACATTCATCTCTGTGCAAAAAGCTGATAAAAAGTGAGGTTATATAAGTAAAAATCTCCGTTTTCTCAGTTTTCCTCTAAAATTTCAACCTAAGGTGAGGTTAGGATAGAAAACCTCGGTAGTTTGGACTTTTACTTACCTAACCTCACTTTTTAACAGGTATTTTACATTACATTCATCTCTACTGTAAAAAAGCTGATACAAAGTAAGGTTAGGTAAGGAAGAGTGCTTGTTTTCTTAGTTTTTTCCAGAAAACTTTAAATAAAGTGAGGTTAGGTTAGAAAAACTCGGTACTTTGAACCTTTATGTACCTAACCTCACTTATTATCAGGTTTTTTACATTACATTCACCTCTGTGTAAAAAAGCTATTACAAAGTGAGGTTAGATAAATAAAAGTCCCTGTTTTCTTACTTTTTCTCGAAAATTTCAAATAAAGTGAGGTTAGGTTAGAAAAACTCGATATTTTCGACTTTAATTTACCTAACCTCACTTTTTATCAGGGTTTTTTTATCTTACATTCGTATCTGTGTGAAAAAACTGATAAACAGTGAGGTTAGATAAGTAAAAGTCCCTGTTTTCTTAGTTTTTCTTTAAAAATTTAATCCAAAATGAGGTTAGGTTAGAAAAAAATTGCTATTTTAAACTTTTTCTTACCTAACCTCACTTTTTAACAGTTTTTTTTTACATTTTATGCCCTTCTGATGTAAAAAAGCTGATAAAAAGTGAGGTTAGATAAGGTAAAAGTCCCCGTTTTCTTAGTTTTTCTCTAAAATTTCTAATCCAAAGTGAGGTTAGATTCGAAAAAGTCGCTATTTTGACGTTTTCCTTACCTAACCTCACTTTTTATTCAGTTTTTTACATTACATTCATCTCTGTGAATAAGCTGATAAAAAGTGAGGTTATATAAGTAAAAATCCCTGTTTTCTTAGTTTTTCTCTAAAATTGTAACCTAAAGTGAGGTTAGGATAAAAAACTCGGTATTTTGGACTTTTACTTACCTAACCTCACTTTTTAACAGATTTTTTACGTTACATTCATCTCTATGTAAAAAAGCTGATACAAAGTGAGGTTAGATAAGTAAAACTCTCTGTTTTTTACTTTTTCTCGAAAATTTCAAATAAAGTGAGGTTAGGTTAGAAAAACTCGATATTTTGGACTTTTATTTACCTAACCTCACTTTTTATCAGGTTTTTTTATATGACATTCCTATCTGGGTGAAAAAACTGATAAAAAGTGAGGTTAGGTTAGGTTAGGTTGAAATTTTAAAGAAAAACTAAGAATACAGGGACTTTTACTTATCTAACCTCACTTTTTATCAGGTTTTTTATATGACATCCCTATCTGGGTGAAAAAACTGATAAAAAGTGAGGTTAGGTTAGGTTAGGTTGAAATTTTAAAGAAAAACTAAGAATACAGGGACTTTTACTTATCTAACCTTACTTTTTATCAGGTTTTTTATATTACATTCATATCTGTGTGCAAAAACTGATAAAAAATGAGGTTAGATAAGTAAAAGTCCCTGTATTCTTAGTTTCTCTTTAAAATTTCAATCCAAAGTGAGGTTAGGTTAGAAAAAATTGCTATTTTAAACTTTTCCTTACCTAACCTAACTTTTTGTTAGGTTTTATTATATTACATTCATCTCTGTGTAAAAAAGCTTATAAAAAGTGAGGTTAGATGAGTAAATGTCCCTGTTTTCTTAGTTTTTCGCTAAAATTTCAGTCTTGCTATACCTAACCTCACTTTTTATCAGGTTTTTTACATTATATTCATCTTAGTGTAAAAAAATGATAAAAGAATAGAAAACTAGAAACTTGGAGCTTGAATTTGTTTTCTTTTATTTATCTCTACGAATATTTTTTCTCAAATCACAATCTTTGGAAAATCACCTAAAAATTTGGAATTTCTTATATCTCAATTGATGCGATTGATTTATATTTCAACTATAACGTGGATGTTATTATAAATGAAATTTGAAACCTTACTTGAAAACGAACAAAAGAAATGAAAAATTGTTAATCTGACAAATACCAAACTTTAATTTTAGACACCAAAAGTCCTAGATCCGTCCCTGGTGGTTTTTAAGATGAAGGCTGTGGACTTCTAACATTGTAGTGGCAACAATGAGAACTAGTAATATTTAGACATAGTCGTGTGGCAATGCTGTGACATTTCCGAATGGTGTTCTGTGTTCTTAAAATTTTAACCTAAATGTCATTAAATATTTTAATTCGTTGTCGATTATTTTGAAGAGTGATTATTTTATATTTGATACCAATTTCCGCTGAAAATTATTAAATTGTGGCTAATATTAATAAAAGTCATAAAAAACCATTTATTCCGATTAATTCTGCCAAACAATTCCTGACATATAGACAACACTTTAATCATCAAAACGTTTACTCGCGAAGCCAACTAGTGATTTTTTAAGTGACTTTTCTAAAGGTTAATTTAATGCTTCATCGCCTGCTCTTATGCAGATTTCTCTGATCCTGTGAATCCTGTGGAAGCGACTAGGATACGCTTCGATTAGTTAAATATTGATGTTGTGACATCGATGGTAATTTCATAACAACAATCTATGTTAACGATATATCGATGAATGAAATGAAATGAAAACATCGACTGTTTTTATAACATTGATACTCTATGCGTATGCCTTAATCAAAGAGTAATGAACCTAAAATTTATACAAAATATCGATTAAAAAACTATTCCTGTACTTATGATCACAATGCTTCATTATGCTATTGACTAGGAGGCATGTAAAGTATTAATTTAATGTTATAGCGAATTAAAAATTATTTCCTGGAATTTTTGCTACGAATGGTTATGCTGCTTAACATTAGATGGCGCCCAAAAATTAAATTGACAT
Source organism: Dastarcus helophoroides (assembly GCA_028583605.1). Lineage (NCBI taxonomy): Eukaryota > Metazoa > Arthropoda > Insecta > Coleoptera > Bothrideridae > Dastarcus > Dastarcus helophoroides. Next base: position 13,647,617 of record CM053337.1, on the reverse strand, counting down.
AAGCAAATCAATTGGTTTTTAGATTGTAGTCTCTGGTTTTTAGTTTAGACAATACTGTGTAAGCCAAAGTTCCAGTAAATTAAATAATCCATTTTTCTAGTGCAAATATAACCAATTTTCGTAAGACTACTTTCAAAAACTAGAAACAACTTAAAAAATCGATTGGATTCAACATCGAAGTCGTAAAAATATCGGAAACAAAACATCAATGGCAAAACATACACTGTCAAATTATCGATGTTTTTTCGTAATATGGATTTTTCAAAACGTCGACATCCCATTCGCATTCCTAGACAGGACACAAAAAGTGAGGGTAGCAATCATGTCCGTGGTCGCAATGAATTCGACTGTCTGAATGAATATTAAATGAGAGTTGCATACGCTATTTTTCCTGCGACGGCGGGTCATACCTCAGACTATATATTATCCAAGGGTCATACTAATAACGAGTTTTTTAGGTTATCAGCCTTTGTCAATAGTGTTACTTCACTGATTATTTTTTTAGTAATAAACCAAATACTAATTCTTTATGTGCAATGAATTTATCAATACGAATATACAAATGTCATTTAAGAACGATCGGAGAACGGACGGAGTAAAGGTAGGTTTCCGGCTGCTGCGCCAAAAACTACGTAAGTTATTTAATGTGAATGTGGGCTCCCAGATTAAAAGCGATTTTTCTATTTTGTGTGCTTTCATTTAATAACAGGCATATTTTTTGGCGCCATTAACCTGCTTTTACTGTGTCCGTTCTCTAATACCGTTCTTAAATGACATTTGTATATTCGTAGCTAGTATAGCTAGTAAATAGGGATGCAACGATATATCGGTCGACCGATAATATCGAAGCAAAAATATCGATATTATAATCTCGTCGATATGAATTTATCGATATTATAATCTCTTCGATATGATATCGATATTACCGATAGTCGATAAAAATTGTCTAATCGTCGTCAATGATGGATAGAAATATGGTCACCAAAAATAATTTGCCCGAAATACGTAGAATATTTCTAACACTGGAGCCTGTTTATACATTGTTTTGTCCATTTCCAAAATATCGATTATCGATAAAAAAATGTTCGGTATTATCGATATTTGTCTACTGTAAAAATTTATATCGATATTAATCGATATTTATATCGATATTACAATTAATTTGCATCCCTACTAGTAAATCAATTAGATAATGGAAGTAGAAACTGATTATCTGCCGAGATATGGTAAACCCTTAGATAATATAAATATATGTATAGTCAAAGGGTACACCTATTGAGTAGATGGTAAAGCGCAAAATATTGGTAAACATTCCACAAAATCATCGATCGGAAATTCTGTGTAAACCTTGGGACGCCGCTGGCGTTTCGATACGAAATTCGAATATGGCGCCTAGGAAGTGAAAATGACCTACTGCGCGAAATGGCTGCGTAAAACGTCAATTGTGGCATTTAATGAGCGCAATACCGGTTTTTCATCTTTGGTCGTATTCACATATTTTCAGAGTGTTTTGTTTTAAGATAACATATTTGACTCGAATGTGGCAGTGTTTGAGGACTGTTAACAGTTCAAATTCGTACGTAGTGACTATCGGGGATTTTACGACTTGAAAACGAGACAACATAAGGTAGGTGAACTTTCTGCCTTTGTTAAAGATAACCCAAAATGTTTATTGGTCAGGTCAGGGCAAGGGAGCAATTTCAATACACGTGGATCCATACATCGTGCATTTTCTTTCTTTGTGATGGTGCAATCGTTCTTGTATTGTTTTATAACGGGGATCGGTTTTGTGGTTTCATTAGAACTAATTTCGATGGGTTATTTTTAATAAAGTGCTAGCTAGCGGCAGGGCTTGCTTTGATTAACATCAGAACACGCGAATTTTTAAATTAGCATTTAACTACGTTAACGCTCGGAATTGGTCGCTTAAACTAGTATTTTGCGAATTATTTTGGTGTTTTCGATGTCTAAAGAGTAAAACGAGTAGTTTTTCTTAGGTATTGACCTCTCCTACATTATTTTATCGGGTGAAAGGGGCGATCCAAGTTTTCGCAAAGAGGTTAGGTTAGTTGAAAGTATTAAAAAAATCACGCTGTAAAACGCCGGAAACACGTTTTATCTTCGATTAATCATCGAAAAATGAGTCCAAATTCCATTTATGGCCTAATTCGTATTACTATAGTGCTATAGAATTAAAATTTACTCGTTAATTTTACGTCATGGGTGATTGGCAGCCAATGTAGCCACAACATTAAAAATCAAATTAGAGTTTTTAATCTATATTTTTTTGACTTCAGTAGCTAATAAGTTAAAAGAAGCGTTGAATATTTTGGGACTTCAGCAGGGGAATAGGGGACATAATTAAACCGGAAATACTAGAAAATTAGTTTTTTGTCGCATTTTTGCATGAGATTTACTGCCAGGGCCGTCTTAGCCCAAGGGCGCCTGGCCCCGCGCACTGGTGTCCTACGGGGCCGTGAGAACGCGAGGGGAAGCCGAGAAGTCTTCAGCTTCCTCCGAAAAACGATAACTGTTTTTCCAGAAATTTGCAATTTCGTTTTCGAAATTTCGATTTCGTTTTCCAATTTCAATTTAGTTTTCGGAATTCCGATTTCTTTTTCAAAATTTCAATGTTTAATCTCGAGATTTCGATTCCAAATAGATTTATTTAAAGTTGTTAATATGCATATTTATTTTTTAAATTAAGATTTTTTTAATTTTGAGAAATGTTTATGCGATTTTTTTTTCAAGACTTTGTCCATTTGTTACATTTTCATTAGTTTTCCAAGAACTCCTTTAAACTCGAAAGTTTCGGTTTTTTTTTCGAAATCTGAATTTTTTAAAACTTGATTTAGATTATATTTCGAAGTTTTGACGTTATTTCGAAATAGATTTTTCAAAAATTCAGAAATTTGGATAGTGAGTGAACTTGGGCTTTCGCGTGACCATCACGCGTGACCGTCACGCTTGATGGTCACGCTTCTTCACGCGTGACCGTCACGCTTAAGTTATGGTTTTTCTCGAAATTTAATCCTATTTTCAACGATTTTGCCTCCAGTTTAAACAATTTTTACTAATAACTCTATTTTAAGCGTCAAATTTCGTTTTTTTTCTAGACTTTTAATGTCAATTTTACTGCAAATTTGGGTTTTTTTTTCTATAATCTTAGTTTTTTCGAAATTTTTGACCTTATTTTGGAAATGTCACGCCTGTGGTAATTTAAAAAAAAACTTTTGTATTTTATTTTTTGTTTTTTATTTTTTGTTTTTTTTTTTTGTTTTTTTGTCAACATTGTGATAATAATAACTTATTTTTTTGCCTAGAAACCATGAGTTCCGCCAGCATCTGTTACAAGTGTAACCAACCTGGTCATTTCGCGCGGGAATGCTCCCAGCCTGGTGGAGGTCGCGACAGTGGACGTGGGGGTTACAACAGGAGCCGCGAGAAGTGCCACAAATGCAACAAATTCGGTCACTTCGCGCGCGATTGCAAGGAGGATTCGGCCAGATGCTACCGGTGCTATGGCGAAGGGCATTTCGCCAAAGACTGTCAGCAGAGTCCTGACATGCCGTCCTGCTACAACTGCAGGAAGCCCGGGCATATAGCTAGAAGTTGCCCAGAGAGCGGAGGTGAGTTCCCAATCGACGTGGATCAGGCGACTATTTCCAAAGTTTGACTGCTTGGGTCGAGAAACTTTTTTTTTTTTTTTTAAGTTTAATCCACTCGCAAAGTATAACCCCATTATGCTTTCAAACACTGCGAGTAGGATGCGGAAACAAGGATATATCCTGTGGTATGGTTGCCGTACTGAGTTAGATTGGTCTTTGGTTTTGATTCCACCCTTTCCTCTCCTTTTATTTGACTGGGTCACTTTGGAACAGTTTCGGTTTTTTGATGTGGTTGCCTTATTTTTGTGACAGGGTCACTTTTTAAGAGTTTCGCTTTGGTATGTATGCCATATCGAGTTACCGTGCTGGTCTGTCTTCGAGTATTAGTTTTCATTGCATTGAACGTTAGTGTTCTTTGGAAAGGCTTCGCAGAAGCCTTTTTAGAGCACCATGCTCTTCTGAATTGGCAGCACCTTTTTTTTTTGTTGTTGTCACATTCACTTCGAAAAAGTTTCGCTTCTTGTATGGTTACCGTATTGAGTTATTCTATTCTTCTGTTGACTGCATCCCTTTCTGTTTTTGTTCTGCTTTTATTAGGAACATTTTTGCCTCCGAACCCAAACTGAATTCCCAGTGCTCTTCAGTTCTTATATCCTAGTTTTTCATTCACAGTCTCTGCCACTGCAGTTTTTTCTCTGATGTGATTACATACTGAATTCTACAGCCTTTCCTCATGTGTCGCTTTCATTTAAGAAGTGTTTCGTGTCTGCTACTAGGGTTCCCATGCTGAATTGACAAGCTTCTGGCTTGGGGTTCGCTGCTATCACAAGCGAAACGCCAATTTGTTCAATCCAGTGACTAGTTACCTATGATTCTAATTATAATTTCTGTTTACTAGGTATGGACCGTATGGCGAACGAGACGTGCCATAACTGCCAGCGGCCGGGCCATATTTCCAGGAATTGCCCCGAGAGCACCAAGACGTGTTATCTGTGCCACAAGCCGGGCCATTTGAAGCGGGATTGTCAAGAAAGCGACTACAGGAAATAGTGAAACACATTTATATTTTAATTGTTACATTTTAAATATAACCCCCAGCGCCCTTAACCCTCAGTTTTTACGACAAATAAAATGTACGAGTTTGTAGCCATCGGCAGCTGAATAAAATAATGTCTATTTGCAAAATTTTCAGTGGAACTTTTATTTTACTACGAATGAAATTAAAGCATGTATTTTCGTTTTTTTTTTGTGCAGATTTGTAAATATAAGGCGCTGGATCAAATATATCTTTTTTTGTTTCGGAAGAAATTGTTACAGTTTATCCTTATTTAATGTGTTTAATATGTTTCCTAAATGTTTTCGTAGTATTAGGGAAATATTTTTCAAATGTATGTTAAGTTGGACTAAAGGTTTTATCATATTTATTGTTTACATTTGTTCCCCCACCCGCATAATTGTTGGTTTCACTTTCACTCAAATATTTATTGTTGAGTACTTAAAAACAAAACTATTATACAGCAAATATATATAATAGGTCTTACGATCAATGTAAAACTTTGTACTATTTTTAATGAATATGTTGCTATTCCTTAAATAAACATGTTTTACTTTTGAATTTAATTTTATTTTTTCGATGCTCGACACGGAATATATGATAACGAGAAGCACCCAAACACAATGAATGAAAATATAAGGAACCTAGAAGTCTATCTCAAAAATTACTAACTGAAAATAGCCAAAATAGCAGATTTATTGACAACTTAGGGAATTTACTGGAGGGTGTTATTTCTGTCAAACCACCCTTGAAATATAGGCAACTCATTAATCAAGGGAAATGTGTAAACGTGAAGACAGCTATAGTTCGGGTGATTTTTATAGTTAATACTTCACGGTCTACTCTATGCGCATATTTATCTGATACGAGCGTTTGCTTCTATAATAATTTGCTACTTTTGAACTATTCACGAATTTACAATAGTAAAATATAGGCAACACATTAATCATTGAAATGGTTACGCGTGAAAGTAGCTTTAGTTCTGGTGATATTTCTAATTGATACGTCACGATCTATTCTTATGCATATATGTGTATCTGAAATGGACGAGCGCAAGAAGACTATAGTCTTCTTGGACAAGCTTTTACTTCTATGATCATTTGGTACTTTTGAACTATTCACGAATTTACGATAGTAAAATTCTAACCTCAAACAATGTTTATTACAAAATATTCAGCCGTTTTTATTATTTATTCCACAGTATAGTTATTAGCTTACGCATACACTAGCGAGAAGAAGTGTCGGTACCTTTGATCTTTGATCTTGAAGTAGCTAAAATCGTTGATCTTCAGTGGAGTCAGCCATGTTATGAATTGTGCACGCCCGCGACAATTTAAATTTATTTATTTGTTTATTAATTTCAATAGTTTTTACCGTTTAAATTCTAATTTACTACTTTACAAATTGTCCAAAAATACTTGTTCTCGTGTATTTTTTAAATAATGTGTATTTTGTAATTACTGATAACCCGATAAGTATAAAGAATACACAAAGAAAACCTAAACACAGATTGTGACTGACGGCAAAATAATTTCTACAGGAAACAACTTGTTTATTCTTTTGTATAAAACTGGCAAATGCGAGTATAAAAAACAGTTTTTTTAATAAAACAAAGTGGATGTACCCGAATATAACCGTTGGCCGTCTTTTGGAAATTAAAAAGAAGTGATTTTATCAAATTATTATTGCTGTTAAGAGATTACATTTATAAATAGAACATGTAAATTCTTCTCTTTTATCTTTTATTTGGTTTCATCTTATTAGCGCAATGAATTAACAAGATCTGACATTTAAATAAAACTGATCCAGTGTTGCCAGATGACCTAAGCATTATTCGCGAACAATCTCCTTAAAAATCCCACAATTCGGATGAAAATCCCTGACCATATCAAATTTCTGGAACATCTATAAATGTAGATAAATTGTCTTACATTTTTACGATGAATGAATAACATATGAACGTAAAATAAAACATCATATTCGCTCAAGTGTTGATTTTCCCGAACACTTGGCAACTCTCAACTGACATTTAGTTACCCAACAATCATAGATCTTATTTCTGGTTATCATAGAACACTGCGACGCCATGTTCGGGATTGTGCAAATTGACGCATGAGCAAATAAAATTCGTGACAAAATGTTAGGACTTTGTCGCTACCTTAGTTAATATAAATATGTATAGTCAAAGGTCGCTACTGTATGCGTAAGCTAATATCTATACTGAGTTTATTCTCAATGAAGCTAAAGCCCAGGCAAGTTTTTAACTTTCAGCATCTGAAATGCAGTCGAAATTTCGAGAAAAAATAGAAATTTTGACTTTACAGTCGAAATTTTGATTTTAAAGTCAGAATTTCGAAATTAAGGTTGAAATTTCGAATTTAAAGTCGAAATTCTAAAAATATTTCTTTAATCGATGTCATTTCTACGCCCTTCGTGGGACATAAATATTTTATAGTTAACATTGTTGAATTTAGAATGTTACATGAACGATTTTTAATAGTCGGTGGTTATCAACCGATAATGTTGTGTCTGAATACAAATTGTGTTATCGGTTAATTTCCCTATCGCATTGGTTTGGGTTCTTATATAATTATTGTCGTACTTAAACCAATTACAAAACAAACAAAATTTCAATTATGTCGTTAGCCAATTAAAAAATCGTTAATGTGTGATTAGCCTTAATGTCACAGATTCAGCAGTAGTTCAAAAAAACCAAATAGTCATTCAAGCAAATGTCAGTTTAAATTTAGTTACAAGTTTAGTCTTTTATTTAATTTCTGTCATATATTAAATATACGATTTCTGCAAGATTTCGATATAATATGGGTTACTTGTTTAAATGTTTCTTAACCCTTTCGCGAAGTGCTATTTTCCTATTTTTAAGTGTGCACCTTAGCTGAATTTTCTTGAAAATTAAGGACTTCAGACATTTCGTCTCAATTTTTGGAGAAGTGAATGTTGTTTGCAAAGTTTTTTTTACAATTTAGTTAATTTACATTGAATTACGTCGAGTTAATTAATATGAAGTTTCCCCATTTTACTTTTTTTGAAATTTCAATTCTGAAATGGGAATTTCACTTCTGAATTCGGAATTATCACTTCTGAATTGAGAATTTCACTTCTAAATTCCAAATATCAAGTTTAAGCTCTTTTCTCCCCAAGATTGTGGTTTTATTTCAGTTTTAATTTGGTGGTTGCGACAAATACCAATTAATTGTGAACTTAATAGTTATTTTTTATTAAATAATACTATCAAAATTGACTAGCGAAGGTACATAGTGATATTTTTTCTTAACGTTATTAATCTTTGGTTTATATTTCACAATGTTCAAATCATGGACCGTTGTGTCGTTCAGGAGACACACAGGTCTGACTGAACCAAAGAAGTCAGTGATGGGAACCTGCTTGTGGGTTTCGTTTGAATAAATCCTTCCTAACACCAACCGTCGAGATGCAATCACGTTTCGGACATACATTCAACTAAAAACATTAAATTTAATCAATAATTGAATAACCTCGAAGTAAACTTACGAATTCAGCCATGCTTTTCTTACTGTCAGCATCGACATTCTCTAAAAAGGCTAATGCATAGTAAGTGTATCTGTCGATGATATAAACCCCAATAGCTGGATCTACGTGGTGCTGAAATACAGATCATATTAATTTGAGATCAGTAACAACATTCACCCTAATACCGAAAGTGAATCTTCTCCAACTAAACTACTCCCAACAGCTAAAATGTTCGGGGAGTAAAATCTCTCATACATCGAGGCAGCTTGGCAAGTGTCAATCATGAAGAAAATCTCATGGTATCTGCAATTACATACTTTAACAAATAAATCATATTTATCAAAACATTTAAAATTACAATTTAAAAATAAAATATTTTTGTTTATAAATTTAATAAGTTACATTACTAGTAGTAGTATTTTTATTAAATAGACATCTACAATTGAAATACAAATCTTGTCCAAAACAAAGGTTGTTGTAACGCGTTTCGACAGCCAAGCTATCATTTTTAGAAAGATACCATATTTCTAAAGTTAATAGCTTGGCTGTCGAAAGACGTTACAGCAACCTTTGTTGTATTTTTTAACCTTTCTTGGTTTCAGGGGACAAGATTTGTATTTCAATTTTTGAAGATCACCAAAAACCAGTCCATTCCACCAAAAAATAAACATCTAAAAAGTATTATATTTTTTAAAATATAAAAAACCACAAGCGGAGTCCAAACTTTCATTCATCCATGCGAAGCAACAAAAGACGAGCCAAATAACCCGCAGACTAGCACCTACCGTTGCTTCTGCCACATCTGCTCCAAAGCGTCGGCCATCTCCTGGCTCGTTATCTCTTCCGAATCCTGGAATTTCAAAAATCCGTCCCCGCCGTGCCCCGTTAGATAAATCAAAATGTTGCTACCCTCGTCCGTGAGCAGTTGCTTAGACCTGGGTGTTCCCGGCGGCAGTCTCCCCGTCAGTAACCGTACGAAATTCTCCACTGTCACCTCGTACCCCCTGTAATCTACTTCGACGTCGTCCCCGTAAACGTTTATATGTTGATTAGCGTTGTTGAAGACCGTCGCTGGCCTCGGGTTTCTAGCATTACAAGCCATATCGTCGGCTATCATTAGAATAATCTGGCTGTCGGGTATCCCCAGTCGTTTTACGCTTCTGTAGATAGACAGGACGTTGGCTACGTGTCTGTAGTTGAACCAAAAGCGGCTAGTATCCACCAAAACCGCCCAGTTGTTGGTGTGTTTCCCTTTGGGGAAGTTGGAAGGTATCTGGAATTTTGCCTATTAATTTTATTTAACATTTCCGCCACTTGGTATGTATCTGGAATTTATCTAATTATCAATATCGCCGAACTTGACGCAACATTTGGGAAAAGCCTACATGAAAGTGTTGTTAATGTTTGAACCATATATAAGTATATATGAAGCGTATATAAGTATATGGTTTGAACAACTTCGAGCAAGTAATCCGCTATCAAAGTTAATATAGTCCAATGAAATCTTTTCGAACTATCTTTGGTAAGAGACTAGTCCGAAACCGGTTGGATAGTACTAATTTTGGTCACCCAATATGTTTTGTGGAGTTTCAGACGCTAAAAGTTTAAAACTTACCTGAGTTTTAGCTTCATTGAGAATAAATAATAAAAATAGGGCTGAATATTTTGTAATAAACATTGTTTGAGGTTAGAATTTTACTATCGTAAATTCGCGAATAGTTCAAAAGTACCATGATCATAGAAGCAAACGCTCGTATCAGATAAATGTGCACAAGACACAGATTATAGAAGTGGACAGGGCACGAACGTAAAAAACGGTGTCGAAAATGCGTCTAGAGAGTAGGTAGTACCCTCTTCTGATATTGGGTGTGATGGATTTCTACTACCAATGAGAAATGACGTAAACAAATATGGCTATTAAACAGCTGTTGAGAAATGTCAAAATTTACCGATTTCGTTTAATTTTAATATCATTTCTTAGTGCATTCAATTCATATTTTTTACGAAAAAGATGATGTAGGAAAAATCTAAAAGTGTGTCAGGTGGGTTTTTTGTGCTGTTTCAACAGAATAACTAAGCTGCAATTACTATTATGGTTTTTTTTTGTATGCAGTTTATTGGCTTTTTCTTCGCCGGTCACTCCTTTCACAATCCTAAATTTCAGCACCTTCTATTAAGGAATGGCAATCTGTTTTAGATTGCCGCAAACAGCGATTGCAAATATTAATACTTCGCAAATAAATTACAGAGAATATACTATTATGATCTCTTGTGCGTTTAACATGACCAATGATTTTCAGCGAGAGAGAAAAGAAACAGTTGGAGCTGCTCCATTTTGTAGACGGTATTTCGCTCAAATTTTTATACATGGCTAATATAGGCCCTGCACAAAGAAGACTATTATCTTGCCCTGCACTTTCCTTATTCTATCATCCGTAGCACAAGAGTAGGCCGTAGAGTGTTAACAGTACACCGTAGTAACTAAAAATAAAATCACCAGAACTAAAGCTGCCTTCACGTGTACATATTTCCATGATTAATGTGTTGCCTATATTTCAGGGGTTGTTTCACACAAATAAATAGACTAAATCTTTTTTTCTTCCTTTTACTACCAATTTAATAATTTTTAGCAGAAATTAATACAAAATATTCGAAAGCGTCGAAACGACATCGATTAACAATTTTTTTTTCAGAGAATTTCCGACTTTTTTCTCGAAATTTCGACTTTTAATCTCGAAATTTCGACTTTAATCTCGAAATTTCCACTTTAATCGCGAAATGTCGACTTAAAACTCGAAATTTCGATTTATATCTCGACTTTTTTTGTCGAAATTTCGACTTCAATCTCGGAATTTCGACTTTAAACTACGAAAGCGTAGAAAAGACATTAATTAAAATAAAAAAGTTTTTTTATAAAATTCGAGTTTAAAGTCGAAATTTCTACTTTAATCTCGAAATTTCTGTTCTCTCTAGTTAAATTAGGCAGATGACAGTTGCGTCCCACCTCACCCCTTTTCCAGCAATTTGATAGTTGACAGTAGGGTGCGTTCGGTAATTTCCATTTCTAAGTAAGTGCCAAAATTTCGACTTTAATATCAGAATTTCGAAAAAAAAAGTTGAAATTTCCCATTTAAAGTCGAAATTCCGAGATTAAAGTCGAAATTTTTGAGAAAAAAAGTTGCAATTTCGAGAAAAGTAGTCGAAATTTCACGGAAAAGTCGAAATTTCGAAAAAAAAGTAATTTAAGAAAAACGTAAGTTGAAATTTCGAGAAAAAAGTCGAAATTTCGAGAAAAAGATCGAAATTTCGACAAAAAAAAGTCTAAATTCGAGAAAAAAAGTCGAAATTTCGAAAAAAAGTCGAAATTTTGAGTTTAAAGTCGAAAATTTGGAGAAAAATGTCGAAATTTCGATATTAAGGTTAAATTTCGAGAAAAAGTCGATATTTGAGAAAAAAAAACGAAATTTCGAGAATAAAGTCGAAATTTGAAAAACACGTCGAAATTTCGAAACAGTTCCAGAAAAAAGTCGAAATTTGAGAAAATAGTCGAAATTTCGAGAAGAAAGTCTGGAATTTGAGAAAAGAAGTCGAAATTTCGAGAAAAAAAGTCGAAATTTCGAGAAAAAAGTCGAAATTTGAAAAACACGTTGAAATTTCGAGAAAAAGGTCGAAATTTCGAAACAGTTCCAGAAAAAAGTCGAAATTTGAGAAAAGAGTCGAAATTTCGAGAAAAAAGTCTAGAATTTGAGAAAAGAAGTCGAAATTTCGAGAAAAAAGTCGAAATTTGAAAAACACGTCTAAATTTCGAGAAAAAGGTCGAAATTTCGAAACAGTTCCAGAAAAAAGTCGAAATTTGAGAAAAGAGTCGAAATTTCGAGAAAAAAGTTTAGAATTTGAGAAAACAAGTCGAAATTTCGAGAAAAAAGTCGAAATTTCGAAACAGTCCAGAAAAAAGTCGAAATCTCGAAACAGTTCCAGAAAAAAGTCGAAATTTGAGAAAAGAATCGAGATTTGAGAAAATAGTCGAGATTTCAAGAAAAAAGTCTAGAATTTGAGATAAGAAGTCGAAATTTCGAGAAAAAAGTCGAAATTTGAAAAACACGTCCTAATTTCTAGAAAAAAGTCGAAATTTCGAAACAGTTCCAGAAAAAAGTCTAGAATTTGAGGAGAAAAGAAGTCGAAATTTCAAGAAAAAAGTCTAGAATTTGAGAAAATGGTCGAAATTTCGAGATTAAGGTCGAAATTTTGAGAAAAAAGTCATAATTTGAGAAAAACGTAAGTTAAAATTTCAAGAAAAGAGTCGAAATTTTGAGAAAAAAGTCGAAATTCGAGAAAAAACGTCGAAATTTTGAGCTTGAAGTCGAAATTTCGAGAAAAATGAAGCTTACTACGAAGGCATATAAAAGGACATCTGTTGAAAAAAATTTATTTTAGAAATTTCAACTTTCTTTCTGAAATTTCAATTTTTTTTTCTCGAAATTTCTACTTTATTCTCGGAATTTCGATAAAAAAAGTAAAAATTGATAGTTTAAAGTTGAATTTTCAACTTTAATCTCGACAGTTTGACTTTAAACTGGAAACTTTGACTTTTTTTTTCAAAATTTCGACTTTTATCACGAAATTTAGGGAAAACAAGTTGAAATTTTGGTAATTAAAGAAAGAAATTTCTGAACCCACCCAACTGCCAACAGTCAATATAGTTTCGAAAGGGAAGCAACTGTCATCTGACTAACTTAATCATAGAACATAGAAATTTCGAGATTTAAGTCAAAATTTCGACTTTAAACTCGAAATTTTGACTTAATCTCGAGAAAAAAATGTCAAAATTTCGACTTTAATCTCGAAAATTTTTTTTTAAGTCGAAATCTCAAGATTAAAGTCGCAATCTCCAGAAAAAAGTCGAAATTTTAAGCTTAAAGTGGAAATTTCGAGATTAAAGTCGAAATTTCGAAATTAAAGTCGAAATTTCGAAATTAAAGTCGAAATCTCAAGATTAAAGTCGCAATCTCCAGAAAAAAGTCGAAATTTCAAGCTCAAAGTGGAAATTTCGAGATTAAAGTTGAAATTTCGAAATTAAAATCGAAATTTCCAAATTAAAGTCGAAATTTCGAGAAAAAAGTCGAAATTTCAAAAAAAAATTAATTGATGTCCTTTCTAGGTCTTTCATAATATTCAATATAATTTTTTTGTATTAATTTCTGCTTAAAATTATTAAATTGGTGGTAAAAATAAAATAGAAAAAGATTTAGTCTGATTGTTTGTGTGAAACAACCCCTGAAATATAGGCAACATGTTAATCATTGAAATGTTTACGCGTGAAGGTAGCTTTAGTTCTGGTGATTTATTTAATTAATACGTCACGACCTATTCGTATGCATATATTTCTGAAATGGACGAGCGTTTACTTCTATGATCATTAGGTACTTTTGAACTATTCGCGAACTTACGATTAGTAAAATTCTAACCTCAAACAATGCTTACTACAAAACATTTCGCCCTGTTTTTATTATTTATTCTAACTGAAGCTAAAACCAGGCAAGTTTTTAACTTTTAGCATCTGAAATACAGTCGACATTTCGAGAAAAAATCGAAATTTCGAGTTTACAGTCGAAATTTTGATGTTAAAGTCGAAATTTTGATTCAAAAGTCGAAATTTCGGGTTTCAAGTCGAAATTTCGAGTTTAAAGTCGAAATTTCGAGTTTAAAGTCGAAATTTCTAGTTTAAGGTCGAAATTTCTAAAAGCATTCTTTGTAATCGATGTCATTTCTACTCCTTTGTGGAACATAAATATTTTGCAGTTAGCATTGTTGAATTTAGAATGTTGCATAAACGATTTTTAATAGCCGGTGGTTATCAGCCGACAATGTTGTGTCTGAAAACAAATTGTGTTATCGGTCAATTTCTTTATCGCATTTGTTTGGTTTCTCATATAATTATTGTCATACTAAACCAATTACAAAACAAACAAACAAAAATCAATTACAGTAGACTCCCGCTAAAGTTGCGCTCATCGTAGTGGATCGACCGTTAAGTTGCTACTCCCAAGAGACTAAAGTCTCTGCTACTCCCCGTAATCCCTACTATTGTTAAAAAATATATATGATGTATTGCTCCTTGCACGATTGAGTGCAGAGACTAAATAGACTGAACCTAACACGGTAAGCAGTGAAGCCAGTTGGAAGGAAGCCTGGCGAAAGCCTAGCTCCATCTAGCTCGCAATGCCCTCTTATTATTTGACAGACCTTTGCGAAGATAACATCGGTTTTTTTTAAAGAAAAGGGCTGTAAATATGGGGAAGTGTATTGTGGATCATTGTTGAAACCTCAGTGAACACAGTAGTGAAGGAAAATCAAGAGTTTCATTCTTTGGGTAGGTAAAAATAAAATATATAAATATTCAATTATCGGCGTGCGCGCGTCGCCATTTCACTGCAATCATGACGTGTTTACAGCACCGGCTTAACAATATTGTACACAGGCGTCGCGTATTAAAAGAAAATTATTTTACTATTAAACCAAGATGTCTTTGAAAATAGTTCTCCTGAACTTTTACCAAAAAGCACTTATAACAATTATCCTATTGGTCCAAAAGCCCCTAATTCTAAAGTTTCATCTAAATCGTTAGAACCGTTACGCGGCAAGTTTCGTATTTATAAATTTTACTTAATCCGACCATATCAAAGAGTAGTGGAATGCACCTCCCCACTTCCCCGAATTTTAGCTTCAACTGTACGCATGAGACAACATTGAAACGTTCAGTTTATTTAGTCTCTGGTTAGAAAATATATATGATTATTGCTCCTTGCGCGGTTGAGTGGATTATTCAAAAGTCGCGCTAAAATTTGGAAGTCCAATTCGTTCTTTGAAAATTAGAGTGGGGGAATATTCGCGCAACTTTAACGATGGCATTCTGACAACTTTAACGAGCGTGCAACTTTAACGGGCGCAACTTCAGCGGGAGTCGATTGTATGTGGTTAGCTGGTTGGCCAAACAATCGTTAATGTATGACTAGCCTTACTGCCACAGATTCAGCAGTAGTTCAAAAAAACCAAATAGTCATTCAAGCAAATGTCAGTTTAACTTTAGTTACAAGTTTAGTCTTGTATTTGATTTCTGCCATGTATTAAATATACGATTTCTGCACAATTTCGATGTAATATGGGCTACTGGTTTTAATGTTTCTTAACGATAAACGTAGCATAAAATTAAAATTTCATTTCGGAATGTATGACACATGTTTTGTGTTATGACAGCAGCATCTATGGTTACCTTAGATAATATAAATATATATTTATATAGTCAAAGACGGTTACATTTGGAGTAGTTCGAAAGTATTAAATCGTCATAGAAGCGAATGTCAGGGTATGATGTTTCGTATTTAAACGCCTCTGTGCTTCCGTATACAGAAATGACAAACCGTTGGGTTCATTAGGTCAAATTTGTTTTGTTTAAATTCGATATGTGTTACTGATTAGTCGGCGATAATTTTGCTTAATGATAAACATAACATTATAAATTGAACTTAATAGAAACAACACGGCAGTTCCTTTAAGGACTTCGTTGCGAAATGTTGACTAAAATTTGTTTAATTTTTTCGCTTTACCTTAGCGTAGGTAAGTACTCATTTATGTGCGGTCGGACTTTTATGTTATTCAAAAATTCCGTGACGGTACGGACTTATATGTGAAAATTAATTGCGAAATTTACATTTTTAGTTAAGGGACAATGCAGTACAACAAATCCTCCAGTATTTTCAACAGTTTACAATGTTAAGGGCACCCTCTTTATACCTTACGCTGAAATTGAAGAGCCCTTTAATGCATGGTGAGTTTGGGGTGCATTTTCAATTTTTTTTATATCGCTATGTGTGATTATTATGTAAATGTTAAGGAAAATACTTTCAGAATTTTTTAATATGCGTGGCTCAATATATCCAATTTTTTTATCCTGCGAAATTTAAATTTTTTGCTAGATATTTCGATGGTTAGTCATCGACTTTCTAACGATTTTTTATCAAATTCATCACTATTTCTTGCACAAATTATAATTTCATGAATTTTCAGGTCGCCTGATCCAACTAATTGTTCTTTTTTGTAGTTGGATGAAATTTTTGACATTTATTAAACAATTTTTGTGTGGAAACAAATCAGAATTAATCTGAAACTAATAATGCTTTGGTGGAACGGACTGGTCCTTGGTTATCTTCAAAACTTGAAATACAAATCTTGTCCCCTGAAACAAAGACCTTTCTTGGCTTCACTAAAAATGATTTGATTTGTAAATAAAATACAGAAAAAAAGTAATATTTTGATATTGTTGAAAAATCTAAGAGTACGGAAGTTCGAAATAGAGTGCTGTCCTTTTAAATAGAGTACATTTTGTCCCCTGAAACCAAGAAAGATTGAAAAACACAAAAAAAGGTTGCTCCTTTGTTGTGTTTTTTATCTTTCTTGGTTTCAGGGAACAAGATTTGTATTTTAATTTTTAAAAGATTAATTGGGAAGTCGACATTCCACAATTGTTTTATAATTCTACCGTTTTAAAGATTTTCGATATTAAAAGAAAAAGAAATCTAATACAAAAATTTCGATTTTATAAGTCTTTTTTTAACAAATTTTGGTATCAAATTTTGAGTTTGTGGTGTTACGGACTTGGAAGTAACGTTTTAGTGTTTTAAAGAACTGTGTTTTGCGGACGAGGTCCTTTTTTAAGTTCAATCCATTCGTAAAGGGCAACCCTATTCGAAGCACTATGAGTAGGATGCGGAAACAAGTGCTCGATTTTGTAAATGTTGGGCGCTGTTTGTATAAAATTTATCAATAATAATTAGCTGCAAAAATGTTCACAAATTGCTAAACTTTGATAACCTCAGACCTCGGATTGTTTCTAGTTCAAAGAAACTGATATTGGCTGTAGTTTGTATTTATGTTGTGCAGCTTTGTTGTTGAGTTTACTCTGTTTTGAATTTTTTTTAAGTGTTTTATTTAATAAATTGAAAAAAGTTATAGAATTAGGTCATAAACCATGGCAACTTCGCTATGCGCCTTAAAAGTTTTCCGCCATAAAATTGTTTCTTCCCCAACTTTCGTTTAAATTTGTAGTTTTTGAGTTATCATTTTCAGGTGGAAGGACTGGTCCTTGGTTATCATTTTCAGGTGGAAGGACTGGTCCTTGGTTATCTTCAAAAATTGAAATACAAAAGTTGTCCCCTGAAACCAAGAAAGTTTAAAAAACACAACAAAGGTTGCTCTAACGCGTTTCTACAGCCAAGCTAACGCGTTAGAGCAATCTTTGTTGTGTTTTTTACTCTTTCTTGGTTTCAGGGGACAAGTTTTGTATTTCAATTTTTGGAGATAAAAGGACCAGTCCTTCCAAAAGTTTTCCGCCATAAAATTGTTTCTTCCTCAGTTTTCGTTTAAATTTAGTATTTTTGGGTTATCATTTTCAGGCGAAACGGATTGGTCCTTGGTTATCTTCAAAATTTGAAATACAAATGTTCCCTGAAACCAAGAAAGATTAAAAAACACAACAAAGGTTGCTCTATCGCGTTTCAACAGCCAAGCTAACGCGTTAGAGCAACCTTTGCTGCGTTTTTTACTCTTTCTTGGTTTCACGGGACAAATTTTGTATTTCAATTATTATCATTTTCAAAATCAAAAACGTTATCGGTTTTTAATAATATATTAAACGGTTTTGGTATGTGAAATATTGTAATTTAATGCATTTTCGCACGGTAATCATGATTTGTTATCATTAACTATGAAGTGGTTATAAAACATGAGTTTACATGATTCCTATCATCGTGATTTTCGGTATCGTGATCAGGGTTTTTAACACATTCACTGCTGATTCAAAAATATATGAAAGCTACAGGTGCTCAATATATCTACTATTAAATGAGTTAAATTTATTTGCATGTATATACTATATACATTTTTCGGTAAAACGACTAAGGGTTTTGATAAAATCTTTAACTAGGGATTTTTCGAGTCGAAAAAATGATCCAGATAGGTGTCTTGGTAAAAATTTGGAATCAACAGTTCTTGAGAAGATTTTAATTTTTCAGGAACAAATTTTTTATCTCCTAAATAGCTCTATCGATTTCGATGAAACTTGGTAATTAAGGTTTTTTTTTTTGATTAAAAAAAATTTGATATCACCATTTTTAGGGATATGTTGCCCTTGAGGAAGAAATTTTTTATCTCAGAAACGGTTGTATCGATTTCGATGCAATTCGGTAAATAAAGGTTTTTTGGATTAAAAAAACGATAAGTATATAAATTTGGGATCGCATTTTGTCAGGGACATCATTGGCCTGGCCAGGAACAATTTTTATTTCCGAAAGGGTTTTATCGATTCCGACAAAAATTAGTAAATGGAGGATTTTTGTGTCAACAAAATGGTCTAGACCAGGAATGAGCAACCTTTTTTTACAGACTGAGAAAAATATGAATGCGCTTACACTCCCTGGTTCATGCAGCAAACTGAAAATTTGTATGTATTCAATTGGAGGATTTTCCAATTCTTCAGAGTTCATCCTATCCTTGAAACATTTTCGGAAATTTTCATCTTTTTCTCAAATTTTGTATATTTTTTTACAAAATTTGACTTTTTCTTTTAAAATTTTGCATTTGTTCATAAATTTGCCTTCTTTTATCAAACGTGACTGTCAAAATTTGGAATTTAAAAGTTCCTTGTTTTTTTTCTGAAATTTCGTCATTTCTCGAAATTCGACTTTTCCTGACAATTTCGCCTTTTTCTGATTCTAAAAATTTCCGCTTGTTTATTAAAATCTGCTTTTTTTTTCGAAATCTGGTCGATCTTTTAGACAGGAAGGTATATTTTTTAGAAATTTAAAATTTTTGTGAAAAAACAAAAATGTCTTTGTAAACTTTAACCCTTTTTTAATCCAAATTTCTGGTAGTTTCAACTTGTTTGTCAAAATTTCGATGTGTTATCACAATATTTGTCATTTTCTGACACGTCTGTTGAGGCAAGGTAGGAAGCCTGTCTTCCTCTGACTCGTCCAGAGAGTCCAGAGAAAATAAATATTCGATTTTTCTTTTAAAATTTATTCTTTTTCTGAATTTCGAAGTGTCACTAAGATTAAATGCTTTTTCTCAAAATTTAGATCTTTTTTGCAAAATTTCTCTTACAATATCGTCTTTTTTCTCGGGGTTTTGACTATTTTTTTTAAAACTTTATCTTAATTTGATTTTCTTTAGACAATTTTTTGTCCATTTCAAAGTTTTCTCGAACATATTTTCAAATTCCGATATTTTTCTGAACATTTACTAAAAATTTTGATCTTTAAAATTTTGACTTTTAAAAATTCTGACTGGTTTCCTGAAATTTGTCTTTTTCAGGAAATCTTGATTTTTATCTCAATATCCGATATTTAATATTTCAATAAATGTTTTCTTTTTTTTTTGGTAAATTCGTCCTTTTTTCTCAAAATTTGTCCTTTTGGAAATTTTGATTTTGTTTTCAAAATTCTACCTTTTGGACCTTTTTGGAATTTTCTGAAAATGTTCACTTTTCTGTTGCTGCGAAAAACATATTTGGGGATTTCGAGAAAAAGATTTTTTTTGTAAATTCAACATCTCTACTAAATTTTAAATTTTGAGAACAATGTTTTTGAATTTTGCGATTTTTCTTTCTCAGGATTGGACTTTTTTTTTTGAAAATTGCGTCTTTTCACAAAATCAGATCTTTGAAAATTTTGAGTTTTTTTGAATTTTGCAAATTTCTCGAGTTTTTGAGAAAAGTTAGGTTTTTATTTTCAATATGATTTATTGAAAATTTCAACTTTTTAAATGCTCCTCTCAAAATTGGACCTTCTTCTGAAAATTTGAAATGTTTCCTAGACAATTCAATATTTTTTTATAATTTGTAACGTAATATTGAAAAATCCTGAATTTTTTTTCAAAGTCTTTGTTTTTTCTGATTTTTTAAAAATTTTAATCTCGATAATTTCAACTTGACTTTTAACTCAAAATTCAATTTTATTTGTTTCTGGACATTTCCATTTAAAATGAAATTTCTTCCAAAGATTTAGACTTTTTCACAAAATTCATTTATTTTTTTTTAATTGGATCGAAATTTTAATAGAAATTTAAACAATCTGAGAAGAATATTTTTAGGAAATCTTGAAAAAAAGATTCCTTGAAAAATTTCAAAAATACGACAAAATTGTAATAAAATAAAAATTCTGAAATCATTGTTTTTAAAAGTTGCATTTTTTTACCTGAATTCGATTTGTTCTGGAAATTACAACTCTTTTTACAAAAATTCCTTTTTGCCAATTTCGTCTCTTTTGCATTTCCACTTTTTCAAAATTTCGACATTTCTTAAACTTCTCCAAAAGGTTTTTTCTTAAGATTGGACTTTTTTCAAAATTTTGACTTTAATTTGAAAATGCGATGTTCCCAATTCTGTAGTTTTTAAGTAAAGATACGCAGAAGGTTTTTTTTTTACCCATGAGCTTTTTAGAATGATTGTTATTGCTCGCCCCCCTTTAAGAAAATCTTGCCTAAGCTTATGTCCAAGATATTTCATAAATCGTGGAAATTTATTATTATTTTTTTTCATCAAATTGTTTGACATTTTCTTTTCTAAAATTTTTACGTAAAACAGTGGAGCTTAGGCGCTGCAGAAAAATGTTAAGCGGGCCGTATGTGGCCCACGGGCCACGTCTTGCTCATCCTTGATCTAGATGGATTCAATTTTAGTAATATTTAGCTATCGCCATTTTTTAGGAATTAATTTTTTTTGGGGAACAAATATTATTTATATCTGAAACGATTCTACGTATGTTCTATCACTTTTGACCGAAGTCGGTAACCAAGTCCTAATGCACAGACCAATATCTGTTCAAGCCTATTGGTCCATGATATGATAGTCTTCTGGGGTTTCCCTATAGAGCAACCGCTTTGCTAAGTGTTTGTGATTCAACTGTTGATAGTTCATTTATTTATGATTTACTAAACACTAAGGGGCTGCATGCTGTAGTCTAGGTTGCATTCTATTTGCATCGCTAACCAAAATTTTTTTGAATTGGAAAAATTATCTGTAAAAATTGAAGATGACAATTTTTTTAGGGACTTTTCTTCCTTCAGGAACAATTTTTGTCTCCGCAGCGACTCTTTATCAGTTTCGATGAAACTTGGTGACCAGGAAATATTTGGGTGGAGTGATCTTGGTAGATGCAATTTTGCAATTATAGTAAAAATTCGGGGTCACCATTATTAGGGACATCTTCCTGACTGAGAAACAATCTTTTACCTCCTAAAAGTTTCTATCGATTTCCATGAAACTCTTGTAACTAAGGGTTTTTTGGTTCAAGAAAACGATCTATATAAATTCAGGATCACCATTTTTTAGAGGCATCTTCCTCCTTCGGGAATAGTTTTTATGCCCGAAACGACTCTATCAGTGTCGATGAACTAGGTAACTAGGACGTCTTCAGAGATATCGAAGCAATTTTAGTAAAAATTCGGATCTTTACATATTAGGAGCATCTTCCTCCTTGAGAAACAATTTCTTCTCTCTAAAACGGTTCTGTCGATTTCCAGAGAGAGGATCACTATTTTTAGGGATGTTTTTCTCCTTCGGGAAAAATTCAAACTCAAACTTTAATGAAACTTGATAACTAGAAAATTTTTGGGTAATAAGTGCTATTTTAGTAAAATTTCGATGTCACCATCTTTTAGGGACATCTTACTCGTTGAGGACAGGATAAAGATAATAAATCTTTAGCGTAAGAAAAATAGACCTATTGAGAATTTTTGGAATAAAATGACACTTCGAGAAAAATTACATTTATAAAATGAAGAGAAAGAAATACATATCAGTTAGGCGAGCCAATCACAGCAGTTTGCTACTCTCCCCCTTGAGGCTCTCTATTCTAGGACGATTGCAAGATTCCAAATAAATTTAAATTTGTGGCTATTTTATCTTTCCTGCGCTACAGTGACTATAATATATTTTTCAAAATGCTTTTCACTTTATTCACAATCCAGTTTGTTATCTTTTCGAACATAAAAATAACAAAGCAAAGATAAACAAAGTATATCTGGCAATAAATGCTCCCCCTTAGCCTAATCCTTTTAAAAAATTGCATCAAAAATATTCTAAAAGTAATAAATAGCATAAGAATTAGGGTTCCTGGGTTTCTAACAGCAAAACGGGATATTGATCAAAGGGAGGGAGATGAGGGGCTGTGCCGATAACAATAAAAAATGCCCCAAAATAATTTTTAACGACCAAAAATGAAAAACGGGCATAACTTTAGTATTTGCCAATAATTTTTTTACGATTAAAAAATAGTTATTCCCCCAAAAAAAATCGTCGACTAAAAAAATATATCATTTCCTTGAATTCTCAATAATCGGTATTTTTTGCATCCTCCTGGGCATAAGGCTAGGCAAATATTGTAAAATTGTGAAATTTGACAGAACATGCTATAATTATATGATAACAAATTAAACAAAACTTTAAAAAAATATGGGTTATTATTGTACCTGGAAATTTAGCTTTACAATGCGATGCAACGTTAATATGAAAAAAAAGTGAACAAAAACAAGTGCTGATGTTAATCTGAACCATTTTGTAACATTATTTATATTAAGCCCAATTTTTGAGGCCTAGACACGCTGCGCGTGTTTTGAGCATGAAGCAATTGTGCCTATGGACACGCTAGGCGTGTTCTTAGCATGGAATGTGTTAGTACAGGATATACTTCTTCCGGGATTGGACCGTGTCAAAGAACTACTAAAAGTGAACACTTTTAGTAGTTCTTTGACACGGTCCAATCCCGGAAGAAGTATATCCTGTACTGACTCTGGCCGTGGAAGCCTTCGTTATCATGGAATGTGTTAACCCATAACTTCAGACGTCATAAAAAATCGTAGACTATTCCAAGTAATTAATAGTTAAGTCGGAATTTCTATGATAATCTGTCTTCATTAATCGCCTTATCCATCACTGTAACAATTCCTACTTGAGACGAGTAATTAAAAAGTTAATCTCGTTCCAAATATTCGATTGTATCAGATGCAATATTTGATTTATCTGATTATTTTTCGGTATTACGTGATATCGATCATTTTTTTCTTAATTATCTCAATGACAAGTCTCAAGTGTGTTATCCTTAGATCAATCTACTAATCCAGATACATAAAGGAGTTACAAGAATCCCGATAATTCGCTTTAGTGAGAAACGCTTCGCGAATTCGTAAACCACCTAAAAGAAACCCCTAAACCCCTAAAAGAAAAACATTCACATAATTTTGTCGTGGTCTATGGTTAGTCACCGACTTTTTAGCGATTTTTTATCAAATTCATTACTATTTTTTCTTGCACAAGCCATAATTTCATGAATTTTCAGATCGCCCGATCCATCTAATTGTCCTTTTTTGTAGTTGGGTGAAATTGTTGACATTTATTAAACAGTTATTGTAGGGAAACCAATCAGAATTAATCTGTAGCTAATACATAATAATAACAAAACTAATAATGATTTGGTTGAACCGACTGATCCTTGGTTATCTTCAAAAATTGAAATACAAATCTTGTCCTCTGAAACCAAGATAGATTAAAAAACATAACAAAGGTTGATCTAACGCGTTTCGACAGCCAAGAGAGATATGGTTGGTTTCAGGGACAAGTTTTATATTTCAATTTTTAATAATGATCTAATAATAACTAAATTAGTAAAAAAATGTTGATTTTTTATTGAAGGTATGACACCGCTTCGAAAAATTCCCGCATCGATTATTATGGTGATATGGTAAAAACATATCAATTGCGAGGGGATTCCCCCTATGGTAGTAGCCTGAAAATCGCCCCTGTAACCACAGAGGAGGAACTCAATGCTAAGACATGTCTGCAGGTCAATGGAACCGCAGAGAATACCATCGAACCCCAATCAATTTTACCCGTCCTGGATGGATTCACTTGTAATGGTAAGTGGGTCAGTTGAAATACAAGCCTATCCATGAAATAATTAACCCTTTCGTGACGTGCTATTTTCTTATTTTTAAGTATGCCCATAAGGCGAGCAGTTTTAGAGGTTTACGAAATCGTATGGTCTTTGTCATTATAACATACATTTATAGGAAAAGTACTATAATCGGCGTCTCTACAAGAATATTGTACTAAATTAAAAATATAATTCGAATAAATGCAGTCTTCGACTATTTGTCACATTTTTTTAACACTGGAATATAAGGTCCTCGGCGCGAAAGGGTTAATATTTCGAATCAATACCTCGATCTTTGCACAACTGAATTGTGAATTACAGAGAAAGAAACCGTTGATGGCGTCGAAACGGAAAAGTGGCGCTTGGAACAAACCATCGGCGAAAAATTAAACAGATACACCGGTCTGGATCACCTACAAAACAGACGAAAACGGCAACAAAATCCCGGTACCTCTAAAGTGAGTGCCCATCTAACTTAATTTCGAAGATTTAATTTCGTAGACCTAATTTCGTAGACTTAATTTCGTAAAGTTAAATTTGTAAACCACACGAGAAAATTTTCAGATATGAAATGAGAGGCTACAACTCGCTTCTCGGTAGTCACTACGATCACTACTACTTGGAATACCACGATTACGACACGAGCGACATCCCGGCGGAAGTCTTCGAAGTGGACTCTAGTAAGAATCGCAATTAAATGTTTTGTAATGAAACAGTCGAAGCTGCTACAGTTGAAAATATTTACAACCGTAGACCGACCTTCGTTGGTCTCGTCAGTCGCTGTAAACGTTTCTGATTTGGAGCCAAAACCTGACGGATGCAACCCTATCGTGTAACATGTAACTAGGGATGCAACATCGTTCAAAAAAGCATCGATGTTTGAACATCGATATTTTTTTCAATGAAACATCGATGTCTCAAATATTGGTATTCGGTATCGATATATCGATGTTTTTCCAATGTTTTTTAAATATTTAAGAGTTTAAGAGAGCTTAAGAGGTCAAAATTAGGAAAGTGTATAAAGGATATCAATTTAAAAAAAAAACATCTTTTTAGGAATTTCGATTTATGTGAAATTTCGACCTTTTTCTCGAAATTCCTTGATTAAAGTTGAAATTTCTACTTTATCTCGAAATTTCTACTTTTTTTTCTCGTAATTTCGCCTTTAATCTCAAAATTTCGATTTTTTTCTAGAAATTCCGAGTTTATTTATTTTTTTCACCAAATTTTTACAGTAAATTTTGGTTTTTTAAACCAAAAGATTAACGTTTTCAAAAAAAAATAAACATTTTGAGATTCCTGCCCTACATTTAAAAGTCTCAATGTTTTAAAAATTCCTACTTTAATCTCAAATGTTTATTACTAAAGCACTGAATTAAACACTGTGGCTTGTATAATGCACAGACCAATAGGTTTGAACATTTATTAGATTCGAAGTTTGGAAACCAAATACCGGTTTCGATCTTGTTAGATCTCGTCAGTTTGGTATATCCAACTCGAATGCTAATAAATGTTCCGACAAGTAAGTTCTTGCATACTGTGGCTTGTGATTAAGTCCAAAGAAGGTTTCACCCCTTTACCACATCGGCAATTAAATAAATAATTACGCGATACTTATTTCGCCCGCAGAACTGACATTTTCAAGCGTACTAATCTAAAAAGATTAGCTAATCTTTTTAAATTAGTAAAAAGATTAAAAAGATTAGCTAATCTTTTTAAATTAGTACGCTTGAAAATGCTAGTTTATAAAAAATGCTTGATAAAAATTCAAGGTTAGATGCTAAATCTAAAGAAAAAGCTCAAATTTCGGGAAAAAACCAACATTTACAAAAATAAAATTTGGTTTAATACAAAATTTTGGAATTTTGAAAAATAAAAGAAAATTAAAAATGTCAAAATATTTAAAATAGCCAACATTTTTGAAAAGGAATTTAAAATTTTAAGGAACTTCGGAAATTTAAAAAAAGGCGAAATTTTGGTAAAACTCTTTTTAAAAGTCAGGCAAAATTCTGTAAAAATGCCAAACTTTATAAGTTTTGAAAAAATTCGAATTTTAAACAATTTTGGAGTCGTGCTAATTAAAATAAAAAAGAATTCGAATTAAAAAAAAAAAATTCAAAAATTTCAAATTTTCGAAAAAGTCGAAATTTTAACAAATTTTGAATAGAAATTTTAATGGTCAAAATTTGGAAAAACATCGATATATTCAAATAAAGTCAAAATTTCCAATGAAAAGATTTCCAAAAATGTAGAAATTCTGAAAAAATAGTAAAAAATTGAAGGACAAAATTTTGAAGGAAGAAAAAGAGTAAATTTTTGAAGTCGTACTAATTTTATCTGAGGATAAATTGTAATTTTGACCAAAAGTAAGGATTTTCAAGAAAGGTCAAGCTTCAAGAAAAATTCAAAATTTTTTTTTAAAAATCGAAATTTTGACAAAAGCTTAAATTTTTTAAAAACGCTTTTAATTTAACTTGAAAAAAAATCAATTTATTTAACATTTCTTCGGCCCAGTTTGGAAATATTTGAATTTTTATGGTTTGTTTTTTATATTTTCCTAATTTATCAAAAAAACAAATTTTTATATTTTTTCCATATCTAATTTTTGGTCTTCTATTTTTCGTTATTCCTATTCTATGTAAAATAAACTAACCTCTTAATTTGTGAACTGTCATGAAGTAACGTTTTCAATAAATTTAAATATCACGTAGTCGCATTTCAAAAACTGTTTAGAAAATTGTCAACAAACCATAAAAATATTAACGTTTCCAAACTAGGCCGAAGAAATGTTAAATAAATTGAAAAAAACATAATATTTCCGATCAATAAGGGTCTACCATGAAGAATTGAAAAAAATTATTCTGAAAAAGTAGGAATTTAAAAAAAAACGTTGTAAAAAATCTGAATTTTTAAAAAGTTGAAATTTGAAAATAACTTAAATTTTAAAATAGCCTAAATTAAAAAAAAATAATTGATAATTTAAAAAACATCGAAGTTTTCAAAAAATTTCTAAAGTTTTGTTGAAAAAGTGAAATGTTTAGAAAATTACAAATTTTGCAATTTTAAAAAATAAAGAGAATTTAAAAATGTCGAAATTTTTGAAGAAGCCACAATTTTAAGAAAGAAATAACATTTTGAGCATTTTGAGAGTAAAATTAAAGGTCGAACATTTGCTGAAATTTTCCTAAAAAATTAAAATTTTCAGAAAAAACTCTTTAAAAAAAAGTCAGTTGATTTTGTGAAAATGCCAAACTTTTAAAAAAGCCAAATTTTGAGTCCTACTAATATTCAAAAGGAGACAAAATTGTGAAAGGAGACAATATTTTGAAAATTCAAAATTTTTAAAAGAATTCGAAATTTTGTCACCTTTTGAAAATTAGTAGGATTCGACCTACTAATTTTCAAAAGGAAACAAAACTTGGAATGAAGACAAAATTTTGAATGGAGACAAAATGTTGAAAATTCAAAATTTTTAAAAGAATCCGAAATTTTTTAAAAAACAAAATTAAAAATTTCCAAATTTTCGATAAAATGGAAATTTTGAAAAACAGACGAATTCTGAAAATATATCAGTAGACGAAATTTTGAAAAATATCGACATGTTCATAAAAAAATAAAATCTTCAATCAGAAGTGAAGATTTCCAAAAAAAGGGGATAATTTTGAGAAATTCGAATTTTCTAAAAACAGTATTGTAACACAATGTAAATAGATGAAATAGGATTTAGAATAGAATTACAGAATTTAGTAAATAAAAAAAAGTTTCTAGAAACATCTGATAAGGGGAAAGCGGCCGCGATAACGAAACAAACGCCAGATAAGCGTTCCAGAAATTTCGGCATTCGATAAGCCTTATTTGCCGAAATTTCTGGAAGCCGGCGGTCAAAACTATAAAAAGGCGGTCAGCTTTCCCTCGAGTCAGTCAGTTAGAATCAGTGCAATTAGTGAGTTAGTAGAAGTGAGTTAATTGTAAATTGTTGAGTTCAGTAATAAAGTGGGTCTTATTCGATAAGTGTAATCAATCGAACCGATAAGCCCGTAACAGTATTTTGAGCCGACAGGTACGTTTAAAGTTTCAATTTTTTGAAAAAAAGCAGACATTTAGAAATTATAAACATAGATGAGAGAAAAACTTTAACTTTTAAAAGATAAAATCAAAATTCTAAACAAAATTTCGAATTTCTTTGAAAATCTTGATATCAAAATTGCTGATTACTGTTGATTAAACTTTGAAAAAAATGTTGGCTCTTTTTGTAATAGTTCTCTATTTTTTAAAATGTTTACTTTTTGTGAAAATCTTCACTTTTGTTGAAATTTTTAAAATTATTAATATTTCTACATTTTTCAAAATTTTGGTTTTGGAATGTCGATATTCTTTCGAATTTTCTCCCCTTTTTCCAAAATTAAAATTCTTTGACAATTATGATTTTTAAAAATTTTAACCTTTTCTCAAAATTTATTTATTTATATTTTTAAAAAATGTTCGAATTTTCCATAAAGAGTCGAGCCTTAGGTTCGGATTTCGAAAGAAAAGTTTAAATTTTGGAATAAAACTACAATTTATAAAAATAAAATTTTCATAATCTTGCCCTTGGAGGATCAATCCTATTAGTTCCTGGGGGGATCAATCCTATCAGTTTCTGGGAGCATTTTCCATGTTAATATTTGTAGAAAAGGGACAAGTCACCAACCATCGAATCTAATAAATGTTCAAACCTATTGGTCTGTGCATTATAGAATCCTTGTCTTCTGGGAACTATCCTAGAGAGCAACCGCTTCGCTAGGTGGCAGTGTTTCAACTGTTGGTAGTTCAGCTACCTATGATTCGCCACTATACACGCCCCCTGGAGGGCTGCATGAATTTGTAATCTAGGTTGCATTCTTCTTTCATTCTACAAATAGTTTACATTATTTTGGACAACTTTCGCATTCAACAGTTTTCTCTAGAAAAACAAAAAAGATGAGGCACATTATGCTGCACATCCCCAAGTAAAATCGTTTGTTCTTTGTAATTGAGCCGAATGAATTTTTCAGATTTGACCTGCAGCTCGTTCCCTGGTCCTGGCGACAAGCACATTTACACGTTCAATCCAATGAAAGAGTTCATCTATCCCGAAACCACATCCCACGTTGACTTCGAGTTCTCCAAGTTTGTGAACAAACACCGTAAAAGCTACGACACTAAAGAGCATCTGTTGCGTAAGGAAGTCTTCAGGCAGAATGTCAGGTACATTCACTCAGCCAACAGGAAAGTTAGAGGTATGAGCGTATCACTCCCTTTATTCATTATTAATCTTATTTAACATTTCTGCAACCCAGTTTGGAAATATTTAAATTTTTAGTAATGAAAGTTAACAATATTCTGAAATTGAAATACAAATCTTGTCTCCTGAAACCAAGAAAGGTTAAAAGACACAACAGAGGTTGCTCTAACGCGTTTCGAGTATCTCTCAAGATGATAGCTTGGCTATCGAAACGCGTTAGAGCAACCTCTGTTGTGTTTTTTAATCTTTCTTGGTTTCGAGGGACAAGATTTGTATTGTAACGAAATGTAAATTATAGAATTTAGTACATAAGAAAATTTTCTAGAAAGATTTTATAAGGGGAAAGCGGCCGCCATAACGAAGCAAACGGCAGATAAGCATTCCAGAAACTTCGGCAAACGATATTCCTTATCTGCAGGATTTTTCTAGAACCTGCGAGCCAAAACTATATAAGGCGGTCGCCTTTTCCTCCAGTCAGTTAGTTAGAGTCAGTCAGTATAATTAGTGAGTTAGTAGTTAGTTAGTGAGTTCATTACTCAGTTGTAGTGTTCCGAGTTTAGTTTGGTAATAAAGTGGGTATTATTCAATTCACGTGTTAATAATCAATTCGAACCGACAGGCCCGTAACAGTGTTTTAATTTTTGAAGATAACCAAGGACCAGTCCGTTCCGCCAAAAAAATATTCTGAAATGTTTCCGAATATTAACTATCATTACTAAAATTTAAATATTTCCAAAGTGGGTCCCAGAAATGTTAAATAAATAATTTTATTATCATAATATTAATAATTATCATTATTAATATAATGATAATGTTTCCGACCAATAAGAAATCTACCATCTGTTTATTCGTTGTTAATTTTGGCGGTTTTAGGGTTTTCGTTGGCGGTAAATCACCTGGCTGATAAAACTGAAGGAGAACTTAAAGCTTTGAGAGGCAAGCAATACTCTGGGGTTTACAACGGCGGCGCCCCCTTCCCGTACAAGCAAATAAATACGGATGAGTTACCCGAGCAATTCGACTGGAGGTTGTACGGGGCTGTATCACCAGTTAAGGGTGAGTTAAGGCAACCTGGCGATTAATGGTGAAAGTGTGTTGTACGAAATCACCGAACTTGCTGCACATTTTTGCAATTTGCTGCCAAATGACTGCATTCGTCATGTTTTGAAAAAAAAAATCTTTTTTTTTGTAAATTTCAGGTTTTTCCGCTATTTTAAGTTTTTGTGTCAAACTTCCGAATGTACTTTCTCTGAATTTGTATTGAATGTATTTCTAAATTTAAATTTTTAGTTCGGGATTAAAATTTAATCTGGAAATTTCAAATATTCACTCAAAAATGTACGATTAATATCGAAATTTTGAGATAAAAATTGAAATTTTGAGATAAAAATTGTAATTTTGAGATAAAAATTGAAATTTCGGGATAAAAATCGATATTCTAGATTAAAATCGAAATTTTAAGGATTGGAACTTTATAAGAAAGCTAGAAATGTCGATGCAACTAAAATATTGTAATTTTCAATAAGTTAAAAGTCGAAATTCAAAAATATTTAAAAAGTCAGATTCTTAATTCATAATTGTTGGAATTTTTCCCATATTTTATGTTTTTTTCTCGAATTTTCAAGTTCACCTTCACCTAAATTTTTTTAAATGTATTTCCAAATTTCAATTTTTGGTTTGGGTTTAAAATTTAATAAAGAAATTTCAATTTTCATTTAAAACTTCGCGATTAACATTGATTCGAGATTGAAATCGAAATTTCAAGATTAAAGTCGAAATGTCAAGGACTGGAACTTTATAAGAAATCTGGAAATGCCGATGCAACTCAAAATAATGTAATTTTTAATAATTTAAAAGTCGAAATTCAAAAATTTTCAGAAAACAGTCAATTTCTTAAACATAGTTGTGGGCTATCTTATGTTTTTTCTCGAACTTTCAAGTTCACTTTCCCTTAAATTTTTTTGAATATATTTCTAAATTTTAATTTTTAGTTCGGGATTAAAATCTAATCTGGAAATTTCAAATATTCAGTCAAAATTTTACGAATAATATCGAAATGTTGAGATAAAAATTGAAATTTTGAGATAAAAATTGAAATTTTGAGATAAAAATTGAAATTTTGAGATAAAAATTGAAATTTTGAGATAAAAATCGAAGTTTCAAGGATTGGAAATTTATAAGAAAGCTCGAAATGTCGATGCAACTCAATTTAATCTAGAAATGTCAAATTTTCATTCAAAACGCGATTAACATCGAAATTTTGAGATTAAAATCGAAATGTCAAGAAAATCAAAATTTTGAAAAACTGGAACTTTATCAGAGATTTCAAAATATCGATGCAGCTCAAAATATTGTAATTTTTAATAAATTTAAAAGTCGAAATTCCGTAATTTTTAAAAAGAGTAAAATTTTTAAAACATAGTCATGGAAAAATATCAAAATTTTGAAAATTAGACCACCTTTAATTTGAAAAATATAAGGAGAGATGTTTAAAATAATCCTAAATTTTTTAAAAAGTCGAAATGACAAAAAAGTAAAAATTTTGTAAAAGTCGAAGTTTTGAAAAATGAAATTTTCGTGACAAGTTAAAATATCAAATAAAAAAAACTGAAAAAAGAGTCGAAGGTCTCAAAAAATGCGAAATTATGATAAAATGTTTGGATCTAAAAAATCGAAATTTTCAAAAAAAGGCGAAAGTTTTGAACTCTATTTAAAAAAATGAAATTTTAATAACGTCAAAATCTTTAAAAAAAATCGAAAGTAGAGCAATTTTCGTAGAAATTCGACAAACGAAATTTGTAGAGTAATTCTAGTTTTTTTTTAAATGTTCAAAAAAAGTCCAAATTTTCGAAAAAATCGGAATTTTGAAAAGTAACCGAAGTTTTTAATTCAGTTATTTGGAAAATAAGAGAAAAACAAAGTTGAAATTTTGATAAAAGCGGAAATTTTGAAAAATGTCGAAATTTTCCTAAAAAGTTCCTAAAAAGATTTCAAAAAAAAAATTAGATTTTTAAAGTCAAAAATCTTAAAAAATGCGAAATTATTAAAAAAGGGCGACATTTTTGAAGTCGTTCTTATTTTTTAAAAAAGCCGAAATTTTGAAAAAAATAAGTCTTCAAAAAAAAACCTTAAGACTGGTGCAATTTAAAAAAAAATCGATATTTTTAAAAAACGAAATTTTTAGAATAATTCGAAATTTTTTAAAATTTTTCAAAATATCCAAATTTTTGAAAAAGTCGGAATTTTGAAAAAATAAGGAAAGATGTTCAAAAAATTCCAACTTTTTTTTTAAAAAAAAAGGTTAAATTTCTGAAAAAAAAGCTGAAATTTTGATAAAAAATTCAAAAATTATCAAGATTTTGATAGTCTAAAATCTCAAAAAATACGAAATTATGATAAAATGTCTGGATTTGAAAAATTAAAAAAAGGTGAAATTTTTAATGTCTTTCTAATTTCCAAAAAAAAGCCGAAATTTTGAAAAATCAAATATTCAAGAAAAAATTTAAAATTTTACAAATGGCGCAATTTTCAAAGAAATTCGAATTTTCTAAAAAACGAAATTTATAGAATAATTTTAAATTTTTGAAAGGTTTTCAAAATATTGCAAATCTTCGGAAAAATTGAAAAGATGAATTTATAAAATAATCAACCAAAAAAAATCAAAATTTTCCAAAGTAGAAATTTTAAAAAAACATTGAAATTTTGAGGAACGTTCGAAAATTTTAAAACCCAAAAATTTTGAAAAAAGAAATCCCAATTTTGAAGCAAAATTGAAATTTTCCAAAACATTTCTATAGTCGACTTTTAGAAAAAATGAAAATTAAAGAAACGAAAATTCGAAATTTTTGAAAAATTTTCAAAATACCCCGAATATTCGAAAAGTTGAAAGGATAAACTTAAAAAAAATATCAACCTTAAAAAATCCAAATTTTCAAAAGGAGTAGAAATTCTGAAAAACATTAAGTTCTGAGAAACTTTCGAAACTTAAAAACCAAAAAAAAGGAATTCCAATTTTTAAACAAAATTGAAATTTCCCAAAACATTTGAAAAAAGTCGACTTTTAGAAAAAATGAAAATTAGAAAAACAAAAATTCAAAATTTTTGAAAATTTTCAAAAAATCCCGAATTTTCGGAAAAATTGAAAGGATGAACTTAAAAAAAATTAACCTTAAAAAATCCAAATTTTCAAAATGAGTACAAATTCTGAAAAACATTGAAGTTCTGAGAAACTTTCGAAACTTTTAAAAACCAAAAATCAAAAAAAAGGAATTCCAATTTTGAAACAAAATTGAAATTTCTCAAAACATTTGAAAAGAGTCGACTTTCAGAAAAAATGAAAATTAGAGAAACGAAAACTCGAAATTTTTGAAAATTATGAAAAAACCCCGCATTTTTGGAAAAGTTGAAAGGATAAACTTTAAAAAAATACATCAACCTTAAAAAATCCAAATTTTCAAAGAGAGTAGAAATTCTGAAAAATATTGAAGTTCTGAGAAACTTTCGAAACTTTTAAAAACCAAAAATAAAAAAAAAAGGAATTCCAATTTTGAAACAAATTTATAACAAAATCAAATTCATAACAAATTTTAATTCATAACAAAATGTCATCAGATCAGTCCGTTTGTGGATCCTGTTGGTCATTTGGCACTGTTGGTGCCATCGAGGGAGCTTATTTCTTGAAGAATGGTGGAAAGTTGGTTAGATTGTCCCAACAGGCTCTCGTAGATTGCTCTTGGGGGTACGTCATTTATATAATTCGCTAAACTTTTTCATTTTAATTGTATCGTCGGTTACAGATATGGCAACAACGGTTGTGATGGTGGCGAAGACTTTAGAGCTTACCAATGGATGTTGAAACATGGTGGTATCCCAACTGAAGAGGATTATGGACCATACTTGGGCGAGGTGGGTAGAAATGCATTCTGTTTAGCTTTGCCTCGAGATTTCAAGTTTATCGAAACGTTGATTTTAATTTTAAATTACTTTTTTTCTTAATATTTTAATATAATGTTTATTGAATATTAAATAGATAATACAGAGATGTTATATTCACATTCAATGGGGCATAATGTCATCTGAAATGTTTATCGATTTGACCTGAAGTTTAGATTCTTTTCTTGCCTTAATCACGGGGCAACACAATGGGTCCGGAAAGGGTTGCTCAAGTGCTGACTTGAACACTTCTAGGCAGCAGCCCACACCAAATCCAGATTTTTCTCTCGAATATTCTCCAAGGTTTAAAAATAAGATAAAAAAATGTATGTTTCGAATTTTTTTCATAAAATTTTGACTTTAAATCCTTTTTGTAATGAGTATACGATGTTAGGAGAGTTTGGAAAACAAGAAAAAGTTTAAAAGACTCGAAGCTTGACCACTGTTTTCATTCTAGGATGGATACTGCCATGCTGACAAAGTAGCAAAGGTTGCCCCAATCACTGGATACGTCAATGTAACTTCCAATGACGAAAATGCGCTCAAGTTGGCGATCTTCAAGCATGGACCTGTTAGCGTCGCCATCGATGCAAGTCATCGTTCATTCAGTTTCTATTCTAATGGAGTTTACAACGAACCTACTTGGTACGTATTAGTTCCCATAGTTAACAGAATTTTACGATATTTTCGAATCTGAGTTGAATATCATGTCTCGTAAATCTTAACTAAATAGAAGAAACAATATTTGAAACTTTAAAAATACCTAATACTTCAAAATTTCTGAACTCAGGCGCGGATATAGAATTTCTCAATTCAGGTGCAGATACAGAATTTCTTAACTCGGATAGATTTCGTTTAGGAGGGAAATTTTTCTTTCATTGCTACCTATCTTGTAGAAAATTGATTCTTAACAAAAAATATAATAACGATTTAGTGTTATCCATGTAATAGCTCCAACTGAATAAAATTCTATTGTTGTCTTAAAACACACGACAATTTTGAAAATTATCAATATAAAGTGCATCAGTCACAAGTCAGGTGGACAATTGCTCTGTATCCAAGCCTGTCTCAATTTACTGCTTTAGGAATAATTTTCTTTGCAATTCACACAGTGCAAAGTAATCAAAAGAGATTAATTAAGGTGAATGTCGCAGCAGTTCATCCAAATCGTTTTATAATTCTAATCAAGTTGAGATATTTATTGAAAATTAGATGTATCATGTAATTTTTTTAATTATGTAATTATGCACTAAGGTTTATATGTTTTTAGTGGCAACAAAGATACAGATCTTGATCATGCTGTTTTGGCCGTCGGTTATGGCACTATGAACGGACAAGACTACTGGCTGATTAAGAACAGTTGGTCAAACTACTGGGGCAACGACGGATACGTTTTAATGGCAGCAAAAGACAACAATTGTGGAGTTATGACCACACCAACTTATGTAACCATGTGATTATGTAGTAAATTCATATTTTTAATAATTAAATAAATAAACATTTCATCTACTTACTGTCGAACTCACTTAATTAAATTAGAAATAAAGAGTACAAAAATGTTTATTAGTTCTATAGAAGCTACCACCAGTCTCAAGTAATAAATTTATATTTTTATTAACGATCACATTTACCTGTATACTTATCAATTATTCTGTTCAATCAATTGAAACAAAAATAAAACACAGTGCAAAAATGTTTATTAGCTTATTTTTACACAAGTTATCACATTTTGAAGATGTCTCAGTTAAATAAATCTATGGTATCTTTCATTTTCAAAATCCAACTCAACATACAGATGACATAAATAACAAACTTTTACAATCAATAAATCCGTGATAATGAAAAAATTTAACAACAATAAAACTATAAAAATTGTTCAGTTCAATACGCACACAGTCTAAGATTGCTTAGAAGATAATCTTTTTCCTTTAACAACCACCGGTTTGTTTTTAATAGTGCCCTTCTTACGTTTTGTACTCTAAAGAAAAATGTGCATTAAAACAAATTGTAAACGAAACAAAAAAAAAACAATCAGTTGTAGCTCGACTTTACCTTTTTCGAGACGAAATTTGGCGACTTGATTACCCTGTTGGCAACTGGAATTCTAGGTCTGTTGAATTCATCTGGTTTTTTTACCCTGAAAATAACACAAAATTGAATCGAGTTTAACATGGACGTTCGTACAAATCTTGACTTCTTGATCAAACCCACATCAGGTTAACCAGGTTTATTGAAACTTGTTAGATTTATTATTATATGGGGTCGCTGCTAAAGATAATTTTGGTTTCTATGTTGGGCTAATTAATAATAATTAAACATTATTTGAAGTGTGTTCAATTCGATAATCAAGAAGATTCTCAGGGCTTCATAACAGTGACATGCATTAACAAAATTTGAAATTTACTGAAAAATTCAATTTATTTTGGATACAAGCATATTACGGTACATTTGCTGTTTCTCCCTGAGATAAAATATATTAAATGTCAACTATTCTGAGAGAAATGTTAAATAAAATTAATAAACATGAAAGAATATTCTAAAAGAAGCTACACGAGATTAATTTTTACAACAAAGATAAATTACTTCGACACAAAATGTTCTTTCTTTGGTGGAACGGACTGGTCCTTTGTTATCTTCAAAAATTGAAATACAAATCTTGTCCCCTGAAACCAAGAAGGATTAAAAAACACAACAAAGGTTGCTCTAACCTGTTTCAATAGAGATGATAGCTCGGCTATCGAAATGCGTCAGAGCAACCTTTGTTGTGTTTTTTAATCCTTGGTTTCAGGGGTCTATATAAGTGTATTGTAACGAAATGTAAATTGTAGAATTTAATACGTAAGAAAAGTTTCTACAAAGATCTGATAAGGGAAAAGCGGCCGCGATAATGAAACAAGCGGCCGCGATAATGAAACAAACGGCAGATAAGCGTTCCAGAAATTTCGGCAAACGATAAGCCTTATCCGCGAGACTTTTCTAGAACCTGGAAGCCAAAACTATATAAGGCGGTCGCCTTTCCCTCGAGGGGTTAGTCAGTTAATCAATGTAGTTAGTGAGTTAGTAGTTAGAAGTGAATTAAACAGTGTTAGTTGCAGTTGTAGTGTTCCGAGTTTAGTTTGAGAATAAAGTGGTATAATTCACACTTGGCAATCAATTCGAACTGATAGCCCGCAACAGTATTTCAATTTTTACAAAATGTTCTATTTATGTTATCTCAGAGAGAAATGTACGGAATAAAATGTCTAATGTAAAAGTACCGTTAGTAAATTTGAAATGTTCAATAAACTATGATTAAATTATTTAATAAAATTTGACGCCCTCGTGCATCAACGTCGGGCTAACCTGTATATCCTAACAAGCCAATGTTCGGTCGTATAGGCTTCCTCTAAGTAAGTGAGTTGGAAATCTTTGTTGCCGATAACAGCATTTCTAGTTCTATCGAAGCCGGAGGGGGTTCTATAATCGAGCTTCAATTCACCAAACCGATAGTAGCTGAGTTTGTACATCAAACAATTTAGAAGAGTCGGTGATCCTTCTTCGTCTACGCGGAATTCACCTTGTTGGGTGAAATAGTCGCTTTCCTGAAACCATCGGGGGTACTAAACCGAACAAATCGAAGTGTACCAGCATACCCTAATGTCTTTAGGATGTTCACCTTCGGCTATGCGGACCATCCAGAGGAATTTATTGATGTCGTCGCCGGAATAACCGATAACGCCTCCGAATATAACCAAAACGTAATCGACGTCTAAGGCGGTCATTATTTCGTAGGCGGCGCTCTCGTTGGATGACATCGCTTTACCAACGAGAGCAATGTGGCTGTTATTCCACGTGTTGTTGTCCACCAGCGTCGTCCTGTTGGCCATGCCGGCGATTTGGTAACCGTAATCCCACCTGAAACATTTTTTTTGTGAGTAGGCCCCATAAATCTTTACCAATCCAACGTTTTAAATTAACCCACATTAAACCATCGAACTCATAGTTAATTGCAGTGACATTGTTACTTATGTTACATTGTTACTTATGTGGTTTATGCTTAAATTCATAGAAGGTTTTACTCCTTTACCACATCATCAATTAAAGAAGTAATTACGTGATACTATTTCGCCAGCAGAACTAGCATTTTCAAGCATACTAATCTCAATTGATTAGCAAAAGAAGCATCGACATAATCTATATCGAGATTCCAATTGATATTGCGTGGGGTAAACCTTTTTATGTACTTTTTCATCGTCAACCCCTCCAGACTTTGAAAGGGTAGGAAGTAGAAAAATAATTTGACTTTTAAGATAAACGACAACTTTTCAACGAAAGCTGTATCTTTGAAAAATGACGAGAATACGGAAAGGAGATAATGTGCAAAAAATTGAAATTTCGGGGAAAATAGGTAATTTTAAGAAAAAAAGAGATAAATGACAGCTTTTGAAGAAAAGCTGTATCTTTGAGAAATGACGAGAATACAAAAGGAAGATAAATTTACAAAAAAAAAGATGAAATTTCGGAGAAAATAGGTAATTTTAAGAAAAGCGAGATAAATGGCAGCTTTTGAAGAAAAGCTGTATCTTTGAAAAATGACGAGAATACAAAAGGAAGATAAATTTACAAAAAAAAGATGAAATTTCGGAGAAAATAGGTAATTTTAAGAAAAGAGGGATAAATGACAGCTTTTGAAGAAAAGCTGTATCTTTGAAAAATGACGAGAATACAAAAGGAAGCTAAATTTACAAAAAAAAAAGATGAAATTTCGGAGAAAATAGGTAATTTTAAGAAAAGAGAGATAAATGACAGCTTTTGAAGAAAAGCTGTATCTTTGAGAAATGACGAGAATACAAAAGGAAGATAAATTTACAAAAAAAAGATGAAATTTCGGGAAAAATAGGTAATTTTAAGAAAAGAGGGATAAATGACAGTTTTTGAAGAAAAGCTGTATCTTTGAAAAATGACGAGAATATAAAAGGAAGATAAATTTACAAAAAAAAAAGATGAAATTTCGGGGAAAATAGGTAATTTTATGAAAAAAAAAATCGCAATTACCAAAGTTAAATGAAATGACAAAAAAAAATAAGCGGAATTTCCAGAAAGTTGAAAAACGACATTTCAAGGAACATTTTCTTCTGAGGGAGCATTTTCTTCTGAACTGCTACTTATTGAGTATCGAAATAATGTTGAAATTAAAAAAAAAAAAGTTAAAATTATCCAAAGATTGTTCTCAACATTTCCAATTTCTGGAAATTCTCACTTAAATGAACAATTAATTGAAACTGATTGAATTTTGAGAAAATAAACGAATACCAAATAAAAATTTGAAATTTCGAGACGAATTTTGATTTGAACCATGACGATTTGAAATTTTTCAGAAGAAGAAAAATAACAAAGAAGATTATATCTCTGAAGATGAGAGCTTGACTATCGAAACGTGTTAAAGCAACCTTTGTTGTGTTTTTTAATTTTTCTTTGTTTCAGGGGACATGATTTGTATTTTAATAGTTTTTCAAGAAAAGCTGTATCTTTGAAAAAGGACAAGAATACGAAAAGAAGATCAATTTACAAAAAAAAAGTTAAAATTATTCAAAAAATGTTCCTAACATTTCCAATTTCTTGAAATTCTCAATTAAATCAACAATTAATTGAAACTTTGAATTTTGAGAAAATATACGAATACCAAATAAAAATTTGAAATTTCGAGACGAATTTTGATTTGAACCGACATGATTTGAAATTTTTTAGAAGAAGCCATATTTTAAGAAAAATAACTGAGAAGAGTATCTCTCTGAAGATAATAGCTTGACTATCGAAACGTGTTAAAGCAACCTTTGTTGTGTTTTTTAATTTTTCTCTATTTCAGGGGACATGATTTGTATTTTACTAGCTTTTCAAGAAAAGCTGTACCTTTGAAAAAGGACAAGAATACGAAAAGAAGATCAATTTACAAAAAAAAGTTGAAACTTCGGGGAAAATAGGTAATTTTAAGGAAAAAAGAAATCGAAATTTCCAAAGTTAAATTAAATGACCAAAATAAAAATAATCGAAATTGCCAGAAAGTTGAAAAACGAAATTTCGAGGAACATTTTCCTCTGAACTGCTATTTATTGAAATAATGTAGAAATTTAAAAAAAAAAGTTAAAATTATTCAAAAAATGTTCCCAACATTTCCAATTTCTTGAAATTCTCAATTAAATCAACAATTAATTGAAATGTTAACTAAATTTTGAGAAAATAGACGAATACCGAATAAAAATTTAAAATTTTCAGACGAATTTTGATTTGAACCAAGATGATTTGAAATTTTTCAGAAGAAGCCATACTTTAAGTAAAATAACTAAGAAGAGTATCTCTCTGAAGATGATAGTTTGGCTATCGAAACGCGTTAGAGTAACCTCTGTTGTGTTTTTTAATCTTTCTTGGTTTCAAGGGACAAGATTTGTATTTCAATTTTTGAAGATAACCAAAGACCAGTCCGTTGAATTATTAACGAAGAAAGAGTTAATTAAAAAAAAAAGTTGACATTTTGTGAAAAAAGGCAATTTCAAGAAAAAAGTCGAAGTTTTTTCTATTAATATCTATCTGAGGCATCTAATTGTAACCATGTACAAAGCGTGTCGACGAGATTCGCTTACCAGCTCATAACCCTTGCTTCGTCTGCGGTATTTTGAGACAACCAAAAGTAAGCCTCCCTGAAATCATCCAAAATCTGCCTATTACCGTCGCTACTGTAAGACGCCAGAACAATACTAGGACTAGAATACGCGTTGCTAGTCACCCAGGTGCAATGAAGCGCAAAAAGTACAAAAACTAGCGTCATTAACAACGTAACGGCACTCCTAATATTTGGGCCAATCGGGTCACTTTCCTTGTTCTGTTCGTGCTTCATCTTAGGTACACGACCAACCTAAAATCGAATATTGTTCATCATCAGGGGGAAGTTGTTACATTTAAACTACCTTATCATATTTCCTGTTAGTTGGTGTCGGTATGTTCTTCTTCCAAGTCGCTGTCGCTTCCCCTAGGTGTGTCATCCTCCCTTAAAAAGTGCTCGAGTAAAATCGAGAAAGCGATGCCGCTCAAGATGCAAACAACGGGGGTGAGAGTCAGCATCAAACGGACCATAACTCCGGCGAAGTAAACCGCGCTCAACGCATACAGGACAACTACAAGGAAAATATTGTACATCGTAAGGAAAATATTGTACATCATAAAGAAAATATTGTACATCGTACAGAAAATATTGTACATCGTACAGAAAATATTGTACATCGTATGGTAAATATTGTACATCGTATGTGACCAACACATTGAACATACCGAAGACTCTTTCGTCGTTCACATTCTTGATGCAATACCACAGTCCGGCGGGGAAAGTGGCCACTAAAATATGCAAATCGAAGAAGAACGAGAACCACGTTGTTGGTTGATGTTCCGAAACTGAGGCGATGATAGGTATGTGGATTTTCGCATAGCCGGTGTCCCAAAGAGAATAGAATCTTCCGCTCCATGGAGCAACGTATCCAAAGTACGTTAGAAGGACTACGGTCAGAAATACGACGACGGCGGACAACAGACCGCCGTATATTACCAATGATTTAAACTCCGACTTTGACATCATCGTTTGTAGGTATTTGAGGGTCGCCACCGCAAATAATAAAGCGAAAACACCTGAAATATTACTTAGCTCAGTTACAGGAAGACGATCAGTTAAAATTATTACCTGAGGCCGCCATATGCTCGCTGGTTCTTATGGGTTGGAAGCCAACGAATGGTATCTGCATGGAAAAAATCAACCCCAAGATGTAGAAAGTTGTATAACTCGCAAATAACCGATTGGAGAATCTTCCCATCAGCAACAACACGAAGACGTGAAGGGGGATCAAATTTATGATAAATACGTAACCTCCCCACGCCGACACCTAAACCACACAATTTAGTATAGTATAATATAATAAAATTCGCTCTTAGGGTAACCCTATCACTTAAAACTAGGATACCACCATATAAAACGCAAAGAGTAGATTTACTTTCCTCGTTTTATAATTCTGTGGATTCCAGAGTAAAACTGCTTAGGTCAGGTTTTTGAGAAAATGGATTTATGCCACCGTTGCATGTTACACTTCGCTATTCTGGGAGAAACGAAACATTATAACTGAGCCGTCTATGAAATAAAGGGAATCTCTCTCATGCTCTACTCTCATGCATTCTTCAGATTTTATTATTTATTAAAGTACAAGCAAGTTTTGTTTTGGCAATATCTCAAATATATAAATTATATTTTAAGCACTTTTACCCTGTAATCGCAGAATTCTGGATTCTGAATTCGTTGTGGGTTGCCTAAAGTTTAGGCAATCACAGAATTATGAAGCAAGGTCCAGTAAATCATGAAGCGAGATCAAGTAAATCACGGAGATTGAGTAAATCACGGGGATCAACTAAATCACGGGGATCAAGTAAATTACGGGGATCGAGTAAATCATGAAGCGAGATCTAAACTATGAAGCTAGATCGAGTGAACTATGAAGCGAGATCGAGTGAATCATGTAGTGAGATTTGAACTATGAAGCGAGATCGAGTGAATTATGAAGCGAGATCGAGTGGATCATGCAGCGAGATCTTACCATATAAAAGTAGGAGAGAGCGGCGGCCACCGCCCAAAATACAGAACCCGTTTTCACGGATTTGATCCATAGGAAATATGTGAACTGCAAGGCGAAAATGGCGATGCCTTCGTTATCGTAACTGCCAGCCACTGAACGGCTTATATATCCAGGCACGATGGCTATAAAACAGGCAGCGAATAAACCGGCGCCGGCAGACCACAATTCTTTGGTTAAAAAGTACGTAGAGATCGACGTCAATCCGCTAAAACAATACATAAATTATTTAGAGGTAAATTCTTCAGTTTCCGAAACTGTTCATCTTATGGATAACTTTGGACATCATAAAATATTAACAGAACAACTTATAAGATAGACATACATCTTATAAGATTATAAGATAGACATACATCTTATAAGATAGAAAATGCTTCGGTGAAGTCATTTAAAAAAAAAATTCAGTTCAAGTTTGTTCGGCGACTAACTTTTATAACATTACGAGTTGAACTTGAAATATTTAATTTTTTCAATTCGATACTTCAAGAAAAAAGTATAAATTTGTAGAAAATGTGTAAATTTTAGTGAGAAATGTGTAAATTTTAAGTTTCAAGTTGAAATTTTAGGCAAATAGTAACCACGGCAAATTTAAACTCAGATTAAGAAAGAGATCCAAATTTTAACAATTTTGGCAAAAACGTTCGAAAACAGTGGCAAAAAACGCTCACAATATAGCAAAAAACGTTCGCAATATAGCAAAAAACTTTCGCAACATGGTGAAAAAACGTTCGCAACATTTCAAAAACCAAAATTACATCTCTCTGAAGATGATAGCTTGGCTATCGAAACGCGTTAGAGCAACCTCAGTTGTGTTTTTTAATCTGTCTTGGTTTCAGGGGACAAGATTTGTATTTAAATTTTTCAAAATTCCTGTTTTTGCTTAAAAACAACTTCTATCATCCAATGTTGTACACCAGTTTTATCAATTAAAAATACTTAAGAGTATGCATGGATAAGAAAAGTGTCAACATTTTTATCTTATCTCAAAAATATTCTCAATATCCAATTATTCGTAACTTAAAACCTGAGATTTCTACAGCGCAAGAACTGGTTTTACAGTTGTTGCTCAATATGGTTTTGAATTAGGTGCTTTTACACCGAAACTTGTCAAATATAAGAATTAGCATACCTGAAGATTGGAGCCAGAAAAACGCATATATCACGTATATGAACATTGATGTGAAGTAAATGTAAAATGTAATGTATGCTTCCCGAAGTAATCATCAAACCGGGGTACACAGTACCCCCAACAATACGTCCCAAAGGATACCATGCCCTTTCATCAAACCAATTCAAAAAATTATAAAACCCATGTTTCACCATATA
Source organism: Dastarcus helophoroides (assembly GCA_028583605.1). NCBI lineage: Eukaryota > Metazoa > Arthropoda > Insecta > Coleoptera > Bothrideridae > Dastarcus > Dastarcus helophoroides. The sequence goes on along the minus strand of CM053337.1, from coordinate 13,603,299 downwards.
AGCAGTCGCCCTATAATTAAACCTAAAACAAATCAATAAGCACCCCCAATCACCCACAACTCGACCCGACTCACCAAGGATCGAATTCGTGTATAATACTCTCGAATCTGATCACGGCAAAAAGCCGGGAGGAGAAACCCGCTATCCATGCTAATAACAGCACAACGAAAATAAGCAAACTGCTAATTCCTGCTTTACTATTCAGTTTCGGTATTGTTGGTTTTTTCGAACCGGCTTGAACCATTTTTAAAAACCAAAAACATGACACGCACACGAACACTCCTTCAGAGGTTACTCGATGTACAATCGGCTATTTTTGATTGGTCGGAATGTTGATATTTCTTTGACAACTTGGCAGATGCGTGATAACGTCATCTTTGAACATTTGTCTAACGTCGAACGTTGCTACGGTGCGTTCGAACTAAAGAGGATTTATAAGCGAATTGGGTCATTGTAGCAAATGATTACGCTACTGACTGCGTGTGGTTATATTATTTTGATTAAATATTGCACGTAATATTTGAGTCAATGCGTTTAATGAACATTTTTATTGAAGTCATAGAATATGAAATTATATGTAGAAGTGAAGCTTAACATATTATTTCAAGCATGATCTATTAGTCACTGCCAATTCGTTAGGTGGCGCTTCATGGAAACTAAAAACGCAGTATTGAAACTGTTAGAAGCGAGTAGAAGCATATAACACTTATTTAGTTACATAATTATAGGCTCATAAATAGAAAATTCAGTTAAGTTTACCATGGTAGAGGTTTTTGTAACATCAATTTTATTGAATTTCAGTTATTTTAGTATTTAACAAATTGGACTTAACTCCTCTTTTTTTTAACTCTTGCAAGGGCTATTAATTTTTACTATACATACAGTGGCGTAGCGATGGGTGGGCAAGGGAGGGTATAATGTCCCAGGGCGCTAGTCACGAAGGGGCGCCAAGGTGGTCCGCAAAATAAAAAATTGCTGGATAATTTTTATTTTACATGTAATATTATATGGTTTTCGAATGGGAGGGGGGGCGCTAAAAAGATATTGTGCCCCGGGCTCGCTACGCCACTGTGTACATATTAGGAAAAATTAATGACACAAGGAGCACAAGGACCAGTCCGTTCCACACAAACAAAATAGGTAATTTATTAAGATTAATTATAGTATATATGCACAATTTTTGAACTGTTTATGAATTTATTTATTTTCATGTGTCTACAGCGTCTGCAGAGTAGACAGTGGCTTCTGGTTATATCAGAAGTAAGGGAATTCCGCCACTAATGAAGGACAAAATGAATTATATTTATTTGAATGGCCCCAGCGTTCAGCTTGGCTGCCATATTTCAAAACACAGTAACTAACACTTTTTTCTCTTTCAAAAAATAGTTTTCAATTCCCCACATATATTGAATTGTTTCTACGTCTTTACAGCTATGAAAAATAAACCTAACTCTTCTATTTGCGAAGATATTGTATGCAGAAAACCGTATCTACGATGCTTTCAAGTGCCAAGTCTTGAACGTCTTTTCGTTTTTCTTCAAATGTTAATAAAAACAGACACTGTTTCGAAATGTGGAAGCAGAGTTGTTGAGATTTTTGTCGATTTTTTAAAATCGAAATGTCATTTCTTAATTTTCATACTTCGCAAAGAAGATAGAAGAAAAGCGAATATTTGTTGTTTGTTAATGTATGCATTCATAATTCTTATAAAATAGTCGAAGCAGTAGAAACTGAAACATGTTTCAAGTGGTTTATATGTCGTCCTTTCAAGAGAATGCCTGTGCTGCGATTGCTATTATTAAATCTTGTGCTCTACAGAAATTGATAAATGATTCGCAACGAGACAGAGAATTAGTTGAAACGAAATTGTGCCACACCTCTTCCTATGTACATATTTTGGTTCTTGCAAGCATATGCATTATCATTCAAGGATCCATAGTTGCTGACTATAACACTATAATTAATTAATTAATTGAAACTATTTCTTTTACTGAATTATATTATCGAATAAAACACTTTTGAAAGGTGTCCTATTACCTGGATGCCCAAGGGATGTGACATGGAAGAACAAATATATCAAAACGAAAAGCAAAGTGAAGAACTACAAAACGATAGCCAGACCAACAATGACTTAAGCAAGAGCAACACGAGTTGATACAAGCAAGAACAAAATAACTGTCACGAACAACCAAAATGGACACCTTAAGAGATATAGTAGAAAAAACAAGAAGAGGTTGTATTAGAAACCCAGCAAGGAATCAATGTAACATAATAGACATGGAATTTGCGAGAAAAAGACGAAAAGATTAGAATGAACACGTTCAAAGAGCAGATGAAGATAGATTAATAAGAATAGCACGCGACGAAAACCCAGTAGAAAAGAGAGATCCAGGAAGGCCAAAAAAAAGATG
>CM053337.1:13449767-13593477 GCA_028583605.1 Dastarcus helophoroides | reverse complement strand
TTGGGGGAAATAATTACATTCTTAGCTTACAAATAAGAGAAGCAAATACTGGTGTAAAATTGGGGGAAATAATTACATTCTTAGCTTACAAATAAGAGAAGCAAACGCAGGTGAAAAATTGGGGGAAATAATTACATTCTTAGCTTACAAATAAAAGAAGCAAACGCAGGTGTAAAATTGGGGGAAATAACGTTGGCAAGAGTGATGATGGAGGTTTTTAAACAATGCAACTTTTTCTCTTCACAGACGCCCCAGCCCTCGAATAGTCAAATTTATTCACTAACTTGAAATACAAATCTTGACAAACCAAGAAAGATCTTTTTTTTGGTTTCAGGGCACAAGATTTGTATTTCAATTTTTGAAGATAAACAAGGACCAGTTCCACCAAATCACTAATTTAAACACATTCAAGCAATGACCAAATGGTAGCTGTTGCTGGGAGTTAACAAGTTACCAACCTAAGTAATGTAATATCATAATATCCCAGTCTGTCATCCCCAACTCATAGTCTATATTCCTGGTTACGTTATTATCAACTTCGTAGAAGTCATTTACATAAAAAGACGACACTCCCTCGCTCCGTTTAAACATGTTCGGATACAGTTTAATCCATGTGTCGTCGCCATAAAATATTACAGTCTTATTCTTTTCTTTGGCTTTATGCAATATGCTGTCTTGGACAGAATAGGTGTCGCCCAAATTAAATAATATGTCAATGAATTGTGGCACCATACCTAAAACAATCAAATAGCTTAAAAATGAACTACCAATGCTATCAATAAAAACAGATAAGTGCACATGCCTAAGCTTAGATATTCTTCATATTTTATTTGCAAAGTATTCATATTTTCACTAATGTTTTATTGGTACAAGATATACTTCTTCCGGGATTGGACCGTGTCTTTGACACGGTCCAATCCCGGAAGAAGTATATCCTGTACTGACTCTGGCCGTGGAAGCCTTCATTATCAATGTTTTATTGGCTTTGTCTTCGCCAGTTACTCCTTTCACAATTCTAAATTTTGAGTAACCTTCTGTTAGATTGCCAATGCTTTAAGCATTAGGGATTGCAAAGCATTGGCAATCTTAACACACGGTTACTGAAAATCTAGAATTGTGAAAGGAGTAACTGGCGAAGAAAAAGGTCAATAAAACGTGGGTAAAATTGCCTACGTTTAATTTCATTCTTTCCAAAACCAAAGTGATGCATTTTGCAACAAAGAGATGTTAAATTCAAGCTAGATTACATCAGCGAACATTCTCCAACAAAAATTAAAATACAATTCTTGTCCTGTGAAACCAAGAAAGAACAAAAAAAACACAACAGAGGTTGCTCCAACACATTTCGATGGCCAAGTTATCATCTTCAGAGAGATACTGGTTTCAGGGAACAAGATTTGTATTTCAATTTTTGAAGACAACCAAGAACCAGTCTATTCCATCAAAATTCTCAAACAAAAGAATTAGAACCAAGCACCAAACACTAAAAAAGTAAATTATTCCAAACCCATCTATGCCTAAAAATCACTCTACCGGTAGTTAAGGCTTTAATCCGCGGTAGTGTGACGGTCGGCGTTTCCACTTTAACTTTGGTAATGCAACCGTTGCCTTGGGCTAATTTATACATAAAAGGGGTAGATGTTTCGCTGATGAAATCAGCCCTAAGGGCGTCAATAACGATTAGTACAATTCTATCTATCGTCGGTGCGGCAGCGGGTCCCAATACTATACTGCCTGTGTCATGGTAGTGCAAGTCCCCAGTTGGGAAGTAGCCCAAGAGGAATAGAAAGATACAGACGATGCCGAGGAAAAGATGTTTCCACAGGTGCATTAACGACTCCATTGAAGCACCACGTAATTACATAACTAGCGCCGCTTTTTATCGCAATTTGTGAGATAAATCGCGAATTGTTTACACATTTTAAAATTGATTCCTAACACCATTACCAAAACCAAGAGGCGCTAGTAAGGCGTAGTCTGTACATTTTCCATAACTTCACATTCGAAACAACCACATAAATGCGAATCTAGTTTAAGTACAAAGATAAGACAGATTTAATAATTTAAATTTTAAGTTTGACACATATCTTTCGAGGTTATGTTCAAAGACAAAAAACATAAAGAGGTTATGTTTAGATTTTGACGTTTCTGCAGATGATCTACAATCGTTTATAACTACTTATTAAATAAATATCTGTATCATCTACAGTTACGTATTTTAATTAAAACAAATTAACAAGTTAATCGTTAGTCGTCGATAAATGCTCTACAAATTCTGTTTGAGTCTACTTTAAAGTTAGCTGTCATAGAATCTTTCAAGTAGCTGTCATAGAATCTTTCAAGTAGCCGTCATGTTGTTGTATCCACGATTATGGTACATTTGACGCACCACAGATTTCTGAATTAGTAGATGTGACACTAATGTGGTCATGTTAGTTGCCACCTCTAAATGTCAATTTAATTTTTTAGGAAATTATCACAAATGTTTTATTTAAATCAAAAAATTATCATTTGTGATCAAACGAAACATTTAAAAAAACAGTGAACTCACTTTACAAGCATCCAAACACTGATTTTCCATAATTCTAAGTTTTAACTAAAACTACACGATTTTTAACACAAAAAAAATTATTAAAAACTCCACGATGTTTCTATAAATATTTGATATGCTGAAAATTTTTAATATTTTTTGCTAATAGAGTTTAACACTTATGAATATTTAGGAATTCCACATAGTAAGGATTAAAAATTATTTGAAGAATACGTATATGTATAATTCACTTTAAACGTTTTTATCGTATCATTGCAAATTAAGTGTCCTTAAGATTAAATTTTTATTAATAATTATTATTGATATTAACCTCATAATACTTTAGCAGTTTTATAATAACTTAGCAGCACATAATAAGTTAGTTGCAATTATAATACGTTAGTTACCTAACATAACACCATAAATACAAATTTCATTTTAAAAGTTTGTTTTTTTATGCCATTGCTGTCAATGATATGATAAAGCTTTGAATGCAACTCGAATATTAGCGATTTAATCAATTTCGGACGTGGCTAGACGACTCGGCTAACGCCTCGTTACATTAATAGCTATAGTTTTTGTTACACTAATTTACCATTAAATTACCTTGGTTATATCGATAACGCAGGCTTCCACGGTCAGAGTCAGTACAGGATATACTTTTTCCGGGATTGGACCGTGTCAAAGAACTACTAAAAGTGTTTAGTAGCTCTTTGTCACGGTCCAATCCTTGAAGAACTATATCCTGTAATGGCTGTATCGAATTGACAATCCTCAAGAAATAGAATTTCTCTTCTCTGCTGACTCAGATGTATGCGATTGAGGTTGGTGTTACTCTTGTGTGATACAAAAGTATAACGATATAACCCTAGAGCATTTGGTTTCAAAAAAAATAAAGAAACAAACCACAAGTAAACTTGGTTGGGTAAATTATTTGATTACATTTTCTTATCCAGAATATGAATCGTTTCTAGTGCAAAGTTCTTGTAAAACTGATTCACCAACGCTTTAAGGAATCAATTAGGAAAAATCTGTTTGAAAATTATTTATTTAGTAGTAAATCAATATATAAAGATCCTCATAATACTCAATAAATACAACTAAGCAATTATGTAAAGTATTAACTACTACGAATAAAAAAGTGTTAAAATACGCTGCAAATATAACTTTGCAACTTGGTGAAAACCAAAGACATATTTTCCTCATCCCTTTTAAAGCGTAACTTAAACTTGGTTCTTAGCTAACCGTAACACATGCATAATAACTTCATCAACAGTCTGATTGTTCAATAAGGCTTTAACTGCTTCATCATCAATAACAACAGTAAATAATAACTTTGCATTCTCCCTCATTCTTCCAATATAATCAAAGTCTTCTTCTGAGGCGGGCGGATGACCGCATCGTTTGATAACCGCGTCCAAAACTTTATCCACTGGCGCATCCGGATGTCCGAATTCTTTCAAGCAGTCCTCGTCCACAAGCAAAGTTAACAACTCCTTAACAGACTCCGTCAAAGTTAATTCGTTCCAAACGATATTTTCGCTCAAATTCGCGGACGCAGTAGCGGCATTGAGCAATTGCTGCTGCAAACGCCTCTTCTCGGCATTAATCATTATATGCTCCAAGATATCCCTATGTTTCGCACGCATGTGCCTCATCAGACAGTCTTGACGGATGAAAGCTCTCCCGCAGTATTCGCAGCTACACGGCGGTTCCTGCTTGTGAGTCAACTTGTGGATCTTTAGGGAGGATTTCACGGCGAAGGATTTGCCGCACTGATCGCAGTCGAAAGCTGAAAGATGCTGCGTTATAATTTGACAAATTAAAAAACAAAGCATTACCTTTTACTCCCGTGTGGGAGATCATATGACGAGAAAGATCTTCTTTTCTGAAAAAGGTCTTCTGGCACATGCCGCAGTGCAAGGGTTCGGCACCTTCGTGCATGAATTTTATATGCGTGGTAAGTCGCAGCTTGCGATTGAACGCCCTGTTGCAGTACTTGCAAGTGTAGGCGTTTTCCCCGGTGTGGTGGAAAACGTGGGCGCGCAGTTGGGCAGCCTGGAATGAATGGGGTCAGTATGTGGTGTGGCGTTGGAGTTAGGGTTGCCAGCATTCGATTACGGAACAGAGGCTCTCAGTTGATACTTTTTGTAATTACTTGAACTTGGCACCAAAGGTCCTTCCTTAACTGCGAATTTTCCCACTTGGGGTTCTAACTCTAAATTACCTGTTTTTTTCAATTTATTTAACATTTCTTCGGCCCAGTTTGGAAATATTTAAATTTTTTATGGTAAAAATTAAATTACCTAACGTATCGGTCCACCTTCAATTCTAGACTGGAACATTAGGGACGCAGAAAGAGCAAAACAGTTTTAGTCAAAAATGTTTTGTCTCAAATATTATTATTTACGTATTCTTGGTTTTTTTACGAAGGTGTTGAACGGTCATTCATTTATAAAAACAAATTTAGAAATATAAAGTTTAAACTGGAAATTACAAGATTAAAGTGAAAATTTCTACTTTATTCTCCTAATTTTGACTTTTTTTGAAGAAATTTCACAGATAGAGTCGAAATGTCGGCTTTAAACTCGAAATTTCAATTTTTTTCCCGAAATTTCGAGATAAATCGAAATTCCTTATTCTATAGTTAGATTAGGCTGATGACAGTTAAGCCCCACCGACCCTTAAAATATATATCTTTATTCTAAGCACCAATCTCTTTACAATTTAATATTGACACTTAGCATTAGGGTACGTTCACTAAATTCAATTTTTTATTACCCAACATTTCGACTTTTTTCTTCGCATTTCAAGGTTAAAGTCGAATTTTCGAGAAAAGTCGAAATTTCGAGTTCAAAGTCGACATTTTACAAAAGCGTAGAAGGTATTATTTTAAAAAAATATATTTAGAAATTTCGAATTTTACAAAAGCGTAAAAAGGAGATTGACTAAAAAAAATATGTTTAAAGATTTCGACTTTTTTTCGAAATTTCGATTTTTTTTCTCGAAAATTTGCCTTTTTTTCTCGAAATTTCGACTTTAACCTCGAAATTTCGACTGTAATCTCGAAATTTCGGATTTAAACGCGAAATTTCGGCTTTAAATTCGAAATTTTGAGTTTAAAGTTGAAATTTAGAGAAAAATGGCGAAATTTGATACCAAAGTGAAAAATTTCGAGAAAAAAGTCAAAATTTAAAATAAAAAACGAACTTTTAAGAAAAAACGTCGAAATTTCGAGAAAAAAATCGAAATTTCGAAATATTCGAGAAAAATGTCAAAATCTGGGAAGAGATTCTAGATTTCGAGAAAAAAGTCAAAATTTCGGGAAAAAAAGTTGAAATTTCGCGAAAAAAGTTGAAATTTCGAGAAAAAACGTCGAAATTTCAAGAAAAAAGTCGAAGTTTCGAAAGATTTCCAGAAAAAGTCGAAATTTGAGATAAAATTCGAGATTTCGAGAAAAAAGCCGAAATTTAGAGAAAAAAATTCGAAATTTTGAGTTTAAAGTTGAAATTTAGAGAAAAATGGCGAAATTTCGATACCAAAGTGAAAAATTTCGAGAAAAAAGTCAAAATTTAAAATAAAAAACGAACTTTTAAGAAAAAACGTCGAAATTTCGAGAAAAAAATCGAAATTTCGAAATATTTCGAGAAAAATGCCAAATCTGGGAAGAGAGTCTAGATTTCGAGAAAAAAGTCAAAATTTCGAGAAAAAAAGTTGAAATTTCGCGAAAAAAGTTGAAATTTCGAGAAAAATGTCGAAATTTCGAAATATTTCGAGAAAAAAGTCGAGATTTCGCGAAAAAAGTCGAAAATTAAGAAAAAAAAACAAAATTTCGAGAAGAAAGGCAAATTTTTCAGATTAAGGTGGAAATTTCGAGAAAAAAGTCGAAATTTCGAGAAAAAATTCGAAGTTTCGAAAGATTTCGAGAAAAAGTCGAAATTTGAGATAAATTCGAGATTTCGAGAAAAAAGTCGAAATTTCGAGAAAAAAGTCGAAATTTCGAGAAAAAAGTCGAATTTTGAGAAAAAAAGTCGAATTTCAAAAAAAAAAAGTCGAAATTTACAAAAAAAGTAGAAATTTGCGAAAAAAGTCGAAATTGCGAAAAAAATCGAAATTTCGAGAAAAAAAGTCGAAATTTTGAGTTTAAAGTTAAAATTGCGAAAAAATGGCGCAATTTCGATATTAAAGTCAAAATTTCGAGAAAAAAGTCAAAATTTGAGAAAAAAAACCAAATTTTAAGAAAAAACGTCGAAATTTCGAGAAAAGAGTCAAAGGTTCGAAAGATTTCCGGAAAAAGTCGAAATTTAAGATAAAATTCGATATTTCGAGAAAAAAGCCGAAATTTAGAGAAAAATATTCGAAATTTTGAGTTTAAAGTTGAAATTTCGAGAAAAATGGCGAAATTTCGATACTAAAGTGAAAAATTTCGAGAAAAAAGTCAAAATTTAAAAAGAAAACGAACTTTTAGGAAAAAACGTCGAAATTTCGAGAAAAAAATCGAAATTTCGAAATATTTTGAGAAAAATGTCAAAATCTGGGAACAAAGTCTAGAGAGAAAAAAAGATGAAATTTCGCGAAAAAAGTTGAAATTTCGAGAAATATGTCGAAATTTCGAAATATTTCGAGAAAAAGTCGAGATTTCGCGAAAAAAGTCGAAAATTAGGAAGAAAAAAAACAAAATTTCGAGAAAAAAGGCAAACTTTTCAGATCGAAATTTCGAGAAAAAAGTCGAATTTCGAGAAAAAAAAGTCGAAATTTGCAAAAAAAGTCGAAATTTGCGAAAAAAGTCGAAATTTGCGAAAAAAGTCGAAATATCGAGAAAAAAAGTCGAAATTTTGAGTTTAAAGTTGAAATTGCGAGAAAAATGGCGCAATTTCGATATTAAAGTCAAAATTTCGAGAAAAAAGTCAAAGTTTGAGGAAAAAAACCAAATTTTAAGAAAAAACGTCGAAATTTCGAGAAAAAAGTTAAAATTTGAGAAAAAAAAACGAAATTTTAAGAAAAAACGTCGAAATTTCGAGAAAAAAATTTTGAAATATTTTGAGAAAAGTCAAAATTTCGAGAAAAAAAAAGTTAAAATTTCAAGAAAACAGTCGACATTTCGAGAAAAAAAGTAGAAATTTGCGAAAGAAGTCGAAATTTTCAGAAAAAAACATCGAAATTTCGAGAAAAAAGTCGAAATTTCGATATTTTTCGAGAAAAAGGTCAAAATTTGAGAAAAAAGTCTAGATTTCGAGAAAAAAGTCGAAATTTCGAGGAAAAAAGTTGAAATTTGCGAAAGAAGTCGAAATTTTCAGAAAAAAACATCGAAATTTCGAGAAAAAAGTCGAAATTTCGATATTTTTCGAGAAAAAGGTCAAAATTTGGGAAAAAGTCTAGATTTCGAGAAAAAAGTCGAAATTTCGAGGAAAAAAGTTGAAATTTCGAGAAAAAAGTAGAAACACGCCTAGTCAAAAACGTTTTTGACTAAAATTGTTTTTGCTTCTTCTCTGTGTGTCAAGCACTTGGACTCTTTTCCGCGATTTAGCTTGCACTGTTCCAATCGCGCGGGTTTAGAGCGTGTCGTTCCAATCGCGCGCATAAAAATATGAGTAAAAGTCACTTGGGAGAAGAATGCTTCAAAATCATGTCAAAGTAAAAGACTGTGCGCGAATGGGACGTTGTATTCCTAGCGACAAACTTCTTAACCACCACTTTTTTTTGCGTAACGCTTGGAACACGCGTCGTCCTAACAAAATCGCGCGAAACGGCTGTAAGTGTACAGGGACCTAATGTGTTTAATTACCGAAGAATCTGGCAACCCTGGGGTTCGAATTACCTGGATGAAGGATTTCCCGCAAAATTGGCATGTGTGCGGTTTATCCCCCGTGTGCGTTTTAACGTGTCTATTGAGCGTTTCCTTGGCGGCGAACCTGTTACCGCAATGGGTGCACTTAAACGGTTTTTCCCCGGTGTGCATCCGACGATGTTTTTTCATTGCGCCGCTAGAGGGGAACCTTTTAGGGCAGAGATCGCACGGGTAGGGTCTTTCGCCTGAATAAAAGAAAGTGGTCAGTTATGTTTAAGTTGGGGGGGTAGATGCGAGAGATAACGCACCGGTGTGAGTACGAACGTGGACGTTAAGTAAGGCGTACGTTTGGAAAACTTTGTGGCAATAATCGCAGGGGAATTCCTTCCGTTTTTTCTTGATGTTGCCGGCGTGGGCCTCCAAGTGCTCTTTGAGGTTGTCTCTTCTAAAAAATATCTTGCTGCAGACCTTTAACACAAAATCGAGAACTGAATTAATTGGGTAGGATTCGAACTAGAGCATATTGTAACGAAATGTAAATTGTAGAATTTAGTATTTGAGGAAAGTTTCTAGAAAGGTCTGATAAGGGGATGGCGGCCGCGATAACGAAGCAAACGGAAGATAAGCGTTCCCGAAATTTCGGCAAAGGATAAGCCTTATCTGCCGGATTGTTCTAGAACCTGGAAGCCAAAACTATATAAAGCGGCCAGCTCTCCCTCGAATTAGTCAGTTAGGGTCGGTGTAGTTAAGTAGTGAGTTAACAGTTCGAAGTCAATAAGTGAGTTAATTATTCAGTTGTAGTGATCCGAGTTGAGTTCAGTAATAAAGTGGGTATTGTTCAATTCACGTGCTAATCAATTCGAACCGATAACGCACGTAACAATATGAATACACTAAATAAAATAAGAGTAACAATTGAGGCAATGATTCTAGATAAAGATAAAGTGTCAAAGAAAAAGGTAGAAACATTGGAATTTTATCAGAATTAGAGTTGAGGATAAAAACTCTGCTTCGATCTTATTTGATTTCATTAGGGTAGCATAATGTGCGTTAAAAGAGAATGTAGCGCCATCTATCCGTCTGTAGCTTCATAAGCAGCATACAAATAGAGAATAACGCTGCCCTCCGTATGCTAAGTCATCCAGGGTGCTGCAATCAACTTAAAAACTTAAAGATTGTATTTTAGGTCAAGCAGTTAAAGATAATAAAATGTAAATGAAACAAAACGTTGAACTTACGTTGCATTTGAGTTCCACTCTTTTGACGCCGGTGCAACCGGTCATCTGAATATGTCTTTCGAAGTGATACTTCCTCCTGAATTCTTTACCGCAGTCGGGACATTTAATGTGCTTTACGGAATGTATTTTCATGTGGTTGATGAAGTCGTTCTTCTCCCTGCATTGCACCTTGCATTCGGAGCATTTATACCACTTTCGATCTTCGGGATGTTCCAGGCTTTTATGACGTTGCAAAATACTTTGTTTTTCGAAAAGCAGATCGCATTCGTCGCATTTGAAATCGCCCAACTAAAACACAGATCGTTATAGGGGATTTACAGGGGAAGTAACAAGTATATTAACCATGTGGGCTGAGTCGACCGGGTCCCCACAGCAGGGACAAATTTCAAAGGCCAAAGGGTCGTATCCTTCATCTTCACCTGCATCCTCTCCCCTTTCGTCTCGTCTTTTGTGGGCTTTTGCGTGTATCTCGTAATCCTGGACAATTGAAATGTCATGTTAATTAGAATAATCTAAAGACAAGGCAGATTTATGAAAATCATAAAAAACGCTTCTTGGGTTGTAATTTTAAAATTAAAATCTATGGACGTGGCGATACCTTCAAAGTTCCGAAAAGCTTATTACACCTTTGGCAAATGACTCCCTCTTCTTCTTTTACGTTATCCACATAAATTGGTTCCGGATCATCGACGGATTCTTCTGTGACTTGAGACTCTGTATCTTCAGTTGAATTGGTCTCATTAATGTTAAACCATGAATTTTCATCTACTTCGTCGTATTCGGCTTGGTTAGTGATGTCTTCCTCGATAACTTCAGTACTTAATGACGTATATTCGCCATTTCTATTCCGGAACAAAACATCGGTTTAAAAAAATCAAATTCAACATCTCGTCGGGGCGTAATCAAAGAAAAATGTCCTTTGCATCCATTTCAAAAATTCTAATTATGGGAAAACATCGCAGTAACCAACAAAGTCTAATTCAAAACAGCGCTTTCCCACTTCTGAGATCTTAAGCATTCGCAGTATTTGAGTAATCATAGGAAAACCAAATGAAAACGTTTCTTTCAAATTTTTGTTTGTCTTTAAAACCCCACAAGTTTTTTTTTTCAGTAATCTCATCATAAAACTCTTTTAAATAATTCAATACTCTCTAATTGTTCCTCACAACTTAATACGGTTGTTTTCCGAGCTATATACAATGATTTTTTGTTCTGTCACTGACCCTCAGATGCAAAAAAAAATTATTTTGGTAATCGATTAATTCGAGGAATAACGATCGCACAGAAAAATTTCTATAAGAGTAGGATTTCGAAAACTGCAAACTGGCAACCACGCAAGCATGTTTAACCTAGAATTCATTGCCAACACCTCGCACTGCATACAATCAATTCAGAAAAAATCGAAATTAAACGCTTTATAATAAGCTATTAATAATATTTATTAATTTATTTATTAACAGTTAAGTAGGCGTCTGGTTTTCGTTTCTCGAATTTGAACAAATGATTTGAAAGCAAAACAACGGTTTTGAAAGCAAAACAACAGTTTTGAAAGCAAAACAACAGTTTTGAAAGCAAAACAACAGTTTTGAAACCAAAACAACACTTTTGAAAGCACATACAGACATTTTTATTAATAAATATTAAAAAATTTAACCTATTTCTTTATCTATGAGACGATGTTTGAAGATTTTTAAGTATATTAGTCGTACATCAAAATCTATTTTTTAAAGAATTTTGACACCAATTTCTATTTATTTAAGCAATTTAAATATTTTTTTTTAACTTAGTGTTGATTTTTCCCTACGTCGAACGTTTGAATTTTAAGCCTTGACAGTTTTCTCCAAAAAAAAAAAAACAGTTTTGAGGTTAGACAAACCAAAAATTTTATTTTAAAAAATTTGGCATCAATCTTCATTTATTTAAGCAATTTAAACATTTTTTTGATTTGAATTCTTGATTTTTCCTAAAGAGAACGTTTAAATTCGAAATCTTACCCGTTTTTACCAAAAAAACCAGTTTGAGATTCAATGAAAATTCAAAATTCGAAAAACACTTTTTAAAGAAATTTGACACCAATTTTTATTTATTTAGGCAATTTAAACATCTTTTTGACTCGAATTCTTGATTATTTTTCCGAAGTCAAACCGTTCGAATTCGAAATCTTGGCCGTTTCCCCCAAAAAACCCCGGTTAGAAGTTCGACGAATTAAATTTTCTAGGTACGGTCCTGGTGCGACACGAAAGTATTCTGTGGTGCGACACAAAGCTATTCTGTGACACGAAGGTTATCTGTGGTGAGACAATTGGACATTTTTATTTGATCGACCCCGGTATAGTACCAACTTACTCTAGAATGTAAGTGTGAATGACTTCTTCTTCTTCGGCGTTTTCTATATTAAAATTCCCATCGGAATTCGCCGTCGAGATATAATTATTAAGTATCACCGGCTGTATCTCGTTATCGGTGGGAATATTTTGAAGGTAAACCGTATGAATATCATTATCGTTCGATGGAGGTTCCTCAACTTTAACAGTTATACAATTCTGATCCATATTTTATTCAGACATTCGTCTATAATCTACAAATAATAATTCGTCCAAATATGCAACTAATAACACGCGATAAAAATAAATTGAGTTTGTTTACATATCAGCAAATAATGCACACGCAACCCCAAATACACAAAAGTAATAAAGCGGTCTAAAACTGCAAATTAGATCATCAACACTTTCTACTCGTCATATGTTCTGTAGAATTAAATAAACGGTACGTACCTTATTGAGTCGATAATTGCGATGGATAAAAAGGATTTTTGGCGCACTAACCTCACAACCCTTAGAAAATAAACATTATTTTCGCCCCCGGAAAGTCGTCAACCGTCTTATCACCCGTATCAAAATGGTGGCTGGCTTATTTCGTGAAAGTCGGCGCCGGTGGCGCCACCGGGAAGAAAACGCTTCAACTGAGTTAACCGGGAGATTTAAAGTGATTACGAGTACCAACGTATTGCTGATTGAATTACCTTTAATTTAACTCGATTCAATTCAGTCAATCAGTTCAGTTAGAAAGTGTTATCATTTCTTATTGATCATCCTCTGAAAACTTGGCACGTAAAAGCCATCCTTTACATTGCGTTGTAGCCGTAAAGATATACAAACATTAATTGTCGTAGTTGATCTTGAATTTGATTTCGATTTTTTTTCCTAAACATTTTTGATATTCTCAAGATGAATTGTTGACCTTAAGTACGAAATGTTGACCTTTCTATTATATGTTTTAGTCCATTTCAGATAAATGTGCGTCAACTAGCGATAAAAATAAGCCGTCAAGTATTAAATCAACCTTTAGATAAATTACTAGAAATCAGGAGGTTGACACTTTTTACTCCCACCATTTTTTTTTGTCACAGGGTATAATTACCAACATAGGGAGCAAAAAAGATGGTTGGCACTTTATCTAGTGACTTTACTGTTTACATTTTTATTTAATACTTTTACCGTTGACTGAATATAGTATTTAATCAACGCTTCTACCTCGTTTTACGTGGATCCACACCTCTCTTTATACTCGGCTTCTCTACGAGCCCGAATAACAATGCGCAAGCGGTCGTTCATACGTTGAAAGTGCGAGAAAATTGTCTGCAAGAAGACTGTCTTCTTGATTGTTTTGTTCGCACCACAAAGGCTCGCACCAAAGACAAGATCGCTCGCACCTCGCAATTCGAACTGACGCTTGCGCCAAACTCACCAGTCGCGGAGACTATCCTAGACGAACGAAGACAGCTTTCGCTTATGAAAAGAATAGGGAACTCGCAATACAGAAGTATTAAATACAAGAAGACTATAATATTATAGTCTTCTTGATTAAATATATGCATTTTACACTGACAACTGTCACTGTCACTATCAATGTTGAAAGTATCTTTATCTTTTATTGTTGTTTATTTACTTGTTTGACACAATAACAATACAAAATAACTACATATGTTGCACAATATATGCTCGAATTCCGTATAAAATAAAATAAAATGCGTTAACTAAACAATAAATAAGTTTGGTTAAGTTCACAAATGACAATTATAGATGACAAATGTTTTTGAAAATTCAGGTCATGCCACACCCTGTTATATAAAGTAAAAGTTACTAAAATTTAGAAATACTTCGTCGTTTATAGATTGGCAAACCTTCCCTTTGACAGAGTGTCTGATGTTTGTTGAAAATCATAGAAATATCACCAAAAATAAAGCTACTTTCACGCATAAAGTTTTAGTGATTAATGTGTTGCCTACATTTTTAAAGGTTTTTAGATTGGCAAACCTTCCCTTTGACAGAGTGTCTGACATTTGCTGAAAATCATAGAAATATCACCAAAAATAAAGCTACGTTCACGCATAACGTCTTAGTGATTAATGTGTTGCCTACATTTCAGAGGTTTTTCGATTAAATGCATATTCCACTAAAAAATTAAAGTTACTCGAAATTTCAACGTTTCTAAAAATTAAAAAATTACAGAATAACCTGTAAATAAAATAGTAAAATGAAAATTACGGATTTAAATTCTAGATTTTGTGTTTTAAAGTGAAATTTCGAATAGGAGAGAAAAAAATACGTCTGCAATGCAAAAATCTGTTTAATGTTTTAAAAAAAATCTATAACTAGTTTTATAATTGCACTTAATTTTTTTACTTTTGTAGAATCTTATTTTATGTGTCTCTTGGTGAAAACAATCGTGTATAATTATTTTGTCATCAGTTCTTTTATCGTAACGTCGTTCCTTAAAATGTTACTCCTAATATAAATGATTTCCTGTTCTTGCTTCCTAATTTCCTGATTTAAAGCTTCCAATTGAACCAGTAACGGCTTATTTTGTTCACTTGTAACCCTACGGGGCAACACAATTACGATTTTTTTTAATCAGCTCGATTTATAGAATCAATCTTGGTACAAACCTTTTTTGTTTGGCAATTTCCAGAAAGAGTTGCTTTTTGGAATTCGACCACTGTTGGAGCTCGTTATACATAGCTTCCATATCTTCGTGTAGATAGTTCAACAATTTGCCCAAAGGATTCGCCGATTTCGTCAAATTTTGTATCAGAGTTTGCAAATTATTAATTTCTTTAGTTATCGAGTTTTTATCGCGAAAACCTACAACTTCGTATTAGAAAAATAATCAATACAGCTTCCACTTCACGTACCGTCTTGTTCCCAGTTAATTTCCACTTTCGGTTTCGGTGGCGGTTCCTCTTCGTTAATTTGTTCTAGGATTTGTTCGACTAATTGACCTTTGTTAGTTTCGGGGACTTCCGGTGTTAACGAGTGACTTTCTATGATCTCGGGGGCCGTTTGTATGACTACTGTCTCTTCGTCGTCTGCGTCTTTATCGTAATTTTCCACGATCACATTGATTTTTCCCATGGTCATCGTTTCCTGCGGTTTAATGGCAGAATCCGGTCGTAGTCGGGGCGCCCCCGGTCTGGCGCTTGAGGGCCTCACGCTCGGCGGCCTTAGGGAACTTTTGGGCCTTTTGGGGATTTCAGATTGAGCTGAAAAGGAGTATAGCGAGTTAAACTGCCACAGGGAAGATCTGAAACTTGATCCATAGTTGTACCTCGACTGTATAATGTGTGTCTCTTGTTTTAAAAGTTAGGAATTTTGGAAATAGTTGTCGAGTATTTTCTCGAAATGTTCTCGAGTATTTTCTCATAATTTTGTCCTTTTTCTTTCGATTTGCGTCAGTTTTCTTGATAATTTCTATTATAAACTTTTTATTTTAACTTTTTACAGGAATTTTGTATTTTTGTTCGAAATTTCGAGCTTAAACGTCGAATGACTTCTTCTGAATTTCGAGCGCGAAGTAAACTCAAAATTTCCGCTCTGGTTCTGATTTTAGACTCGAAATTTGGGTTTCTAATAGTTTTGGTTTTTTAAATTTTAATCTCGAAATGTCGATTTTTTTCTCGGTGTTTCGACAATTTCTTTATACAAATTCTGAGCTTAGTTCCGAATGATTTGATTTTCTCAAAATTTGGTCTTTTTTTCGTATTCAATTTTAGTGTCCTTGCAAAAATTGTGTTTTACACTTTTAATTTTAATTCTTCACAGAAATTTTGACATTTGGTATAAAATTTCGAGCTTAAACCTCGAATGACTTTTTAGAAATTTCGAGCGAGACGTAAACTCAATTTTTCTGCTCTGATTCTGATTTTAGACTCGAAATTTGGGTTTCTTTCTAATAGTTTTGGTTTTTTAAACTTTAATCTCGAAATGTCGATTTTTTCTCGATATTTCGAGAATTTTTTTTTACAAATTCTTAGCTTAGTCCCCAATGATTTGATTTTCTCGAAATTTGGTCTTTTTTTCTATTTACGTATTCAATTTTAGTGTTCTTGCTAAACTTGTGTGTTATACTTTTAATTTTAATTCTTCACAGAAATTTTGACATTTGGTATAAAATTTCGAGCTTAAACCTCGAATGACTTTTTAGAAATTTCGAGCGAGACGTAAACTCAAAATTTCTGTTCTGATTCTGATTTTAAATTCGAAATTCGGGTTTCTTTCTAATAGTTTTGGTTTTTTAAACTTTAATCTCGAAATGTCGATTTTTTTCTCGCTATTTCGAGAATTTTTTTTTACAAATTCTGAGCTTAGTCCCCAATGATTTGATTTTCTCGAAATTTGGTATTTTTTTTCTATTTACGTATCCAATTTTAGTGTTCTTGCTAAAATTTTGTTTTATACTTTTAATTTTAATTCTTCATAGAAATTGTGAGATTTAGTTTGAAATTTCGAGCTTAAACCTCGAATGACTTTTTAGAAATTTCGAGCGAGACGTAAACTCAAAATTTCTGTTCTGATTCTGATTTTAAATTCGAAATTCGGGTTTCTTTCTAATAGTTTTGGTTTTTTAAACTTTAATCTCGAAATGTCGATTTTTTTCTCGGTATTTCGAGAATTTTTTTTTACAAATTCTGAGCTTAGTCCCCAATGATTTGATTTTCTCGAAATTTGGTATTTTTTTTCTATTTACGTATCCAATTTTAGTGTTCTTGCTAAAATTTTGTTTTATACTTTTAATTTTAATTTTTCACAGAAATTTTGAGATTTAGTTTGAAATTTCGAGCTTAAACCTCGAATGACTTTTTAGAAATTTCGAGCGAGACGTAAACTCAATTTTTCTGCTCTGATTCTGATTTTAAACTCGAAATTCGGGTTTCTTTCTAATAGTTTTGGTTATTTAAACTTTAATCACGAAATATCGATTTTTTTCTCGGTATTTCGAGAATTTTTTCATACAAATTCTAAGCTTAGTTCCGAATGATTTGATTTTCTCGAAATTTGGTCTTTATTTTTCTATTTACGTATTCAATTTTAGTGTTTTTGATAAAATTGCGTTTTATACTTTTAATTTTAATTCTTCACAGGAATTTTGAGATTTAGTTTGAAATTTCGAGCTTAAACCTCGAATCACTTTATAGAAATTTCGAGCGAGATGTAAACTCAAATTTTTCATTGGCATTCTGAATTTAAAATCGAAAGTTGAGTTTTTTCTAATAATTTTGGTTTTTTAAATTTTAATCTCCAAATGTCGACTTTCTCTCGATATTTTGAGAATTTCTCTTGTACAAATTCCGAATTGAACTCCGAATGGTTTTAAATTAAAAATTTTATGCTGTCATCTGACTCGCTGAACTCAAAATTTGGATTTATTTCCAATTTTCACCACTTTAACTAGAAATATCGAGTTTTTCTCGATGTTTGGAGATTTTTGTATAGAAATTATATATTATTTACGAATTTCGCTTCGATTAACATATTCCCAGTTTTTTCCCCTAAAATTCGAAATTTAAACTCAAAATTTGGATGCTTTTACAGATTTCGACTAGTTTTTGACATGTGTCGACTTTAATCTCGAAATTTCGACTTTTTTTTCTACAAATTTCCATTTCTTAGCAATTCAAGTGTGAACTCGAACATCAATTTTTTCGCAATATTGATTTGAAAGTGGAAGTTCGCATTTTTTAATTTTTTTTTTGATGCAAACAGGCAACCTAGACACTACAGTAATGAAGTCCTCTTGGATATAACAAGCTGACGAGATCTAACAAGATTGAAACCTTTGGTTGTCAAACGATTTTGATAAATTGAAATACAAAACTTGTTCCCTGAAACCAAGAACGATTAAAAAAAGACAACAAGGTTTGAAAATAGGTCGAAATAGGCAACCTAGGCTCCAGCAATGCACTCCCCTCTTGGATATACCAAACTGACGGGATCTAACAGGATTGAAACCTGTGATTTTCAAACCATTCTGATAAATTTTTAACCCTACTAATCTGTGTATTATATTTTCTTTTAAATTAAATTTTACCTGTTGGCTCTTTTTCGATGGGGGCAGCTTCGGTAATTTCTGAGGTAGTCTTCTCCCTAAACTCTCCGCTTTTCGGTCTCGCTGATTTTGGTCGTTTTAAAGCGCTCGGACGCCTCTCTATTTGTTTCTCTTCTTCATTTTCGACCTTTTCTTCATCAGGTTTTGCCGCTGGTGCCTCAGATTTGATTTCATTGGACTCCTCCGCTGGTGTACTAGCTTCTGTAGGATCTTTTTCCTCATTTGTATCCTCAGCAGATTTTTTCACTTCATTCGATTCTTTATCATTGACTATTAATAATTCTTGTAGCTCTTTATTCAACTGTTCCTTCCTGATACTCTCCTTCTGTTCTCGTTTCGATCTGGAGCTGTCTTTCTTCGTTTTTGTCGTTTTATCGGTTTTGTGGTTTGAATCTTTGGATCGTTTGTCGTCCTTTTTCAAATTTCTATCCTTGGATTTGCGATCGGTGCTGCTTTGCGTTTCGCCTTTTTTATCCAACGATGATTTTCTTTTTTCTTCCGGTTTGGTTACGATCGAGTCTTTGGTTGTCCTGCTTGAGGTCTTCTTTTCGGTGACGCCATTTAGTTCTTTGGCGTAACTATGGACGTATTCTCTGCTGTCTAATTTATCGTCTAAGGCTTTCGCTATCGTTTGCAATAAAATGTTGGTTTCGGTTGGTTCTAAACCTGCGACGATTTTAGTGGATCGAACTTTCAAATCGATTTT
The DNA here is from genome assembly GCA_028583605.1 of Dastarcus helophoroides. NCBI lineage: Eukaryota > Metazoa > Arthropoda > Insecta > Coleoptera > Bothrideridae > Dastarcus > Dastarcus helophoroides. The sequence continues at coordinate 13,574,830 of CM053337.1, read as the reverse complement.
CGTGATGGTTTCTGAAATTTATCGCAAAATGGAGAACTTGTGTCCTATTTTGTTATACCATATATCTTATTCTATTTTTTTCATATAGGGTGAACCAAATTTGATTTCCAGTACAGGGAACTTGGAAACTATTAGAGATAAGAAAGCTTAAATAGGCTTCATTGTATCTCTGTTCAATCTCTGTTCCCTTGTAACAGAAATCAAATTTGATTTTGGAACTTGAAAACTATTGGAGATACAAGGAAGACTAAATGGGCTTCTCACTACAGGGAACTGTGAAACTTCCACCAAAACTGTAAAACTATTAGAGATACAAGGAAGATTAAATGGACTTCCTTGTACTCTGTTACTTGTAGTGGAAATCAAACTTGGTTCAGCCTGTATGACATAAACTAGTTGCGAAATTAAGGAATGTAAAATACACGAAAATTTTAGATTATTTTCAAAAAGCAATAACTCAAAGAGAATTGATTGCAGAGAAAGATAAAAGAAGGCGAATTAGAGCCCCAAGTTCTTAGTTTTTGGATCTTCAGCTTGGAATTCTCCAGCGCCAGCAGCTTTTAAGTAATCGTGAAAAAACCATCGGAACTGTTTTTTCCCAAATTTTCGTTAACTATTAAAAAGGTTTGCCAACTTCAATAATTTGTCTCCGGTGATTTCATCACAAAGTTCTTTTAGATAATTAAATTCATTTTAATTTGACTGATTTCCGAGCTTTGTATCGGGATTTTTTGCCGCCAGTTATGTCGCCCAAACCAAAAAAGTCATTTTTGATTTTGGTAATCGATAACTTGGGGCACAATAATCGTACAGAAAATGAGAGCACGATTTCGAAAACTGCAACGAACTCTTTACAAATCCTAGTGTTGCTTTGGAGCTTCCCAATCTTGATTTCAAAATTTTTAAGCATCAGCAATTTTCGAGCTCGGGAATTCGAAAACTATTAGAGATACGAAAGGAAGCTTAAATGGGCTTTTTTGCATCTCTGTTTCCTGTAGTGGAAATCAAATTTAGTGCAGCATGTCAACAAACTGTAAACCTGTAATAAACTAGTCGCAGAAATTAAAGAATGTAAAAAATACGAAATTTTTAGGTTATTTTCAAAAAGCAATAACTTAAAGAAAATTGATTGCAAAGAAAGATAAAAGAAAGCGAATTAGAGCCCCAAGTTCCTAGTTTTTGGATCTTCAGCTTGGAATTCTCCAGCGCCAGCAGCTTTTAAGCAATCGCGAAAAAACCATCGGAACTGTTTTTTCCCAAATTTTCGTTAACCATTAAAAAGGTTAGCGAACTTCAATAATTTGTCTCCGGTGATCTCATCACAAAGTTCTTCTAGATAATTAAATTCTTTTTAATTTGACCGATTTCCGAGCTTTGTATCAGGATTTTTTGCCGCCAGTTATCGTCGCCCAAACCAAAAAAGTCATTTTTGATTTTGGTAATCGATAACTTGGGGCACAATAATCGTACAGAAAATGAGAGCACGATTTCGAAAACTGCAACGAATTCTTTACAAATCCCAGTGTTGGTTTTGAGCTTCCCAATTTTGATTTCAAAATTTTTTAGCATCAGCAATTTTCGAGTTCGGGAATTCGAAAACTATTAGAGATACGAAAGGAAGCTTAAATGGGCTTTTTTGTATCTCTGTTTCCTGTAGTGGAAATCAAATTTAGTGCAGCCTATAAATAAACTGTAAACCTATAATAAACTAGTCGCAGAAATTTAGGAATGTAAAAAATACGAAATTTTTAGGTTATTTTCAAAAAGCAATAACTTAAAGAAAATTGATTGCAGAGAAAGGTAAAAGAAAGCGAATTAGAGCCCCAAGTTCCTAGTTTCTGGATCTTCAGCTTGGAATTTTCCAGCGCCAGCAGCTTTTAAGTACTCGTGAAAAAACCATCGGAACTGTTTTTTCCCAAATTTTCGTTAACCATTAAAAAGGTTAGCGAACTTCAATAATCTGTCTCCGGTGATCTCATCACAAAGTTCTTCTAGATAATTAAATTCTTTTTAATTTGACCGATTTCCGAGCTTTGTATCAGGATTTTTTGCCGCCAGTTATGTCGCCCAAACCAAAAAAGTCATTTTTGATTTTGGTGATCGATAACTTTGGGCCCAATAATCGTACAGAAAATGAGAGCACGATTTCGAAAACTGCAATGAATTCTTTACAAATCCCAGTGTTGGTTTGGAGCTTCCCAATTTTGATTTCAAAATTTTTTAGCATCAGCAATTTTCGAGTTCGGGAATTCGAAAACTATTAGAGATACGAAAGGAAGCTTAAATGGGCTTTTTTGCATCTCTGTTTCCTGTAGTGGAAATCAAATTTGGTGCAGCCTGTAAATAAACTGTAAACCTGTAAAAAACTAGTCGCAGAAATTAAGGAATGTAAAAAATACGAAATTTTTAGGTTATTTTCAAAAAGCAATAACTTAAAGAAAATTGATTGCAGAGAAAGATAAAAGAAAGCGAATTAGAGCCCCAAGTTCCTAGTTTTTGGATCTTCAGCTTGGAATTCTCCAGCGCCAGCAGCTTTTAAGTAATCGTGAAAAAACCATCGGAACTGTTTTTCCCAAATTTTCGTTAACCATTAAAAAGGTTAGCGAACTTCAATAATTTGTCTCCGGTGATCTCATCACAAAGTTCTTCTAGATAATTAAATTCTTTTTAATTTGACCGATTTCCGAGCTTTATATCAGGATTTTTTGCCGCCAGTTATGTCGCCCAAACCAAAAAAGTCATTTTTGATTTTGGTAATCGATAACTTGGGGCACAATAATCGTACAGAAAATGAGAGCACAATTTCGAAAACTGCAACGAATTCTTTACAAATCCTAGTGTTGGTTTGGAGCTTCCCAATTTTGATTTCAAAATTTTTTAGCATCAGCAATTTTCGAGCTCGGGAATTCGAAAACTATTAGAAATACGAAAGGAAGCTTAAATGGGCTTTTTTGCATCTCTGTTTCCTGTAGTGGAAATCAAATTTGGTTCAGCCTGTAAATAAACTGTAAACCTGTAATAAACTAGTGGCAGAAATTAAGGAATGTAAAAAATACGAAATTTTTAGGTTATTTTCAAAAAGCAATAACTTAAAGAAAATAGATTGCAAAGAAAGATAAAAGAAAGCGAATTAGAGCCCCAAGTTCCTAGTTTTTGGATCTTCAGCTTGGAATTTTCCAGCGCCAGCAGCTTTTAAGTAATCGTAAAAAAACCATCGGAACTGTTTTTTCCCAAATTTTCGTTAACCATTAAAAAGGTTAGCGAACTTCAATAATTTGTCTCCGGTGATCTCATCACAAAGTTCTTCTAGATAATTAAATTCTTTTTAATTTGACCGATTTCCGAGCTTTGTATCAGGATTTTTTGCCGCCAGTTATGTCGCCTAAACCAAAAAAGTCATTTTTGATTTTGGTAATCGATAACTTGGGGCACAATAATCGTACAGAAAATGAGAGCACGATTTCGAAAACTGCAATGAATTCTTTACAAATCCTAGTGTTGGTTTGGGCTTCCAAATTTCGATTTCAAAATTTTTTAGCATCAGCAACTTTTGAAATCGGAATTTTTTTCCAATTTTTTGCTCGCATTTAAAACGGTTCACACCCTTCAATAAAGCTTTTTTGGTGATCCCATTACAAAATTCTTCTAAATCACTTAATCCTCTTTAATTTGATTGGTTATCCGGCTCTGTACACAGATTTTTCGCCGAGTTGTCGTCGTTCAAAACAAAAAAAGCAAAAAATTGGAATTTTTTTTCGATGGTTTTTTTTATAATGACCCAGCTCTTGCTAAACATTTTCACAATGAAAATCTAAAAATTAGAAACTTGGGGCTTTAGTTTGTCATTTTGTTTTTTATCTAGGCAAATTTTTCTTCGAGTTACTGCCTTTTGTAAATCGCACAATTTGAATTTTTTTAATGTCCTTTAATTTCGGTGACTAGTGCATTAAAAGTCTATAATTTCCGAAAAACAGAGTCTTGTAAATATAAAACATTCAAATTATTTTATTTTATGATTATTATTTTAATTTATTAAGGAGTGGATGCCCCAATAAATTACTGAATCGATATTTAACGTCCTAACATCGACTGAAATCGTGCGTTAAAATAAACCAAAAACTTACTAACGGCGCCTATCAATTTGTTCAAAAATGCGATTTTCGCATCTCTTTCCTTGACATTATCCGATTGGAGTTCTTCTGCTGTATAAAGTCCTTTGAGGAATCCGGTTTGCTTGATAACAGCGACCACCACATCGTGTAGAAACCTGAAAGGTGGCTTTTTCAAAAGCTTGTCGGACAGAGGCGGTTTCTTTATGTATTTCCCCAACAATTTTTGGGTTTTTTGGATCACTTCAGGTTTCACCTCATCAGACATATTTTGAAAGCAAAGAAAAATTCAAAAATTAAAATGTAAACGTCATTGTTGACACTCCCGCTGCCATGGGGACTATCGCCTGACGTCGAACGCGTACATGCGCGCCCAAACTACCACCTTGGGACTCCTGGTGATGTTTTTGCACTTTGTTGTGATTTATACTTCATGAAAAAATCGTTTTTTTCTTCGATGTTACGAATACGTTCTTTTATAAACTTGTAAAAAGTCCCCAAAGGGTATATTTCTTGTGATTTCTTCTTAAAAGTGTCTTCGCAAAATAGAGAAAAATGCAAATATTTGGGTGAATTTTAAATTGATTTTGACTTTTACTTGAAATTGTAATTCTTTTCCCAATTTTAGTGTTTACTAAAATTTAAAATGCAAAATTGAAATTTCAACTTTTGGAGTTTTCTTCGAAACTTTCACTTTTTTCTAAAACTGACGATATTAAAAGAGTCAGATTTTTTATTTTTTAATTCTGATTTCAAACGAAATTGAAATGTTGAAACACTCGAGTCGAAAATGTCGAAACACTCGAATCGAAAATATTGAAACACGAGTCAAAGTTTCAAAAAAAGAGAACCAATATTTCTAGAAATGAGCTCTTAAGTTGGAAGTCGATTTTCGTAGTTTTCTTCGAAATTGTCACTTTTTTTTTAAAGCTTCTCATTGCAAGCGTCAAATTTTTAATTTCAAACGAAATTGAACTTTTGAAACACTCAAAATTCCAAAAAAAATATTTCTAGAAATGAATTCTTGAGTTTGAAGTAGAAATTTTAGGAATAAAGCAATAAATGGTGCAAATGTAAACAGAAATTTTGAGAAAATAGTCAACATTTTTAAAGCACCCAATATATTTTTACTATTTTATGAATTTTGAATTTAATCTGACGGCTTTTACTAAAAAATTTGAGCATAACTTTAAGGCTAAAATTCAAAATTTTGGATGGAAAGTCGATTCTTTCAATTGAAATTTCGAGATTAAAGTAGAAATTTGAAGATTCCCCAAATTTCTTAATAAAATCGAAATAAACAATGTATAATTAATTGTAAAATCAAAGGTGCATACTTGGCTAATTGGTTTTATGATCTAGAAATTTCCCCTTTTTTCTGGAACTTAATTTTTTATCGAACTTTTAATATTTTATCGAAACTTTAACATCAAACAAACATCAAATTTGGAAAAAAAAGAGGAAAGCAAATTCAACCTTCCCTTCAAAAATTCGACCTATTCAACCAATATTTTAAACCAAACCTCAAAATTTTCCAAATTTCGACTTTAATGTCGATCGAAACCTAAAATTTTGAAAGTCGTTACTGTCGAAATAGGAATATGAAATCATCTAGGAGCAGCATATAAATAGAACAACTTTGCAATGATAATTTATTAACAAAAATCACAATATAACGTAAAATTTATAGTATATTTTAACAGTAACAGTAATATTAGGAGTCTATTATTAGCTTTGTCGAATATAATAATCAATATTAATATATTTATTAAGAAACAAAAAGATCTGTATATTATTGTGCCAAAAATAAGTTTTCTTATTTACATCAATAGATAAATACACAATAAGTCAACATAATTTGCCTTATCAGTAGAAAGTTATGACGCAAATAAATCTAGATGATTGTTCAGTAGGCACTTCAAGTCAATAATAAGTGCTCTCTACTACAGTCTTTTGGTTATCAATGATATTAGGTTCGTTCACTTGTAAATTAAATATCTTTAAATGAGATCACATTAAAAATCAGACTAACAAAGTCAAATTATGTAGATTTATTGATTTATTCACACACTCATATTACATATATCGTCATAAAAACTCTTGATGAAACTTATCAGTTTATTTTTCATTTATTAAATGATTTTTACTGTATAAAGAGGCTTCCTGTACCGAATTGATACACTAATTAGCTGCAATTACACTAAAATAAGTTGCTACAACTGAAACAACTCGTCCTGTTGTTGCTCGTGCCGTCTTAAGGAAGTTCTCACTTTTTTCCCTTGTGCTACCACCACTGTTTGCGGTGCAGCGAAATCACCGTTATTGTTCACCATCTGCTTCATCCTCGAAACGGGCCTTCGTTTTTCTAAATCGAAATCTTCCTTATTTACAGCGAACCTAACCCAATCAAATTAAATTAACAGCTCCCAATTAATAATCACTACTTACTCACTATTACTCCTAGTTTTTTTCACTTCTTCCTTAGTACTAGCGATAGAGGCATCGATTTTCCCCAAAAATTCATCGATGCTATCCTCGTCGAAACTACCTTGGCTCTGGGCCTGAGTGGGACTAACAATTGGGGTCGATTGAGTGCTACTACTTAGAGATAATGAGGGATCTTTTGTTGGTATCAGTAAATACTCTCTTAAAAATAGACTATCAGAGGCCCACAATTTATTAGCTCTACGGATTTGTTCGATCTACGGCATCAGATTAAATTAGAGGTGAATTATATATTAGCTTGACCGTATTGTGTCAATTATTTATTTTAAGTTTAATCCACTCGCAAAAAGTAACCCCATTATGCTTTCAAAGCACTGCGAGTAGGATACGGAAACAAGGATGGATGGCGATGAACCGCCTTCTTAAACAAGGATAGGGGGAAATATATTGTAATTGTGTCAATTAATAAGTATTAGCAAATTTCTTACCGTAACATCATACTTCAGGGCGATTCCTTGTAAAGTATCAGTATTCGTCACATAGTGTTTAAGATAACTTTCATTTCTCGTATTATGCTTACTACTAGTACTACCATACTTCTTAAGCTGTCTCGCTGATTCGGTGATGGATAATTTCTCGTACGATGTCCTATCCATCTTATATTTACACATTTACTTACTGCTATTTACAATTCTTCTTGTTCCCAAGAAGGTGAAAAGTTTCTATACATTTAAAAAATGGTCAGTGGCCGCTGATTGTACCTTTGATTGTACAATTGCATTTTTATTACTTGCGATGAAAGCGCGCTGTAATATCAACTGTATAAGCACGATCTTGTGACTGGCATTGGGAAATATCAACAAAAAAAGAAATTTCTTGAAAGTCGAGATCAGAGACAAGTCGAAATAACATGACAGTCAGCTGACTTGGTAACAAAGTGTTGCCAACCATAGTTTCCTCAATGTTGCCAACCATAGTATCCTCAATGTCGCCAATCTACATCAGAATCATCAACGTAAGGAAGTATCACTAAATCATTACAAAACTGTTTTATTCGTTATACTGCATAACACCCGTTTCAATAACGCGTGTAAAGACCACAGTAATTATATAATACATCAGATTTACATGCAGGCATAGATTTCAGATAAATGTGGCTAAGAGTAGGTTATAAAGTATTAAATCAACCTTTAATTAACGTATCAAATCAACCTTTAGATAAGTTACTAAAAAAAACAAAAATCACTAGAACTAAAGCTGGCTTCACGAGTAAAATTTTCATGATTAATGTGTTGCCTATATTTCAGGGGTTGTTTAGCAGAAATAATCAGACTAAATGTTTTCCATATTAGTTTTATTACCATCATTACCAATTTAATAATTAATAACTACTATTATAAAAATTGAAATACAAATCTAGTCCCCTGAAACCAAGAAAGATTAAAAAATACAACAAAAGTAGTTCCAACGCGTTTCGACAGCCAAGCTGTCATCTTCAGAGAGATACTGGTAGCTTGGCTGTCGAAACGCGTTAGAGCAACCTTTGTTGCGTTTTTTAATCTTTCTTGGTTTCAGGGGACAAAATTTGTATTTCAATTTTTGAAGATAACCAAGGACCAGTCCGTTCCACCAGATCATTATTAGTTTTGTTATTATTATGTATTAGCTTCAGATTATTGATTGGTTTTCACACAATAATTGTTTAATAAATGTCAAAACACGTTCCACCAAAAAAAATCTATTATAAACTTTTTTAACGATTAATACAACACCAGATCTTAAAAATTCCTCGATGTTTCTATATTTGTTATGATCGGGCCTAATTTTGCTTTTCAGCATCGTCGACGGTTGTACTAAATAATTTTCACGAGTAGTTGACACAAAATATACTTCGAATCCAGATCGAATTTATACTGAAATCCGGAGCAGTCCCCGTCATAGGTAAAACACTTAATTACTTTCCCTATGGTCCCCGTCTTGGACGGATATCCGCAAAACGTGAAATTTTAATTTGCGCTTTTACATTTTCTAAAGGTTTGTAATTTGCCTTCGCTTAGTTGCGAATTTGATTGCCAATTCGACTTAAGCTAGTAAATGTCGGAATACACAACATATTTTGAAAATAAACATTAACGAAAACACTGAGAGCTAGGTTAACTTCTTCTTGTTTACTTCCTTACCGAGACTAGTAGTTCAAATGTATGGAACACAGAGTTCCAGACAAGAGGTGAACATAGACTACGATTTATTAATTTTATTTAACATTTCTGCGACCCAGTTTGGAAATATTTAAATTTTTTAGCAATGAAAGTTGACAGTATTCTGAAAGTTTTTAAAAAAATATGACTACGTGATATATAAATGCTTAAAACGTCACATCATGACAGCTGACAAAAATAGGTTTGTTCATTTTACACAAATAAATATGAAGTTACTAAAATAAAACACCAGAACTAAAGCTATCTTCACGTGTTAACATTCTGATGATTAATGTGTTGTCTATATTTAATGAGTTGTTTGGTACAAATAATCGGACTAAATGTTTTCCATATTATTTTTATTACCACTATTTACAATTCCCACCGCAGCGCACTTAATACAACATAAAGAAAGCTCGTCAGCTACGACTTTGGTGCTATTTTTTTCAAATACTTCGCAACAACACAACGCACTTCTTCCTCAAAAAAAATAAAAATAGTCCTCTTTATTCTCGCACATTTACACACTTGTCATCAACATTTAACTTCGAATCCAGATCGAATTTATATTGAAATCCGGAGCAGTCCTCGCCTTCGACAGATACCCGCAAACACTCCTTGAAATCATCGGTGATTTTTTCCAACCTTTTGACGTAATTGTCCAAAATTTTAATTTCTGCTTTCACATTTTTTAACGGTAATTTCCTTCGCGTAGTTGCGAATTTGATTGCCACTTCGACTTAAGCGAGTAAATGTCGGAATCCACAAGATATTTTGAAAATAAATATTAACGAAAACACTGAGAACTAGGTTAACTTCTTCTTCTTTATTGTAACTAGAAGTTGACATTTCCGATCCTTACTTCGTGAAATTCTTTAATATTCATAACTATTAAATTTTATTAACGATAGAACCGCCACAAAATTTACAAAATTTTAATTTTGTTGCGTGTTTATCGTTAATAAAGTTTAATAATTATGAGACTAGTAGTTCGAATCTATGGAACACAGAATTCTAGACCAGAGGTGAACATAGACTATAGCCCATGATTTATTAATTTTATTTAACATTTCTGCGACCCAGTTTGGAAATATTTAAACTTTTTAGCAATGAAAGTTGACGCTATTCTGAATTTTTTTTCAAATATGACTACGTGCTATGTAAATGCTTAAAAAGTCACCTCATGACAGCTGACAAAAATATGTTCCTTTTATGACGGCTCTTTACTCTCGCCGAAAGTTTGGGCGAGATATTTGACAGGATAAATGTATCTGCGAGGGCTATATCTACCCTTTCGCTCGCACTCGTTATAGTGTTCATTTCCTTTGACTTGGCCCCAAAAACCGACTCGACATGGAGCACTTCCGAGGCGAACGGAGACAAGGCGAGTCAAAACGAACGTAGCTTCCACATTCTTGCGCTCGAGTTCCCTCGCATCGTCTCGAGGAGAGTAAAGAGGCGGCATTACACAAATAAATATGAAGTTACTAAAAAAAATTACCAGAACTAAAGCTGCCTTCACGCGTTAACATTCTGGTGATTAATGAGTAATGTGTTGTATATTTTAGTAGTTGTTTGGTAGAAATAATCCGACGAAATGTTTTCCATATTATTTTTATTACTATTATTAACAGTTCTCACCGTAGCGCACTTAATACAACATAAAGAAAGCTCGTCAACTACGACTTTGGTGCTATTTTTTTTTCAAATACTTCGCAACAACACACCACACTTCTTCCCCAAGAAGATTAAAAATAGAATTCTCGCACATTCGCACACTTGTCATCAACACTTAACTTCGAATCCAGATCGAATTTATATTGGAATCCGGAGCAGTCCTCGCCTTCGACGAATACCCGGAGAACTCCTTGAAATCGTCGGTTATTTTCTCCAACGTTTTGACGTAACTGTCCAAAATTTTAACTTCTGCCTTCATATTCTCTAACGGTAATTTGTCTTCGAGAAGTTGCGAATTTGATTGCCAGTTTAACTTAATTGAGTAAATGTCCCAATACACAACATATTTTAGAAATAAACATTAACGAAAACACTGAGGTTAACTTCTTCCTTAGTAGTTGTACAACTACAACTTAGTACTTGTAGTATTCTTCATGGTAGACTCTTATTGGTTGAAAACATTATATTTATTAATTTTATTTAACGTTTCTTCGACCCATTTTGGAACATGATTCAAAATTAAATATTTCCAAACTCAGTCGCAGAAATTTTTAATAAAATTAATAAATATAATAGTAGTTCAAATGTACGGAGCACAGAGTTTTAGACCAGAGGCTCATATAGACTATAGTCCAATTCCGATAAATATGCATAAATGTGAAGTTACAAAAAAAATGATCAAACTGAAGCTGCCTTCACGCGTAAACATTTCCATGATTAATGTGTTGCCTATATTTCAAAGGTTGTTTGACAGAAATAATCAGAATAAATGCCTTTCTATATTATTTCTGTTACCGTTGTTAGCAATTTAATAATTTTTGGCAGAAATTACACCAAATATAAGAGAATCATTATTAAAATAACAGACGACAAATCAAAATATTTTTCGATATTTAGTCCAAAGAAGATTTCACCCGTTTACCGCATCGGCAATTAAATAAATAATTACGCGACACGTATTTCGCCAGCAGAACTGACATTTTCAAGCGTACTAATCTAAAAAGATTAGCAAAAGATGCATCGACGTTATCTGCATTGAGAACGTACGTATTGCGTAATTATTTATTTAATTGCCGATGTGGTAAAGGGGTGGACTTAATCACAAGCCACAGTGTTTAGTTCAGTGCTTTAATCGATATTTAGGTTAGGATTTTAGAAACACAGAACACTATTAAAAAATGTCATGGCGTTGCCACAGGCTATGGTTAACTATTGCTAGTTCTTGTTGTTGCCACTATAAAATTACAAGCTTAGTGACTACTCTGCTGCACATTCATCTGAACTGGATTACAAATTTACAGACAGGAGGAGTACAGGCAAGGATAGATGGTTATAAGGAATTTTGTTGCAAATCGAATCTTTTGACCTAAAATTTCGGAAAAAATTCAAAATTGCGAAACGAAAACTGAAAGTTTCGATACGAAATTGGATAAAAACAACTGAAATGTTCCAAAAGTTCCAAAAATCCGAAATCTTGAATTGAAACTGGAAATTTCGAAAAAAAAATCGAGGTCTTTTCAGGAATATCCACCGAATTTATGATTTCCAAATCTTAATTTTTTTAAATTAAATTTTTGACACTTTCTTCAAATTCAAATTTCTGTAAAAAGAAAAAATTGAAAGCTTCGTTGTAATGTGGCTTCCAAATAATAGCAGTTCAGGTAGAGTTGCCAAATCTCCCTCTTTTCCGTATTATCTCGTATTTTAGTTAAAAAAATGCTAACCCGTATTTGAGATGAAATCTCCAGTATTTTGAAAGAAAAGTTGAAGATTATTATTTTAGTTTAGTTCTAGTTTAGATTATTTACGTCTGTGATAGTAATTAAGTTATTATTTAGAGATAAAGTTACTTTTTTTTGGTCATCAAATGTTTCTGAACGTCAAAATTCTTTCATAATAATAATTTCCCGTAAAACTTTTTTCTTACAAGCCAATCTCGCGTAAATCCGACAGTAATAGGAGACAACTCTGAGTCCAGGCTTGTCTCATGAACAAATACTTGAGTCTGATGAAAAAAGTAGACCAAAGAGTACTTAAATATGTATTTATTATGTATTTTTTGAACACACTTTTGCTGTCTTGTCGGATATCCTAAGAGCTGTAGACACTTGACAGCAGCAATATAAACAAAAAAGTAAAAGAATGGTATTCCATAGAGTATCTGCAACGAACTTGTCATTCAAATTCAGTTCTACTGACCCAAAAGACTCACCTTCCAGCAGTCTTTGAAAAAAAATCATACCAATGGCGGTATTGCTGAAAAAGAAAAAATTCGATATCGCTGATACGCCCAAAAGGGGACTTGCCAAGCCACAATAGATTCTCCTCTTCATCGCTGGATCTAACGAAGTTGATTCGAATAGATTTAGATTTTTCGCCCAGTTTTCAACGAAGATGCAAACGAAATTCAACAAGGACCAGATAAAAATATAACCCTCCAAACCATGCCAGACGTACACAAAACAAAAACAGGCGAAGCTCGCCAAGGTTTTATTCAGGTTCAGGGGGATGTTGCTTTTGATGGTTGGAATGTAGATATATCTAAAATAAGAGGGTGCGTAATAGTTAGAGCGTAATAGTGAGCTAGTTTGAGCAAAATTATTAGGATTCAAACGTTGAAGTCAGAGGCTTAGGTGTCGAATTACAAATCTTTTTTTACTGGGGTGCGGTGAGCACCTCCACCCATCATTGGTTTGTTGTGTTGTGTAAAAACTAAACTGTCCTTCCATGCATTCACTTAATTTTCAACTTCAGTCAATATTGTGACAAAATGTAATTGTAGAATTTAGTAAGGAATTCTTCTAGAAAAAGTTGATAAGGGGAAGCGGCCGCGCTAATGAATCAGACGGCAGATAAGCGCTCCGGAAATTTCCGCAAACGATAAGCCTTATCTGTATGATTTAATCTAGAAAACCGGAATGATATATATACGCGGTCGCCTTTCCCTCAATTAGTTAAAAAGTCAATGAATAAGTTAGCTAATTAAACAATGTTAGTGCGTTACTCAGTTAGTTAAGTGAATTATAATTGTAGTGTTCCGGAAAGTGGTTACAATTCACGCAGTATTAATCATTCGAACCGATAACGTGCAACAATATGAATGAATTAACCCAGCGCTTAGTAAAGCAGATACAGAGAATATTCAAATTATACATATTTGGCAAAGATACTAACTTTAATAAAAAATTATAAAGTCCATTATCAAAATACTTCCACATGTCTGAATAAAGGTGTATGCGGCCTATACACTTGGGTAAACTGGGGACAATGGCGCCTTCGAATTTGGCTATGGATGTACTAAGACCGTACATCGCAACGTATTTCAGGTGAAAAAATTGGCCCATTGTATAACCGTATCCATATAAGCTCCAAGAATCTAGACTATTAACAAACTAAAAGCAAAGATAATTCATTTTGTATCCTCATCGATTTGTTAGTTGACAACTAACCAAGGTCATCAACTAGTCAAAGGTCACAATTTACTGTAGCAAAGTTCATAATTTACTTACATCTGGGTGAAAACTCGTTGCGCTGACATATACGTAATGGAGGCAAACTTCAATGAATGCCACCCAAAAGAGAAATCGACCCAAAGACAACATTAAATGAAGCAGTCTTGTCGATAATTTCAATTTTGAGACACCGTGGCATGGTTTTAAATCCTCATAACTCATAAACGGCCCAGTTAACAACGTTGGCAAGTAAAAACAATAAAAGAAAAAGTTTAACAGTTCGTTGTATGTTACAGCTCGTTCCAAATTATCCATACAGAAGCTCAAACATTTCAAATTCAGCCAACAAGTTATAAAAATTGTAATATACAAGTCTATTTCCGAGGTCCCCAAAAGGGCCAAAAACTCGGGAGTAACGCTGACTCGCTTAAAATAATTTAATAGCAATAAACAAAAAATATTGCAAATCCACAGAGCGCTTTTCCGTCTCAAAGATTTCACTAAGTAGAAGACACATGGCTGCACGATGGCAACCAACAAATGCGGGCATCCCAAATTTAGGGCGACGAAGGCGAAACTACATACAATTTGGAAGCACTTCAAAACCTGTAAAAGAAAAAATTGAATCATATTCTGGTAAGTAGTTGCATATTCTGTTAAACACATTAATATCCTGTTAAACACATTCATATTCTGTTACACACATTCATGTTCTGTTGAACACATTCATGTTCTGTTGAACACATTCATACTCTGCTGAACACATTCATATTCGGCTGGACACATTCATATTATGTTGAACACATTCATATTATGTTAAACACGGTCATATCTTGTTAAACACATTAATATCTTGTTAAACACATTAATATCTTGTTAAACACATTCATATTCTGTTGACCACATTCATATTCTGCTAAACACACTTATATTCTGTTAAACACACTCATATTATGTTAAACACATTCATATTCTGTTGACCACATTCATATTCTGCTAAACACACTTATATTCTGTTAAACACATTCATATTATGTTAAACACATTCATATTATGTTAAACACATTCATATTCTGTTGACCACATTCATATTCTGCTAAACACACTTATATTCTGTTAAACACACTCATATTATGTTAAACACATTCATATTCTGTTGACCACATTCATATTCTGCTAAACACACTTATATTCTGTTAAACACGTTCATATTATGTTAAACACATTCATATTATGTTAAACACATTCATATTCTGTTGACCACATTCATATTCTGCTAAACACACTTATATTCTGTTAATCACATTGATATTCTGTTGAACACGTTCATATTATGTTAAACACATTCATATTCTGTTAAACACATTCATATTCTGTTAAACACATTCATATTCTGTTAAACACATTCATATTCTGCAAAACACATCCATATTCTGTTAAACACACTCATATTCTGTTAAATTCCTATTTTTTTAAGTAAATTCATATCCTACCAAGTAAATTCGATTGAATCGTTTAATAAATTCAACAACATTCTGTTACCTTGAATAGCTTGAAGTTTTTCAAAAATTCAGAGCAGACGAGAGAAATAATGATCCATTGGTATGTAATTTTAAGGATCACTAGGAAGGTTTTCCATTCAAAATCGGCTACGTCTTTTTTCCTAGAGAAAAATCCATTTTCGAAGTCACCGTAATCATCCTGATAATGTTTAAAAACTGCAAAAAACAACAAATTTTCAACAAGACTATTGACTATTACGGTTCGGTTGCAGAGCAATTTTTATTATAACTTAAACTGTAGTCTTGCTCTATTTTGTTAAAATGTTGTTCAAATAATTGGAAGCTACCAACAAGTAACCAAAAAAAAATAAATTCAGGTACACGATAAATATGCCATATATTTAGGGTTAATTTTAATATGCTACTAATCGGTCAATCTTTTGAAATAAATTCTCCACATATCAAGTTTGCGCGCAATCGTTCAAGATTAAAAAATTACTAGCGACCCGACGTTGCCTACGCCTATGGTTCCAATTCAACGACAATAATTAGTGTGGCAACACTTTTAAAAAATATTTAAAAACTGTTCCAAACGCTACCTACAACTTCGTATAGTTAGGAAAGTGTTACATTATGCCATAAATAATCTAATTCAGGGCGTTGCTTTAGTGCAAATTTATCGAAATACTTTAAAAACTTACAGTTATTGCTCGACAGGCCAAACGACCATATCCCGTATAAAACCGAAGATACCCAAATAAGCGCACATAAATATGTTTCAAATTGAGCCACACTTTTCATAAGTACCGTTTTTAACTACATAAATAATCATCTACATTTAGAAGTTGAGTGTACTTAATGAATAACGAAATGAATTTATCAAAACAAAGTTAGGTTAGAAATTTCGGTGGTATTCTGAAAAGACAAGATCAGTATTCTGTGGTTAGTAAGCAGTGCAGTCCGTCATTACCAAAAAAATACGTAACATCAAAGGATAATAAATTATCTAGACGAGATTGCCCCAACTTTTAAACTAATACAAAAAACTACGCGAAACATATTCCTGACCCCGGCTTTTTAAATGGCATAGATTTTATTGGAGAGAAATAAAAATTTTGCGCAATTTCTCTGTGGTAGGTAAGTATATGGGTAGGTGCAAATAGTTGGTGCTACTAATAATTGATCACAGAATAACTTTAAAATAATTGATCTACTCTATGTATCTAGATATATGTTTTGTCATAATTATATGTGTTTTGTGAGATAAGTAGCCAAAGATGCGTACTTTGACCACAAATATATGTTTTGTGGACCACAGTATAGATATTAGCTTACGCATACACCAGCGAGAAGAAGTGTCGGTACCTTTGATCTTGAAGTAGCTAAAATCGTTGATCTACAGTGGAGTCAGCCATGTTGTGAATTGTGCACGCCCGCGACAATTTAAATTTATTTATTAAACAAAACCATCAAGTTTATTAATTTCAATAGTTTTTACCGTTTAAATTCTAATTTACTACTTTACAAATAGTCCAAAAATACTTGTTCTCGTGTATTTTTTAAATAATGTGTATTTTGTAATTACTGATAACCTGATAAAGAATACACAAAACAAAACTAAACACAGATTGTGACTGACGGCAAAATAATTTTTACAGGAAACAACTTGTTTATTTTTTTGTATAAAACTGGCAAATGCGAGTATATTAAAACAGGTTTTTTTGTAATAAAACAAATTGGGTGTACCCGAATATTACCGTTTGCCGTCTTTTGAAAATTAAAAAGAAGCTGATTTTATCAAATTATTATTGCTTTTAGAGTTACATTTATAAATAGAACGTGTAAATTCTCCTCTTTTCTCTTTTATTTGGTTTCATCTTGTTAGCGCAATGAATTATAACACGACTGACATTTAAATAAAACCGATCCAGTGTTGCCAGATGACCTAAACATTATTCGCGAACAATCTCCTTACAAATCCCACAATTCGGATGAAAATCCCTGACCATATCAAATTTCTAGAACATCATACATAAATTGTTTTACATTTTTACCACGAATGAATAACATATGAACGTAAAATGAAATGGTAGTTTGTATAACAAGAGCGGATATGATGTCCATATCGCACGAGAATGAAGTTTGAGCACGATGCCGTAGGCGGAGTGCCTCAATCGTTCGAGTGCGATATGGATAATCCGTTCGAGTTGTACAGCGTATTTTTCCTACGACTACGATCTATCAAAGACTAAAATACGATTTACCAAATTAATAATTTTTCATGTGTCATTTACAGCTTCTAATAGATTTTATGTAGTGTCCATGTGTCAATGAAACGTCAAATTTATCGTAACAAAATTCATATTTACTATTTGATTTCTAAGGTAATATCTTGAATATTTCACTTGCAGCCTCAGAAATGTCCGCTGGGATAAAGTTTACTGATCCTGCACTAAAAGCACTCATTTTAAATATTTTCTTTGGTAAATACCGAAGCCAGTTTGACAGATTCTATGGTATAATTCTGAATCTAAAAATGACATTTGTCTTGATCGCATGCCGTGATTGGTCAATTTCATATCCACACTAGTGTGGATATGAAATCGACCAATCACGGCGCGACTTTCGTTATATCCGTTTACAAGACTGATATAGTCTATCTATCCTGCTCGCAAGGTATAAAGAAAACAGTAAATATACGGGTGGGAGTGGGAAAAATCATAATCGCTCAAGTGCTGGTTTTCCCGAACACTTGGCAACTCTCAACTGACATTCAGTTACCCAACGACAAGATCTTATTTCTGGTTATCATAGAACACTGCGACGCCATGTTCGGGATTGTGCAAATTGAAGCATGAGCAAACAAAATTCGTGACAAAATTTTAGCACCTTGTCGCTACTGTATGCGTAAGCTATTATGTATACTGTGCTAATACAAAAAACTATGCAGAATATTTTCCTGACCCCGGCTTTTTAAATTGCATAGATTTTATTGTAGGAAAATAAAAATTATGCCCAATTTCTCTGTGGTAGGTAAGTATATGGGTAGGTGCAAATAAAGTTTAGTTGGTGCTACTGCTAATCGATCACAGAATACCTTCAAAATAATTGATCTACTCTGTATATCTAGATAATTTGTTTGGTGAGATAAATAGTCAAAGATGCGTACTTCGACTATATAAATTATTTATTTATTTATATTATCTAAGGCTGCGTATGCAGTGATTGATATACAACAAAGGTTTAGTGAATCTGTGATATGCAACAGAGCTTCTGTGAATCTGTGATATACAAATCTTGTCCTCCGCAACCAACAAAGATTTAAAAAACACAACACTCTCTTACGCATTTCGATATCCAAGTTATTATCTGCGGAGAAATACCAGAGAAATGAAAGCTACTTATAATAAACAACGTAGTGAATTTGATTAAATCATATTGGCGACAGCTACCAAATTAGTGAAATTAAGTGAGGATTGTTGGCTAACGTGAAGTTTGACATTTCTAATCTAATTTAAGAGCAGGTTAGGTTCATTGATCTTTGTTTCTAGTTTCTAGTAGATATTAAACACAATCAACATATTAAATAGAGTAATTTAATTGTTAAACCGAGGACACGTTTCCCAACATGTCCTATCAGTTATATAGGAATACTACCCTAGGACATACGTTGCAGGAAAGTTTGGACGAACTAATACAGGTAAGTATCTACCCGGCTCTGGGTGCTCGTCTTTGTACTTACTATATGCCGTTACTTGTTTTTAGTATGGACAAATTACGCCGCAGTTAGCATGTAAGGTTTTACTACAATTTGATAAGTCTATCAATCAGATGCTTGCGACGAGAGTAAAATCGCGTCTTACGTTTAAAGCAGGCAAACTGAACACTTACCGTTTTTGTGATAACGTATGGACGTTTATGTTAAACGATGTTGAATTTAGGGAAGTTCAAGAGATAACCAAAATAGACAAAGTTAAAATAGTTGCCTGTGATGGAAAAAGTAAGTGGTTGTTGATGTTTAGTGTTAATTATTTATTTGTGTCGTTTCAGGTTTAGGCGATGAGGGAAGTTCTAAAAAGTAATATATTGTTAATTCGAACTGTGTATATAGCTTGTCCGATTTGGATTTATACCAATTGAAACTTATTATCTAGAAATTAATTGCCAAGAACTGGGGTGCTCAAACTTGAATTGCTGACCATATTGTTAGACTTTGATCGATCGACTTTAAGAGGCTGCAACTATAATTGGGGTCAACTAAAATAAAATCTGTAAATAGATCTATATTGGCAAATTTTTCTCCAGATAGACTCGAAAAGCATTCACAATCGACCGGTGGTTGATCTCAATCAACTGTTTAATCACGATTGACCGTTAAAGCACCCCTGGCCAAAAACATTAGTGCATTATTCAATAACTTAGGAAATCAGTAAACCAGAATATGTATCTTATTTATGCTTCAGATTGTTTACTTATTAAGTTTCAATAGGTATTGATCGTTTTGGCGGTAAATTCTTTTTCAAAGACATATTTAGGCTTTAGTATTCAGTTAATATTTTATACATTCTTTTGATGATGAAAACTATTCATTTTAAAATAAAATTTAATTTCCCCCTGTATGTTTATCATTTTTTATAAATCAAAGTTGTAAAATATCAATTGATTTTAATTTAAAAGTGTTTGCGTGAGCCTATGCATACTAAATATAGAATCATGAGAAAAACAGTGCAAAATATCTTCTATTTGAAGCAGTGGATTAATTTATGAAGGGGCATTTTTTATATATATAGCTCATTTGTGGTTCATTGTAATATTTTAATATAAGTAATAAATAATGGAAACCATAATTGTTTTATATACATCAAATTAGAACCTTAACGTGACCTACGACATTTTAACTGAAAATTTGCCTAAATGATCGATGTTAAATATTACAACGTTTACGCTTACCAACTTAAAATCTCAAGGAAAATGATATTTGGATTAAAGGACTCGAAAAAATACCCAAAATCGCTAGAGAGCGCCGAAGTCCATAATTAGAGTAGAAAGTTTTTGAAAAAAAAATACAAATATAAAACAATTTACACAAAAAAAAGATTCTAAAAAGTTAATCAGGATCAGGTGAAATCAAAATCATTTATTTTAGGTCAAAATGTCAACAAAATCATCAGAGTGAAGTAGAATTTTGAAAAAGCGAATGTTTTTGGAAAAATTGAAAATTGAACGTTTTTTGTCAAAGGAAGAAAGTAAAACCTATTGGATTTAATCATAAAGTCATTGGGTTTAAATTGAATAAACGGTGGCATTTCTTAATGGTGCTCTGTGTTCTTAATATCTTAAATGTTTTGATTTGTTGTTGGTTTTAAGAGCGAGTCTTTTATATTTTGTGTCAATTTCTCCTGCAAACTATTAAATTTTGTTAATAATTGTAATAAAAATGACACGGAAAGCATTTATTCCTATTATTTTTGTCAAACAATCCCTAGAATATAGGCAACACATTAATCATGACAAGGTTTACGCGTGAAGGTAGCTTTAGTTCTGGTGATTTTTTTTAGTAATTTCATATTTATGCTTATTTCTGTGAAATGGAACCTAGTCTATGTCCGATCAGGAATTCTGTGGTCCTCGTACGTTTGAACTACTATTCCTAGTAAGAAAGAAGAAGTTAACCTAGTTTTCATTAATGTTTATTTTCAAAATACGTTGTGTATTCGAACATTTACTGGCTTAAGTCGGATTAGCAATCAAATTCGCATCTACTCGAAGGCAAATTACAAACCTTTGAAAAATGTGAAAACAGAAATTAAAATTTCGGACAATTGTGTCAATAGATTGGCGAAAATCACCGACGATTCCAAGGAGTTTTTGCGGGTATCTGTCGAGGGCGGGGGCTACTCTGGATTCCAATATAAATTCGATCTGGATTCGAAGTTAAATGACGATGACAAGTGAGATGGCATTTTTTAATGGTGCTCTGTGTAATATCCTTAAATGTTTTGATTTGTTGTTGGTTTTAAGAGCGGATCTTTTATATTTTGTGTCAATTTCCCCTAAAAATTATTAAATTTTGTTAATAATGGTAATAAAAATAACATGGAAAACATTTGTTCCTATTATTTCTGCCAAACAATCCATGGAATATAGGCAACACATTAATCATGACAATGTTTGCGCGTGAAGGCAGCTTTAGTTCTGGTGATTTTTTAGTAACTGCATATTTCTGTGAAACGACCTTTAGTCTATGTCTACCCTCGATCTACAACTCTGTGCTCCTCGTACGTTTGAACTACTACTTTTAGTAAGGAAGAAGAAGTTAACCTAATTTTCATTAATGTTTATTTTCAAAATATGTTGTGTATTCGAACATTTACTGGTTTAAGTCGGATTAGCAATCAAATTCGCAACTACTCGAAGGCAAATTACAAACCTTTAGAAAATGTGAAAGCGGAAATTAAAATTTCGGACAATTGTGTCAAAAGATTGGCGAAAATCACCGGCGATTCCAAGGAGTTTTTGCGGGTATCTGTCGAGGGCGGAGGCTGCTCTGGATTCCAGTATAAATTCGATCTGGATTCGAAGTTAAATGACGATGACAAGTGAGTGGATGTGCGAGAATCGCACTTTTAGTCTTCTTGGGGGAAGAAGCTGATTCATTTTTGTGTTGTAGAGTTTTTGAAAAAAATGGCGCCAAAGTCGTAGTTGACGAGCTTTCTTTGGGTTTTATTAAGGGCGCTACGGTGGACTATCAAGATGAACTCATTAAGTCGTCATTTAGGGTTATGAACAACCCGCTGGCTGAGCAAGGCTGCTCTTGTGGGGCGTCGTTCGCTGTAAGACTGGATTAGATTCGATTTCGTCATTTTGGAAGTTGTCTAGTCATATGAATGTCAGTGAGACTTAAATGTTTCACTTAATTAGTTGTGTAAATAAATAAATATTTTATTTTGATTATTTTATTGCTATTTTTACCCCCGATTAGTTGTTACATCAGATTTGCAAAGAGTTTGTCCGTATAATCAAAGACAAGAGCCTAGATCAAATTACAGAATCTGTTGCTAGGGGCACAGTAGGGAAGTTGTGGGCCGAGTTTCCTATTTATCATAGAACTTCATCAGTTAGCGGAATTGTCACATGAGAGGAAAACGCATACATTTAGGGATTTTTACAGAAAAATTTTTGAAAAAATAAAATACAAAAAAAACAATTACATAAAAAAAGATTCTAAAAAGTTATTCATGCTCAGGTGAAATCAAAATTATTTAGTTTAGGTCAAAATGTCAACAAAATCATCAGTGTGAAGTCGAATTTTGAAAAAAGCTAATGTTTTTGGAAAAATTAAAAGTTTTTTGTTAAAGGAAGAAAGTAAAACCTGTTGGATTTAATTATAAAGTTACAATCATTGGGTTTAAATTGAATAAACGTTGGCATTTCTCAATGGTGCTCTGTGTTCTTAATATCGTTAAATGTTTTGATTTGTTGTTGATTTTAAGAGCGAGTCTTTTATATTTTCTGTCAATTTCTTCTGAAAACTATTAAATTTTGTTAATAATGGTAATAAAAATAACATGGAAAACATTTATTCCTATTATTTCTGCCAAACAACCCCTGGAATATAGGCAACACATTAATCATGACAATGTTTACGCGTGAAGGCAGCTTTAGTTCGGGTTATTTTTTTTTAGTAACTTCATATTTCTATGAAATGGCCACTAGTCTATGTCAGTCTCCGATCTGCAACTCTGTGCTCCACGTACGTTTGAACTACTACTCCTAGTAAGAAAGAAGAAGTTAACCTAGTTTTCGTTAATGTTTATTTTCAAAATCGCCAAAATTGTTGAGTTATTCAGACACTAATAAACGGTTTCATTAGAATCTGTTTACTTACCAAATTCAGTATGTTTACCGAAATGCAACCCTTTAGTGTGCTACAAAATTGTCATTTGAACTCTCTCTAATAAAATTAAAAAGCTTCTAAAGATTTTATCCACGAAAATAGTTCTAAGCAAGAGTGGCGACATTTTCGAACATTCAAATCAGAATTAACTGTTTAGTTTTCGAAACTTATATTTAAACATATAAATAAAAATATAAGGAACAATTTATAGATCATGGTATCAAATATTTCTTTAAAATTGTGGTATAAAAAAGTAAATATAATGCGATATAACAACTTTTTTGTAGATCAAAAATAAACGTAAAAAAAACGGGTTTAAATCACTTTTTTAAACTTAGTCTATGTTTTAAAAGTTCAATTTCATCACACTGCTTTGTTATTTTATCATTTTGGGCCGCCAAATGCTCAGTCATCACATCCAGCTGCGTCTTATAATTCTGACTGGTCAAATTCAGTTCTTCCTTACTATGTTCGTATTGAGTTTCCAATTTGGCGTGTTCTATAATGAGTTGTTCCAGTCTCGAATTTAAAGCTAAATTTTCAGCCCAGAGGCTTTTAGTTTCAGATAAAGCGAGTTGCTTGGTTTCGAGAATTTCACTTATTTGAGATTCATAATACTTGGTGAGCTCTTCGTTGGTGACCGGTCGAGATCTGAGCAGCTCGCATTCCGTCCTCCACCTTTCGGCTTCATCCTGCCAATATTTTGTCTGCTCTTGATTGGGCTCTTCCGTACGAGGGATCGATCCATTGGTTTGAAGAGCACCTATTTTGGATTCCAATGCTTGTTTTTGTTTCTTCAATTTGTCTATTTCATCACAGTAGGACTTTTCTCTATGTTCGAGATCGTGCTGAAGTGTGTCGATCTTTTTTTCTAACCAACGAATTTTTTCCTCTAAATCCGCCACTTGGAAATCCTTATCTACCATCTGAAACAATGTATCATTAACAAATTGAAGATTATATTTATTTTTGAATTGTTTAAATTTAACTTTATTTAATTTAACATTAAATTTCATTAGACTATCTCGAAAGGCCCTCTTTTGAACCCAAAATCTAGCTCAAAACTTAATATTTATATAAAAACTGCTTTTGGGAATAAGGTCGACAATATTAGGGGAAAACATTCGAAATTAAGTTTAAAATTTCAATTTTTTTAATAAAACTTTCGATCAAATTCTGAGCACTGCAAATTTAGATTTCCTTTCTCGAAATAATAACATTTCCTTCAATTTGTATTCCAAAAAATTATACTTCGAATTGAAAAGTATTGATAATTTTAAGTTTAAACTCAGGAATTGCGAAACTGTTGCGAGCGAATAAAATATGATGATTCTATGAACGATGTTGCATCCCTGTTAGAATCATAGAGCAACTAATCATGGCGACATTCAGCCACTAAAACGTAGTAGGTACCCAATAATACAAGCAGTTACGTACACTGCTAACTAGCTGGGCATTTTCCAGGATTTTCTTCTGTAGTTCCTCGTTCAGTACGCTCAAGTCCGTGGACGGCGGGTTCTCCATTCTGCCTTTATTTTTCTTGTTGTTGCCACCGCCCTGCAGCTCCTGTTGCAGCACGGCGATTCTTTTCGTTAGCTGCTCGTTGCGGAATGTTAAACTTTCCATTTCTTGGTCATGCTTCCTGATTTGCTGTTCGTGTTTTTTTATTACTTCCCTGAGGTCCAAGTTTTTCGCTTGTTCATCTAGTAAGGCTTTTTTTAGAACGGTCGCGTGTGATCTTACCTGTAAACAGATATGGTTTTGCAACGCCCACTTTGATAATGATAAAAGTGATGTCGAATTTCGTTCGTTACCTTGGAGTATTCGGTGGCCAATTTTTTATATTTTGTATCTAATTCTGACGATTTTTCCATGGTAATTGTAAATGAGAGAGGAAATATGTAATTTAGTTCAATTTCATGTTTGGGAACAAATAGTTGTCATTATCTGTCATTTTAACTGTCACAACAGAAATAAAAAGGTAATTTTCTACTTAATTGGCATTATGATTGCTTCTTTTATTCATAGATGTCGCCGTATACACAATATTTTAAATCATAGATATTGAATTTATCAAATAATTTTATAAACAGGGCCGGCGTTAGCCATTCGTGCCCTTTGGTTAACGTTTTTATATTCCACTTTTTTGTAAATAATAAATAACTTTTTATTATCCGTTCAATCCCCATTTCCTAAGTATTTTTTGCTGCTTTTCAACATTCCGAGTTTGAATCTAAAAATTCAAGATCTATTTTTGCAAAATTGGGTTTTTTTGAAAATTTTAAATCTTTTTAAATTCGTCTTGCTTACGATTGGATTTTTTTTTTAAAACGGCAAATTCAGCTTTTTTCTCAAATTTTAAATTTTGTCAAGAGATTTTGAATTTTATTTCGAAATTTCGACTTTTCTTTCCAATATTCGATTCGTTATCAATTTCTTCATATTTCTAAAAGTTTTGGCATCTGAACTCATGCATTTTCAACTGTCAGTTTCAATTCTACAGTCTATGGCGCATGAAGTTGAGATTTATAGTAAAAATCTAAAGTAATTTCGACTTTTTCCTCAAAATTTCGACTTTTTTCTTGAAATTTTGACTTTAGACTCGAAATGTCAATTTTTTTTTCTCAAATTTCCACTTTTTTCTCGCAATTTCTACTTCATCTTAAAATTTTGACTTTTTTCCTCGAAATTTCGACTTTGTTTTTAAATTTTGAGTTTAAACTCGAAAATTCGACTTTTTTTCGAAATTTCGACCTTTTTCTTGAAATTTTGACTTTGGACTCGAAATTTCAATATTATTTTCTCAAAATTTTGACTTCTTTGTCGAAATTTCCACTTTATCTTCAAATTTCGATTTTTTTTCTTGAAATTTTGACTTTAGTTTCGAAATTTCAATTTTTTTCTCAAATTTCCAATTTTTTTTCGAAATTTCGACTTTATCTTGAAATTTCGACTCTTTTTTCGAAATTTCGACTTTTTTCTCGAAATTTCCATCTTTTTCTTGAAATTTTGACTTCAGATTCGAAATTTCAAAATTATTTTCTCAATATTTTGGCTTTTTTCTCGAAATTTCTACTTTATCATC
Source organism: Dastarcus helophoroides (assembly GCA_028583605.1). Taxonomy (NCBI): domain Eukaryota; kingdom Metazoa; phylum Arthropoda; class Insecta; order Coleoptera; family Bothrideridae; genus Dastarcus; species Dastarcus helophoroides. The sequence continues at coordinate 13,548,465 of CM053337.1, read as the reverse complement.
AAATTTTGACTTTTTTTCTTGAAATTTTGACCTAAGTTTCGAAATTTCAATTTTTTTCTCAAATTTCCACTTTTTTCTCGAAATTTCGACTTTTTCTTGAAATTTAGACTTTTTTCTTGAAATTTCGACGTTGTTTTTAAATTTTTACTCAAAATTTCGACTTTTTTCTTGAAATTTTGACTTTCGACTCGAAATTTCAATTTTTTTTCTCAAAATTTTGAATTTTTTCCTGAAAATTCCTACTTTATCTTGAAATTGCGACTTTATTCTTAAAATTTTGGCTTTAGTTTCGAAATTTTAATTTTTTTCTCCAATTTTCGACTTTTTTCTCGAAATTTCGACTTAATCTCGAAATTTCGACTTAATCTTGAAATTTCGACTTTTTTCTTGAATTTTCGACTTTATTTTGAAATTTTGATTTTAAACCCGAAATTTCGACTCATTTCTCGAAAAGTTGACCTTACACGCGAAATTTCGTATATTTTCTCCAAATTTCGACTATAAATGCGAGATTGCGACTTTGGGCTCGAAATTTCGACTTTTTTTTCTCGAAATTCCGAGATTAAAGTCGAAATTTCGAGAAAAAAGTCGGAATTTCGAACCTAAAGTCGAAATTTCGATTTTTTTCTCGAAATTTCGAGATTAAAGTCGAAATTTCGAGAAAAAAGTAGAAATTTCGAGAAAAACGTCGAAATTTTTGTAATTAAAAATTGAAATTACTGAACGCACCCTAGTGTCAACTGTCAATATTGTTTGGTAATGCGTGTGGTGGGGGGCAACTATTATCTGCCTAACCTAACCATAGAATATAGAAATTTCAATTTCGACTTTGATCGCGGAATTTCTACAAAAAGGTCGAAATTTCGGCTTTAAACTCGACATTTCTAAAAAAATATTTCAATTGGAGTCTTTTCCATGCCGTCGTTGAAGTGGACTACAAGATTCCATTTTTTTTGTCGAAAAGTGACCCGTAGGTTGCAATCTAAATGTCTAAATGTAAAATTTACCCATTTGCGATTGCACCTGCCTCGTTACGGCCCTGGTCCCTGACCATAGATATTCTTTGATAGGGTGTCTTTCAACTTAAAAATTTCGTTTATTGAACTTTCATTTAACCATATTGATGTGGCTGTTGGTCATTTTAAGATTGGTACGAGTCATAGAGATCGCGATAGTTTAAATCTATCAGATTTATCTTTTTAAGAGAAATTTCAACAAAGGTGGGTATAAAACAGTAACAAATGATTAATGCGCTTTTCGCGTCTATTGTTGGTAATAATCAATTCCATAATTTTACGTATCAATATGGTTATTCTTGTGGTAGTTCTTTTTGTTATATGGATTGACCACAGAAGACATTTCTTCACGCATCGCATCAGTCTAAAGTGCGCAATCTCAAAGTTCCCGCGTCTGATGGCGTCTTTCCGAAAAACGTAAAAAAAAGTATAAAAAAGTGACCGATCGTGTCGAAATTTACGCGCAATTCGTAATTTAGACATTCCCGCCCCCCGGTTCGCGTAGAAGTCTCAGTGAATGTGTCGATTTATTACGAATATTTTGTAGTGAAAGTGCGTGTGCTAAGATGCTTTCCGGAATCCGGAATTCAAACAGTTGATCGACGAGCACAGAATTTGATGACAGTTTCGTCTGTGAGCCATAGTAAGGTAAGCTTCTATTTTTTTGTCGGAAGGTGGCACCGTAGTTTTGAACTGGAAGAAAAGAAATTTGAGGTTAAAGTTGACACTTTTTTTTACTTTTTGTTTGGGCTTTTTTATGGTCGTATCGAATGATATTTAAAGTCTTCTTCTGCTTCGTTCTTACTAGACTTATCATTTAACAGGAATCCCCCTAGGCGCAATTTAAATTGGAAGTGGAATGCTCAATAAGTATCCACAAAACCATAGGTAGTATCTGTCTTTTTGATAAATATTATGGGAATCGCAGACACATACACTTTTAAAGAAAAATAAATGTAAACAGATTATGCGTGTGTATTTAAGTTTCTCAATTTAAACAAAAATGCCACGTTTAACTGAAGCAGTTGATAAAATAGCATAGAATTTCGTGTATACCTGCCAATATTTAAAAAGATCGCGCTTTCGAGACTGCTTCAATAAAAAAATTCGAGTTGGAAAGACACAATACCAATCGTTTCTATTGTTGTCAGTGATATGATTAGATATGGGACTTTTTTTACTAGATTTATTTCAGGTATGCGAGGGAATAGCGATGTTTTAACAAAAAATTGCGTCTACCCACACACCCGAGCGCTATATAATAAGCGAGTGCAAACCTTTGCGTGCAACGAGATTATTACAGGTTGATTTCCCAATTTCTACACCTGTCACTCACGATAATCAACGTGCCCGAATGCCAACAAAAACGCGACCAGCGAAACAAACCAAACTCTTTTGTATTATTTATAGAGATATCTACCATTGGAGAAATGAACTTGTACGGTAGTGTATCGAAGTTTAATAAAAAATAATGAAATTAATCGCAAATTAGTCTTTTCCAGTTTTTTTTAACGATTTTCGGAACTTGAAAGTATCTAACCTAAATTTTCGTTTCGTTTCGTTTCGTTTCGTTTCGTTTCGTTTCGTTTCGTTTTTCTCTTTATAGCCTTTATCCTTAGGACAATTGGCCAGCACATTCTAATAAGAAGAGTCGGGACGCTTAGCAAAAAGCATCTGAGCTTAAGCCCATATCCCTTCAATATAAACAATCAATATATAAATATAAACAAACATTATTTACTTATTAACACTATCTGTATCAAACATTTAATAAAAATTCAAAGATGATTAAGATATTAAGCGATTCCACACAGGAACACACGTGTGCGTCCGGCTATCACCGTGACCGGAACGCGAATCCAACCTAAATCTTTCTCGTTTGCTAAGTAATTTGTTCTCATATTTTGTTAATTTTCATTGATTCATTTACACGCAAAGGAGTCTGAAGAATTAACTCTCTGCTAGAGTCGCTACTGGTTTTTATATTTTAAGAAAATCAACAGTAGCTGGTTTCTTTATGGGGATTACAGTTAGTTTCTCTATGGGGATTACAGCTGGTTTTTCTATGGGGATTATAGCTGGTTTTTCTATGGGGATTATAGCTGGTTTTTCTATGGGGATTATAGCTTGTTTCTCCGTGGAGAGAATTATCTCTTTGACGTAAGGAACGTGAATGAAGCTTAATATTTCATTTGGCAAGCGAATTGATTAATTAAAGTATATCCATTAGGTAGCTATTAATTGGAATTATACCTCACTTTATCAACTATTGTGAATATATGTGTGAAGCGAAAGCCAATCGTGCCTTTTTGAAATTTAAAATTTCGTTTAAGGAGCCCGAATTTGACATTGTTGCTGTGGCTGTTGGTTATTTTAAGTTTGATAAGAGTCATAGAGATCGTAATAGTTCAAATGTATCAATTTATTTTAATGAGGAAAATCTCTAGAAAGGTTGCTAATATATATGAATTAATGCATTTTGCTAATCTTTTCTTGTAAATAATGAACTCCAACATTTTTCGCGTCAGTATGGTTATTCCTGTGGTGGTTTTATTTTAATATGTGGAAGATCACAGAAGAGATCTCTTCACGCATTAGTCTGAAATGCGCCGTCTCAAAGGAGTGCAAGCGATGACGCTTTCGCGAAAAAATGAAAAAAAATTATAGGTCGCGTCGAAATTTACGCGTGATTCGTAATTTAGACATTCTTGTTGTTGGTTCGCGTACAACTCCCACTGAATTGTGTGTTGAATTTATCTCGAACATTTTTTAAAGAAAGTGCGTTTGCCAAGATGCTTTTAGAGGTTATAACTGCTGATCGACGGACGATGGATCGTGATGTTAAGGTATAGTTCTAAGTCCTTTGGTCTATTCCAGATAAATATCCATCAGAATAGACACCTAACTTTTAATTTTGTAGTGGCAATAACAAAAATTAGTAATATTTAGACATGGTCTTGCGGCAGTGCTATGTGCTTGAAATCCTAACCTAAATGTCATTAAATAATTTGTTTTCTTGTCAGTTGTTTTAAGAGCGATTCTTTTATATTTTACGGTCAATATTTGCTAAAAATTATTAAGTTGTTAATATATAATATGAAAAACATCTAATCCAATTATTTCTGCCAAAAAACCTCTGAAATATAGGCAACACAATCATCGCAATGTTTACACGTGAAGGCAGCTTTAGTTCTGGTAATTTATTTAGTAACTTATCTAAAGGTTGATTTAATACTTCACGGTTTGTTTTTATGCACATTTCATCTGAAATGTACGAAAGCGTAGAAAGGACATCGATTAAATTTGTTTTTTTTACTAATTCCGACGACTTTTTTTCCAAATTTCGACTTTATTTCGAAATATTAACTTTTTTCTCGAAATTTCGATTCTCTTCTCGAAATTTTAACTTTATCAATAAGGGTCTACCATGAAGAATTTATCCTAAAATTTCGACCTTATTTTGAATTTTTTTTTTTTTGAACTCGAAATTTCGACTTTATCGCGAAATGTTCGATTTTTTCTCGAAATTTCGATTTTATTTAGAAATTTCGATTTTTTTTTCTTGATATTCCGAATTGGTTTTTAAATTTTAACTTTAAACTCGAAATTTCGACTTTTTTTCTTGAAATTTCGGCTTTTTTTTTGAAATTTCGACTTTATTTTTAAATTTTAAGTTTTTCGAAATTTCGACTTTTTTTTTTCGAAATTTCGACTTCATTTTCGAAATTTCGACTTTTTTTTGAAATTTCGACTTTTTTCTTGAAATTTCAACTTTTTTCTCGAAATTTCAACTTTTTTTTGAAACTTTCGAATTTATCTTGAAATTTTCATTTTTTTTTTGGAATTTTCGAATTTATCTTGAAATTTCAACCTTTTTCGCGAAATTTCAGCTTTCTTCCTTTGATTTTTTTTCTTGAAAATTTCGAATTGGTTTTTAAATTTTGACTTTAAACTCGAAATTTCGACTTTTTTTTGAAATTTCGACTATCTTGAAATTTCGGCTTTTTTTTTTGAAATTTCGACTTTATTTTAAAAATTTGAGTTTAAACTCGAAATTTCGACTTTTTTCTTGAAATTTCAACTTCATTCCCGAAAATTCAATTTTTTTCTGAAATTTTCAACTTTATCTCGAAATTTTCATTTTTTTTGGAATTTTTGATTTTATCCGAGATTTCAAGCTTTTTAGCGAAATTCAACTTTCTTCCGGAATTTCAACTTTTTTCTTGAAATTTCGATTTTATCTAGAAATTTCGATTTTTTCTTGAAAATTCTTTTTTTTTTATTTCGACTTTAAACTCGAAATTTCGACTTTTTTCTCGAAATTTCGATTTTATCTTGAAATTTCAACTTTATTTTTAAATTTTGAATCTAAACTTTTTTTTCGAAATTTCGACTATTTCGAAATTTCGACTTTTTTCTTCAGATTTTGACTTTAGATTCGAAATTTCAATTTTTTTTGAAATTTCGACTTTGTTTTTAAATTTTGAATTTATACTTGAAATTTCGACTTTTTCCTCAAAATTTCGACTTTATTTTGAAATTTCGACTTTTTTTCTTAAAAGTTCAACTTTTTTCTTAAAATTTCAACTTTTTCTCGAAATTTCAACTTTTTTTCTGAATTTTTCGACTTTGTCTCGAAATTTTCATTTTTTCTGGAATTTTCGACTTTATCTTGAAATTTCAACCTTTTTCACGAAATTTCAACTTTCTTTTGGAATTTCAACTGTTTTCTCGAAATTTCGATTTTATCTGGAAATTTCGATTTTATCTGGAAATTTCGACTATTTCTAGAAATTTCGACTATTTTGAAATTTCGACTTTTTTCTTGAAATTTTGACTTTATTTTTAAATTTTAAGTTTAAACTCGAAATTTCGACTTTTTTTTCGAAATTTCGACTTTATTTTGATCGAAATTTCGACTTTTTTCTCGAAATTTCGACTATTTTGAAATTTCGACTTTTTTCTTGAAATTTCGACTGTTTTCTTGAAATTTCAACTTTTTTTGAAAATTTCGACTTTATCTCGAAATTTCCATTTTTTTCTGGTATTTTCGACTTTATCTTCAAATTTCAACCTTTTTAGCGAAATTTTAACTTTTTTCCGTAATTTTAACTTTTTTCTCGAAATTTCTATTTTATCTGGAAATTTCGATTTTTTTTTCTTGAAAATTCAAGTTTTTTTTTTAAATTTTGACCTTAAACTCAAAATTTCGACTTTTTTTTCGAAATTTCGATTTTATCTTGAAATTTCGTCCTTTTTCTTGAAATTTCAACTTTATTTTTAAATTTTCTAGTTTAAACTCAATATTTCGACTTTTTTTTCGAAATTTCGACTTTATTTTGAAATTTCGACTTTTTTCTTTAGATTTTGACTTAAGATTGGAAATTTCAATTTTTCTCCTCAAAATATCGACTGTTTTCTCGAAATTACGACGTTTTATTGAAATTTCAACGTTTTATTGAAATTTCAACGTTTTATTGAAATTTCGACTTTTTTTTTGAAATTTCGACTTTTTTTTTTAAATTTCGACTTTATTTTGAAATTTTGACCTTGAACTCAAAATTTCGAATTTTTTCTCGAAATTTTTACTTACACTCTTATACTATACGACTAGCTTTGTAAAGATATTGAATCGTTATTAGTAGTCGTATTATTATTAATTTACCACGCATACTTTCAATTCTAATTTTAACGTATCAGATTTAATTACATGGTTTTTCTGATGATTGTTTGACATATTTGGTCTACTTTTCTATATAAATAAGGAAACAAATCTGCTAACATTTAAGTTGCATTAATTTGGTTTTTTGGGTGGTTTTGTAGCAATTTGTTTCATAGGTAGTTTCCCATAGGGACAAAAATAAACAATAAATCAAAAAGGTTATACGTTTCGTCCCCTGCCCCGTGAAATCGCCTATTATAGAAAATTTCACGCAATTTCATGTGCAATAAATTACGTTGTCCGTGAAGCATCCCCTTAAAACTTTTAAGGCACTTCATAAAAGGTTCTGTGGAGGATTTATAACCAGCTTTTTCGATACCTGTTTCGAAGATTGATTGAATTGGGTTATTATTTTGTACTCGGGTACGGCCAGATAATGGTCCCTTCTAATTGGTAATAAATTTCATGTTTTTTATGTTTTCATTTAATCAGGAATGTTAATGCTTAATGAAGCGTCAATGAAAATTTGTGTTTTAAAAAATGACGATATTCTGCATCAGGTTGAAACGCCGCAGTTCGGGTTTAGTTTGATAGTTCACTCTCCGTTTTACGTGGTGGTTTGTTAGTTGAAATCGTTTCTTATTACTGGAAAAATGTGCACAAGTGTGCTATCGGTCCGGGGGTTTCTCGGTTTTAATCACAGACCACCCATTGTTATAAAAGCAAACTTTAATTGAGGCTCGCCAGTATTTTCTATTGTTCAAGCATGCACAATCCGACCCCATATATTCAAACAAATAACGAGCAAGAAATACAAATTCTGCATTATTTGACTACTTCGTTTCATTCCAATTAAATTAAATTCAGTTTGATAGGCCGGCCTTTGAAGTAAAATGGAATTATAATGCGTATTTCCCCCAGGTTTGCGTCGTAAATATTACTGTTAGATGCACATTTATGATTCTTTTAAAGCTTTCATGGAACCATAGATGTAATTATAACTATTGGATCTACGCATAGATCACTGATGCATGTGATCGTCTTCTTGGGTAAATTTTGGATAAAATTACCTAAGTCACTCGCTGTTGTTTCGTTGATTATATCAGTGTCGCTTTTATCGATTTGTCTATCAAAAAGAGCAACTAGGATAAATAGAGAATAACCAAAGATTCGTGGGAGCAGCGGTCGGTGTATGATAGATCCGTTCTGCAAATATCCCGCTAATATAATCCTAATCCACTTAGGCGATAGTTCTGCGCTGTGATGGGATTATATGGAAATTGCACGCAAAGCAAGCAAACAAGATATTGAAGAATTATGCCGTCTGTTAAGATAGCGTTTATTTTATTAGGACATTAGTCATCCGAAACAATTTTTACACTGGGTGCCACATCTGTGCTGCTCGTCGGACGAATTTTTGAGAATTTTTTTTAATAACTTAATTTAAATTTATCCCGATATAGTTTAATTAGAAATGTTAAAACACTGCAAAAGTTATAATTATGTCTTTTATCAAAATTTCACTTCGAAAATGGTCAACAATTTTAAAAGAACTTGGCAAGGTCGAAACTTCCAAAAAATCGAAATTTCTAAAAAAGTCGATATTTTGAAGAAATTCGAAATTTCCAAAAAAAAAACTGAAAGTTTACAAAGGTGGAGATTTTCAAGGTTAGCGAAAATTTTTAAAAAAGTTTGAATTTGTTTTTAAGAGTACACTTTCGAAATCTAATTTAGAAAATAATGTGAAATTTTGAAAAAAAATTCTAAAATTACAAAAAAGGCGAAATTTTGAAAAAAGTCCAACTTTACAAAATGTGACTGTTTCAAAAAATAGGAATTTTTAATGATTCGGAGATTTTGAAAAAAGTCCTGAATTTTCAAAAAAGTCAAAAATTAACAAATTATTAATATGGTGTAAGTGGTTTGTAAAAATAAAAGAATAGTCATTTGTGTTCGGTATTTTTTTGTACCAAAGGTGAAAAAAAGTTGAATGTTTTGTCAATTTACAAAGAATACGTCTTTCTTTTTAATGAATACGCATTTACGAGGTTTTTTCTTTTTGGTTCCAGGCGAGAGGGCGATCCGACGACCAAGAGGTATATTTTTGATAATTTCGTAATAACGTGAGTAGGAACGGACTCGGAGTGAACATAATTTAAGAAATCACACATTACACGTGAAACTTCCAAGTGAACAAGTAACAATGAGAGGCATTATTATGCAATTACAGCAGCAGCCCACCACAACAAAGAGAGTCAAAGCGGAGAAGTCGTGTTATGAAGAGTCGAGGTCCTGGAATTAAAGATCAGAAAACGAGCTGCAGTACTTTATAATGCGGCTACCACCCCCGCGGCACACAGTCGCGTGCAATCTCAAGTCGGTCATGATGGCCCACGGGCCTCATGAGTCCAGAACACAGGCCTCTTGTACGGCAGACCACGACTGTCCCCGCCGGCCAAAAGTCATTGTGCCTTGCATTCTTGCCAGCTCGGTCGGCCGCCGCCTGTGCACCTTTGCATGCTATTCATTATTTGTACCATCTTTGAACGCCCAAATGTAAGTACCAGGTACCATCGTGTGTGCAATTGCATAAACTGCAATCCAGGAGTCGCTTCGGGCCGCTTTAACTAGGAGTAAACGTTCTTTAGACATGAACGTGAAAAATATGAGCAAAAACTGCAAGCTTTGCTCAGACGAGTTAAGCTACTTTTATAAGTTAATAAATCTATGACAATTTCGATCAAAATTTTAATTTGATGGTTATTTCGATAAACGGTTTGTAATGAAATTGAAAAATATCTTTCGAATATTAGTCACCTTATAACACTCGTACCCGTTTATTTTCAAAATATTATGCACTGTTCGCGTTTTCACATAAACTTTCTTTCGCAAGTCACTATCGCTGTCGATCGATCTCTTCGGGGTTCTCGGAGCCAAAAGTACGACTTGATTTGCATGTTTCCATCTAAGTCCAAAGAAGGTTTTACCCCTTTACCACATCGGCAGTTAAATAAATAATTACGCAAAGGCGTAATTATTTATTTAATTGCCGATGTGGTAAACGTAATTATTTATTTAATTGCCGATGTGGTAAAGGGGTGAAACCTTCTTTGGACTTAATCACAAGCCACAGTGTTTAGTTCAGTGTTTTAATGTTTCCATCTGTCAGGCATCGCCTCTTCGATACCCGCTAGTAAGTGACCGGTATAAGCAATGTTTTGTTTCTCTCGATTCCCGAGTGAGGCAGCTGTCGCATTATTTGGTTATGTCAAAGCCGCTTGGAGTCGGTTTCAGCGAAATAAACGACACAAAAATTAATCACGTTTTCCTATTATACTCATTTTCTCTTTTCTTAACATTAATCGATAAAACTTTTTGTATTTCGAGTTTAAAGTCCACGTAACTTCGAAATATTAACTTCAATTGAAAATTGCATAAAATTGATTTAAAAAATGTTAATTTAAAACAACAATTTAGAAGTATTTCCGATTTACACGCCAAATTTCAGTGGTAAACATTAGAAATTTCGATATTATTGAACATTTTGGTTGGGCCTAATTAAAGTAGAAATATCGTGTAAGGCGAATACGGATTGACGATGAAAATGCTAAAAGCCGAGCAAGAAAGCAGCGTACGCAAACAGACTAATTAGTTTTTTGTTCCTGTTGTAATTTATTTTAGTACAGTTGTTTGTTTAGCCGCGCATATAAACTCGTTTCAAGTTTTACGATTGGCTCAATGAGTTTTTTGAGACCGTAGCATAACTCATATCATTCATTGACTTCCCATTTAGTGGCTGGCCGTATAACAAAGCGCCGACGAAATATAACGACCAACGCTTCTCCTCGTATATCATACGGAATTTAGATCAGATTTATTACGCAGATAAATATCTAGGATCATTAAATTTGAATAATCGTAAAAGGTACGTCGAAGTGTATCGTATATTTTGTTTCTGTCAGTACACTGCCAAATAATGTAAATTAGAATTATTACGTAAAGATTGCACAAGATCTTCAAATAAGCAACTAACATGGAAAATGATATACTCTCGTTATTTAACACATATTTATTATTAGAAGCTATCAGGGCGAATCACAATTGAAGATGCAAGTTTGAGACGTTTGTCGAATTTTTACAAGTAATTAGTTAGTGGTCATTAAGAACGTACGGGCTCATTTGAACTGCTGGAGGAACATAACCAACTGCAGGTACGCAAGACTGCTGATGGATAAACCTTTGCAATCAAGGGCTGAAGTACTTATTGCAATGAATAAAAGCAGACTAAGCCCAAGCACTAGGTCTGCTCACTGGCCACTTTAAAAGACATCTGAAATTTAAAAGACATCCTTTTTGGTTTCAGGAGACAAGATTTGTATTTCAATTTTGGCAGATAACCAAGGGCCATTCCGCTGCACCAAAAAAAAGACATCTGGTTAAACTTAACCTAGCAAGAAGCGACCAATGTCGACTGTGTGGGACTGAAAAGGAAGCAAGTTTACACATTGTGTGTGCTTGTTCAAACCTTGCCAGATGTACATATAATCTGACTGGCAAAGATACGTTAAAACCAGAAGATCTGGAAGAAAGGAGTGTAGGTCAGATGTTGAGTCTTGCTGTTAAAGGCTGGGATATACAGATAAGGAAAAATGTTCATTGTCCATGTAAAATGCTAAGAATTGTCCCTTCGATAGTTTTTTACGGCCGTTGAACGTATTCCCCTACTTTGACGCCACATGCTCGTATCTTACAGTTGAGATGTTAGAAAAAACTCGTCGAAAGTTTTACAACAGACTGGAATATTGTTTAGCACAGTCTGTCGGCCTATTTGAACTCCTTAATGTTTAAACAATTATTTTGTTATATTCTTCATTAGAATTATTATTTATTTTGTTTAAGAAATCTCGTTTAGTTATTTTGGTTATCAAAGAACATCAGTTTTATTTTGCCCCAGACGTTGATTAAATCAACGGACTAAAAGAACAAACAGCATGTGGTACGCAAATTTTAATAAAATTGTTGCCAGCCAGTAGTAATCCCGTAACAAAACACTTTAGAAGCTATGATGTACTACTGAAATCTCCACCATCATTGATCGCTGCGCTCTGCGTTGAATTGTTTACACCGGTGTAGGAGAATACAAGGCGCCGCCCATCTATCCTACTATTAGCTCTCAATGTTAAATCTCATTAACATTCTCTCTATGGACAGTGTTTGACTTTCCTGATCTGTATAATACTGACTGAGACGCAAAAAAAACTTGTGGAAGTTACTAAGAATTTTGAATCTAGGTGACAGGGCTTATAACCGCCCCCACATAAACGGTAAAAAAATGACGTACGCAATTGTATGTTCGAGATATGGAACATCTAAGAAAAATAATCTTCTCCTATGCGCGTCAGTTACAAATATAAAGGTGATGATCGCACCTTAAGTATATGTGAAAAAACAAACAGTTCGAAATTCTGGTGGAAGAACCAAGTAATAAAGGATTTGGATTAGAAAATTTGAGAAGAAAACTTCAAGATAGATATTGTGGAAAAAAATGTTACACGGACCAAATGGAACATACCGGAATTAGGATAATTAAAAAAAAGCGAAAAATATATTTAAGAGGCGGGAGTTATCGTTTTTGTTGTAACGAAAGAATTTTATAATAAAAAACTTTGTAACTAACTGTTATTAAATGACAGTGTTTACGTTTTTATGGAAGGCCACATTCTCACAGAAACAGTTCGGTCGTAACCCGTTATTATGAAAAGAAGACACTGTTTTCTCTTCGTTAGCATGATATCAGACTTATAATTTGGGTCCGCACTAAAAGACAACTTGATGTTGTCCTCTGTTATTCGCTTGGTTATGACTCTTTGATTTAAATTGGGCACCACAAGAAAAAACTGTGTTACTAAATTACCAGTCGAAAAACAGACTTGTTCGAATTGAACGAAGCAAACGTGCGCTAGAATTAATAATGGTGCTACAACAATTACCCTTTGGTTGACATTTCTAAACACTGTTGATTGTAAGAGTGAACTTTTAATGATATTTAACCGTTTCTTGCTAAATTTTCCATAATGACGCCTATAGTTAAAGCTTTCTTAAATTTTTTAAAACGAATTTACGAAATTGTATTTTTGGTTTTATTTCAGGGCGAAGAAATTCTTGGCGATGAAGAACCCAACAGTAGATTATCCCGATGTTTTCCACTAAGCCGAAGGTACACCTTTGGTACCGTTCTAATTTTGATACAGTTCCATAAAAAACTGCCAAATTCATTCCGCTCTTAAAGTAAACAAGTGTATTGTTGTCTAGTCAAGAAAGAATGCCACACAATGGACGGTAGCTTACAAAGCTCGATACGAATAGCTATCAATACCCGATGGATTGGAACGGGACGGCATTATAAAGAGATAATTGTCAAACTCTCGAGCGGGCTGTGTGGCATCAACGTCAAGAGTGTCAAGCGTTCCATTTGTTTGGATAGGGCTGATCCTCGCTACGGGCTAATATTGCCATTATGGGTCACATGTAAACGGGCATTCATAAAACCATATTCAAGCAAATCCACGTATGCACGCAGTTGCTGTATCAAAGCAACTCCCCCCCTTAATGGTAGAATAACAAATAACATTTACACAAACATAGATTAGTTTAACAGTTAGGTAAATCAAATTCTCATCCTACCACCGGCATAATTGCGAAATGGATATTATAACGTGACGAATTCGATGGATGTTTACTAACGAGGAATATGCACGGTGCCTTGGGGAACCCGAATTGGATGTTTTTCATGAGCAGAGAAAGATTCTAGCTCATCGGGAAGTTGGTTTAAAAGCAATTGCAAAATTTTTACGGAAGACACACTTTGCGACGTGTCGATTGCAGTGGCGGCTGGTGACTTTTTGACAGGGGGTGCGCTGATGCAAAAATAATAGTAGTTAAAAGTTTAGGTGACTCCAGTACCATAGCAAGATATTAAATTTAAGAGAAACAAAAATGATACAAAAGGTGTGATATTTAATAGTATTTTTACGAATTAAATTTAATTAACATCTTATAACCTCCAGAATATTTTTGGGTTATCATCTTTTAATTTATTTTCATCGAGTACAAAAAAAACATTATCGACATTTCTGAGCCCCTTTAAAGTACTCTGTACGGTTGCACGTCGTTACGGCTCTGGGTTACTTAATTAAAATTGTTTGCTTTCATGAAAATTTTTTATGAAAACTGCATTTAAAAATAAAACTGATTTTATTACAAAGTTCTAATTAAACTCTACAAAAACACAAAAAGAAATATTTTTTTTAAACAAAATCCGCTCTACGATCTTTTAAAGAAATAATGTGTTCATTACTTTCTCATCAAAATTGTTTACATCCAAATTTACAAATTAATAATTAGACCCTAGAATGGGTACTGCTATCTCTTTGTGAATAGCGATTATTGGCAGTTAGGCCTGTAAGCAGCACAATTAGCAATCAGATCAGCCAGCACCTACACATTTAGCATTATACGTAAATACACACTCCAAACTCAAAACTCGTACTCACCATTTGGCAATAGCGCATAAGCGCGGAGCGGCGTACCCCGAGCTAGCTTTAACGTGGTGTTCTGTACTTTATTTCCCCGTATCCCGTGGAGGCCGTTGATAGGCATCGCACGGCAGCCACGCTAGGTGCATAATTTTGCGCGCACCAACTTATTTAAATTTCCTTATAATAATTAATATAATGGAAACAAACGTTTGCGTACTTTATTTTAAGTCAGTCACAAGTATTATTAGTTAATTAGTAAATCATTATTTTGTGTTTGAAAATGTGATAAATCCAAGTCTTTTACATTAAACAGAAAAGAATAGATCGCTCATTTCCCGAGGAGCGCGCTCTCTTGCGCTCTTTAAGACCAGCCGCCACTGGTCGATTGGGACTATTTTGCACATGACACGAAAGCGAATTAATACAAATACGTTCAAAAGAAACTCGAAATGAATATAAAACTTAGAGGTGACTTGCGTCCACTTATGTAGGTCAGTCGCTTCGGAATATTCGACTTCTAGAGACTTAGAAGGCATACCTCCGTATGAGTCATTCTGTTTAGCAACGGGGCGAGGCTCCTCTAAGATTTTCAAAAAGATCGATGCAATACCTAGGTTATCTAATTTGACGACTTGGAGGATGCTTCACCTATTGGTAGCATTTTAATGGAGCGGACTAATCCTTGGTTATCTTAAAAAATTAAAATACAAATCTTGTCCTCTGAAACCGATAAAGATTAAAAAACACAATGCGTTTCGATAGCCAGGCTATCATCTTCAAAGAGATACTATTAGAAAACGGCGTGCTACAAATAGTAGATTCGGACATCAAATCGGGGTTATTAATAAGTTTCTATTGAATGCCCCCACTAACTTTTGTAAAAGGAAGAGCGAGCACCGAGTCGAGAAGGCGGCGAACATGTGTCCCTAGAGAGATATATTTGTTACTCCGATATCTAGTTGAATTGTAAAGTGAGTTTTTCTTCTCAGATTTGATCCGATTGGGACCGATAAAAAGTCGGAGGGGTGTAACAGTAAGCAGAATTTAAAAGAGCTTATGAAATGCAAAGGCATGGCAGCGATTGGACTCGACGATAACCACTGAATGTCGGTGTTTTAAATTTTAAATTATAGTCCGCGGTTATTTATGGTTTCTGAGCGCCGTTTACGTTAGAAAATTATCGATATTTTATAAGATCGACGTACAAGACTCTTAGCTTTTATTTTAATATGCAGATTAGAATGTTTTAGAACTGGTACCTACAAATCAAGGCTCGATTTTTTTTTGAGCAGAGCATCTGCGTAAATATTCGTGCTTAGGTTATTATGATCAACAATTTTCCCTCTTGTAAAACCGTGGAAAGTTTCCTCTTAGGGTAGATGGAGCCTTTTAGGGCCTTTTGTTATTTAGCGCAAAGAAACAGATTCTCTCGTAGTTTCTTACATCCATCTAAAAAATGTGGGTGTAGTCGGTGGTCGACAATTTTCAAGTTGAATTCCCCTCAAAGTGTATTATTTAGATAATTAGAACTGTGAAAAGGACCCTTGTGTGTTTAGAATTGCCCTCGTATCGGGGGGATTTGTTTCGGTGACATATGAGGACGCGTGTCACCCTCTGTGGTTTTCTAATATCACAACCTTCGGGCCATGTAGAAATAGAGACATTTTTCAATTATGTACGTAATAAAAACATGAGAAGGGAAACATAAACGAGCGTGTATAATTAACAAAAATTATAAAAACTTCGACTTTTTCCAGAAATTTTGAAGTTTTGATATAAATTTATGGAAGAAACTTTTACTGTCTTCTTAATATTCCGAGTCTAAAATTGAAACTTTCATTTATCTTTATAAAAAATCTAAATGTCGAGAGAGAAAAGCCAAAATTGTTTGAAAACATCTAAATTTGGAGACAAAGTTTCGAGACTTTTAGGGCATTTGAAATTAAAATGAAATTCCAATTAATTTGCTATTCTAACTTTATTTTTGGTTTTGCAATTACAAAACCAAAAAAGTTAGAATATGTCGATGGCGTATTAATACACTTTGAAATTTCAATCTAAGAAGGAAACGTTTTATTCAAGAAATTAAAGAAAATTTACGAAACTTTGGGAATTAATAGAGCACATTTATATATACATGAAGTTTCTTGCGGAAATTCGATTTTACAAGTGAAAGAGTTAATTTCTGCAATTTAAAATATTTCCAATTTTTTTATAACTTGATCGGATAAAAAAGTTTCAAGTTTTTCTTGGACAACAACCCAAACCGTAGACTACTTCAATATAAGAAAAAATCTATAAAAATAATGTTAATTGTTTTCAGTTTTATGGATTTTGTTGTGTATAATAAAAAAACTATTTTAATTAGCGAGCACTATTTTAAACATTTTGACGTTCACTGGCTATCGTATCTAAAACGAAGAGAAGGGGGCACCGAGTTCGCATTGCATATAACGTAGAGAATATACGGAGATAAATGAAATGAACTCCGGATAAGAAATAAAGTAAACAGCTCTTGTCGCCTCAGGCATTGCATTGTAATGTTACGGATGAAGCTAGAAAGAGGGTTATTGCGTTCTGGACAATATGGCTGGGCACAGTTTAATTCTAACCAACCGAGAAACTATACAAGGGTTAATAAAACATTTGTATGCCGTTTTTCCACGTTTTGTACCGTTCGATTTATCGCTCTAATTGTCTATGGGGCGTTTCATTTTGTTCATTTCATTTCATGTCATTTTGTCATTGGAACCATGTATTTTAAATGCTCAGAAAATCCAAAAAAAAATCACATTTAAACTCCCCTAATAGGACGCTCGTGGTTCACAACTAAACTCCTAATTAACATCGTTTACAACTTCATAGGTCAGCAGATGTTATTACGTTATAGATGCAGTTAATAAAGCAGTGACGTGAGCGAACTATCGTTAAGTAATGAATAACGAATTACTTATATTTCCGTATACTTGAAACTAATATGAAAATAATTGTGTATATGTTTACATTTTTGGTTTCGTTAACTTGACGAAATATAAACCAGGAAATCTAATAAATAAATGATGTAAAAAGTATACAAAAATAATGAACTGCTATGAGAAAAACTAAAACAGGAATTAATTAAATAACCACGTATGTATTGACAAAATTAGTTTTGACTCGGCCGGATTATTTAATTTCGAAGCATATTAAACATGATTTGTTGGCAATTAGATTGTTATTTATGAAACATGTGTCAATTAGGGAATTTTTAATATAGCCCAAACATTTAATTTCTCAAGGTACGTACAGAAATACGTGTCTGTTTCTTCTAAACAATTCAGGTGTCTTTTTCCCAAGCTATTTGAGGGTTATGCCGTTTGTGAACAAAAATAAAGGTGAGTCGTCGGCGGATTCAGAAATTTTCATCCTTACCACTTGTTTCCCTCATAGTTTCACAAAACTCACGGAGTATTGCTTGTCGGAAAATGTCGCCTGAGCATTAAACGATTGACTGCTGGTCAAAACAATATTCTACTGAACGGAAAATACATGGTATGAATTTTCCCGGTGAAGCGTCAGATAGGTTGCGGAATCTGTGTGGTAGATAAGAGCAAAAGGGGAAGTCTGCAGAACTCGGTTATCCCAGTGAGAAAGTGCGTCACTAATTGGAATATCCTGGGGCTATCGGCGTTCAAAATCCTTCCACGCTTACCTAGGATCAATATGCACTCCAGTCGATCGCTGTGTTTTAAGCTTAACGTCCTCATATGGCTCCAACATCAGATTTCATTGGAGATATTTCGAATTCTCGTTTTTGGTATTCGTTTCAGTAGCAGGATATCATATTTCGTTTTGCATGTTTTCGCAATTAGGTATTTTGGTGGAGCAATTACTTTTTGACAGTTTTTTTTTATCCGCTGTGGGATATAAGTGATAAAAATACTTGAACTCCATGAAAATTCCATGACCCTACTTCCGAAAAATGGAAAATTTGTAAGTTTTGTATGAAGGGGACCCTTTGATTTTTTTCGTAAATTTAAACTCTCATATCTTCCAAACCAAAAGTCGTAGCTCAATTTGGTTTCCGGTTTCGTAATCTACGGATCAAAATCTCTATGATAGGGCACTTTTAAATCCTCAGTAATGACTTTTGAATTTTGACCTTAGGAAATTTGATAAAAATTTGAAAATTTCGGAAATTTGGAGGCTTGTATCTCGTAAACGGATAGTCATAGCGCAATTTGGTTTTCAGAATATTATTCTACGTCCCAAAAACTATATAAAAATGCTATAAACTCATTTTCGAAAAATTGAAAATTTTTCAAGTTTTGTCCCAAGGGGGGACCCTTTGAATTTTTTTCGAAATTTTAAACTCTCATATCTTCCAAACCAAAAGTCGTAGCTCAATTTGGTTTTCGGTTTCGGAATCTACGGATCAAAATCTCTATGATAGGGTACTTTTAAATTCTAAGTGATGACTTTTGAATTTTGACCTAGGAAATTTGATAAAAATTTGAAAATTTCGAAACTTCGGAGGCCTGTATCTCGTAAACGGATAGTCATAGCGCAATTTGGTTTTCAGAATTTTATTCCACGTCCCGAAAACTATAAAAATGCTGTAAACTCATTTTAGAAAAATTGAAAATTTTTTAAGTTTTGTATCAAGGGGGGAGCCTTTGAATTTTTTTCGAAATTTTAAACTCTCATATCTTCCAAACCAAAAGTCGTAGCTCAATTTGGTTTTCGGTTTCGGAATCTACGGATCAAAATCTCTACGATAGGGTACTTTTAAATGCCGAGTAATGACCTTTGAGTTTTGACCTTAGGTAATTTGATAAAAATTTGAAAATTTCGAAATTTTGGAGGCTTGTACCTCGTAAACGGATAGTCATAGCGCAATGCAATTTGGTTTTCAGAATTTTATTCTACGTCCCAAAAACTCTATGAAAATGCTATAAACTCAATTTCGAAAAATTGAAAATTTTTCAAGTTTTGTATCAAGGGGAACCCTTTGAATTTTTTTTCGAAATTTTAAACTCTCATATCTTCCAAACCAAAAGTCGTAGCTCAATTTGGTTTTCGGTTTCGGAATCTACGGATCAAAATCTCTATGATAGGGCACTTTTAAATCCTCAGTAATGACTTTTGAATTTTGACCTTAGGAAATTTGATAAAAATTTGAAAATTTCGGAACTTTGGAGGCTTGTATCTCGTAAACGGATAGTCATAGCGCAATTTGGTTTTCAGAATATTATTCTACGTCCCAAAAACTCTATAAAAATGCTATAAACTCATTTTCGAAAAATTGAAAATTTTTCAAGTTTTGTCCCAAGGGGGGACCCTTTGAATTTTTTTCGAAATTTTAAACTCTCATATCTTCCAAACCAAAAGTCGTAGCTCAATTTGGTTTTCGGTTCCGGAATCTACGGGTCAAAATCTCTATGATAGGGCACTTTTAAATCCTAAGTAATGACTTTTGAATTTTGACCTTAGGAAATTTGATAAAAATTTGAAAATTTCGGAACTTTGGAGGCTTGTACTCGTAAACGGATAGTCATAGCGCAATGCAATTTGGTTTTCAGATGTTTATTCTACGTCCCGAAAACTCCATGAAAATGCTATAAACTCATTTACGAAAAATTTAAAAATTTTATCAGATTTTGTCCCAAGGGGGGACCCTTTCAATTTTTTTCGAAATTTTAAACTCGTATTTTCCAAACCAAATGTCGTAGCTCAATTTGGTTTTCGGTTCCGAAATCTACGGATCAAAATCTCTATGATAGGGTACTTTTAAATCCTAAGTAACGACTTTTGAATATTGACCTTAGGAAATTTGATAAAAATTTGAAAATTTCGGAACTTTGGAGGCTTGTATCTCGTAAACGAATAGTCAAAGCGCAATTTGGTTTTCAGAATATTATTCTACGTCCCAAAAACTCTATAAAAATGCTATAAACTCATTTTCGAAATCTACGGGTCAAAATCTCTATGATAGGGCACTTTTAAATCCTAAGTAATGACTTTTGAATTTTGACTTTAGGAAATTTGATAAAAATTTGAAAATTTCGAAACTTTGGAGGCTTGTATCTCGTAAGCGGATAGTTATGGCGCAATTTGGTTTTCAAATCCCTGTTCTACGTCCCTAAAACTCTTTTAATGTTTTTTAGTTTCAGGGAACAAGACTTTTATTTCAATTTTTGAAGATAACCAACAAAAGTTATCTATAACATTTGAAGACCTTCGAAAAATCCATAATTTTCCCCACTTCTGATCTGTTAAATATTCAGCTGTTACCGGTTCAATTGTTGGACTCTAATTAATTTGAACACCCAGTTTTAAGTTTGTTAACAAAAATGCCCCAAGTGGCATGTTTAGAATAAACGTGCGATTTTACAGCTACAACTAAAAGTCGTAGTTCAATTTTTCTTTTAGGTTCGAATTCTGCGCCAAAATAGGATACTTTCAAAAGCGATTCGATACCCTTTATTTTTCAATTTCTTGAAATTTTGAAACTGTGGCGCCCAAATGCGGAGCCTAATTTTCTCCAGATTTCCAATCTGTACTTGTCGATGGGTGTATTATGCTTACATAATACATCCATCTTACGGATATCTAAAATATCAGTTTGATGAATTTTTGAAAAATTGATAATATTTGGATGGTTCCCCACTTCTGACATATTAAAAATTCATTTGTGTAGAATACGGATTATGAATTTAGTTGACAAGTTTCAAGATTAATGGATTGATGGCCAAATTTCGATAAAAATAGGATACTAATGCACAGAACAATAGGTTTGAACATTTATTAGATTCGAAGTTTGGCAACCACTGGTTTCGATCTTGTTAGATCTCGTCAGTTATCCAACTCGAATGCGAATACCAAACTGACGAGATCTAAACGGGTATTTTGTTTCCAAACTTTGAATCTAATAAATGTATGTGCATTAGAATTCTTGTCTTCTGGGAACTTTCCAAGAGAGCAAGCGCTTCGCTAGGTGGCAGTGTTTCAACTGTTGATAGTTCAGTTACCTATGATTCACTATACACGCCGTCTGGAGGGCTGCATGAATTTGTAGTCTGGGTTGCATTCTACTTGCATACGACATTGTTGGCAATGGCCATACTTTCTCTAGGGACCAATAGGTGGTAGTACTAAGAGTCACTCGCTTGACGTCTGTGAATGTTTTAGTACTTACTTGTCGGAACATTTGTTAGCATTCGAGTTGGATATACCAAACTGACGAGATCTAACAAGATCGAAACCGGTCTTTGGTTTCCAAACTTCGAATCTAATAAATGTTCAAACCTATTGGTCTGTGCATTAGAATCCTTGTCTTCTGGGAAATTTTTCCTAGAGAGCAACCGCTTCGCTAGGTGGTAGTGTTTCAACTGTTGGTAGTTTAGCTACCTATGAGGGCTGCATGAATTTGCAGTCTAGGTTGTATTCTACTTGCATAAAAATAGGATAGGTAATTTCCAGTCAAGTCAGATTATTTTTCAAATTAAAAATTACGATGTATCTCTTTTCAGTACGTAAGCAGTTGGCAGAAAAAGTGATTTGTAAGAACAATTCACGTCTTTGTTTTTGCCGCAATTTAAAGGTCGTTTGATGAAGGAATTCATCGCCAAATGGGCAGTATATTTCGTACGCGACGTGACCGATGTTTTTCATATTTTTGTTTGATCAAAAACTCGAAAGCTGAAGGGTTATAATTTTCTAATTATATGGCGTGCATTCGGTCCGAGACCCTAGGGGGTTAAATGGTACAGTCCTTCCCACTTTCGGCGAACCTTTTACATAATTAGTCCTTAAGACAGTCTACGCTCGACAACAAATTGTTATAAATGATGTCGGAGGTTCTGTACTCTTCAATCTTTACCTGTCCGCGTGCAATATGGATAAAATGTAAATTTTATGCGTTTTTATATGCTCTCTAAAGCACTGAACTAAACACTGTGGCTTGTGATTAAGTCCAAAGAAGGTTTCACCCCTTTACCACATCGGCAATTAAATAAATAATTACGCGATACGTATTTCGCCAGCAGAACTGGCATTTTCAAGCGCACTAATCAAAAAGATTAGCAAAAGATGCATCGACGTCATCTGCATTGCGATTCAAATCGATACAGTATCGATCTGACTGAACTTCGCCATGGACTGCTTTGTTATTTAGATGTGAAGATGAAGAAATTCCATTTTATGTTTTTTTTTCTTATGCAGAGATTAATAAGATTGAACATTTATCTGTTTCAGAGTTTGGGAACCAAAGACCTGTTTCGACGAATTATCTTGTGTTAAGCCGTTCGAAGATTTGAAGTCCCAAGTTTGTTTTTTTCGAATTTAAGTATGGGGGACTAATTTTAAATCTATGCGAATGGCGTGTCCGCGAGCGACTGCAACGAGTAGAAATTGCTCGTGTTTTAGAAGAGTTTTCGTTTCGCAGCTGATACAGATAAATGTTCGGTGGTTGGAATAAATGAGGCACATTTGTCGTTTGAGTCGGTCGGTTTTTTACGAGACAGATGGTCCACGCCCCCAATGAATATTGATAAGGAATCGACTATACACTAATTTACAACTTATACCGGACCGAAAATATATCGTACATCATTTACGCCACATCTACATATAGCACCAACATTTTTTTTTACGTCGCGTCGACCGACATAGTCGATGTTTTATTTATAACTTTCTAATTACTTTCTGAGATAAGACTATTACGAAAAGTTGCTTTGTTATGAGCTAATTAGAGGGATTTCGTTTGATTGATATTTATGCAAGCGAAATGTTTCTATATTGTCACTTGTAGTTACGTGTTATCGGTACATAACTCATTTTTCAATATGTTTATTTAATAAAGTAATAATTTATTCGTATAACTATTAATTTACAATTGATTAAACTAGGGTGCGATTACTGGGTGACATTTGGTATTTCGCGCTTACTGGAATATTCGATATCTCGAATTCACACTTATTTCTTTGAATTGTTGGTAAACATTCGACAAACGTTCTCGAACCTATGGCTGCGTATTTCCCTAATTAATAACTTCTAGTAGGTACCTACCAAATTAACTGGAGAACCCCCCCCCCCTCTATGTTATAGCGTTTTTGCAGTAACATCCGAATTCAAATTAATTCGGATTCTTTTTTTTAATATCCATGAAAAATAGTGCGGTAGCCCCGCAACGGAAAATCGCCCCACGCTGGGCGATGATTTTGTAAATATGCACCCCGGTGCGCCATGGACGGTTAAACGTTTAGCCGGTCGAAACAATCGCACCTCGGGCATGCGATGCTCATTTGTTATGCCAAACTGATCTCATCCGAGCGTGTTCCTGAATAAATTAATGCGGGTGTATTCATACATAATTTTTACGCCAGATTTTTCCGCAGAATAATCCATTCGCGATCCAAAAAATAGAGTGGGCGTTCTTTTTTCTCATCGTTGCCGTCAGGGATTTTGACAAAGTCCAAAAATTGACATATATTTGACAGACACTGTTGCATATCGAAATTGATCCTTTAAGTTTTAACTGAAGATCCACAGTTTTTTATAAGTCATTTCAGTCTTTAGTTTATTGTCCATAATTCAAAATCCACATTTTTTTTTACTTCTGATGCTTGTCTGCGAAATTTGTTTCGTAACTAGGCAACCACACCATCACGACATAGAACAAAAAATATTTTATTACATAAATACTGTAGTATTTGTTGTTGCAGTAGTTGAATGAGGTCGAAAATTTTTGAAAGTCTAAGAATTTTCGTTTCTTTTTCAGGTGGGGAAGGATTCCTTTCGTTTGGATTCGTGGACTTGGAAAAAACCAACTCGGCCTCATTAAATGCACGTAAAACGCTTCAATTGTAAATCACCGTGTATAAAGCCGAGACATTATCACAGTCGAGTGTGTGTGCGCGCCCATTTGGCGCAAGTGTGTCCGATGATTTATTCTCCGGTGATAAATTTCACTTATTTTGTTGTAACTACATATTAGACTGGTAAAATACGATATTGTTAGAGGCGTAATAGGTTTTGCGGTTTGGTCGTTATATAAATCAAGTAATTAAGAAGGGCCATCATCGTTTATACGGACCAGTCGTAATTATCTCGGAAAATGGATAAACCATCTACTAA
This sequence comes from Dastarcus helophoroides, assembly GCA_028583605.1. NCBI lineage: Eukaryota > Metazoa > Arthropoda > Insecta > Coleoptera > Bothrideridae > Dastarcus > Dastarcus helophoroides. Next base: position 13,524,133 of record CM053337.1, on the reverse strand, counting down.
AAAGTTAATGGCCTCTATTTGAAGCTCTGGCCATTTTAAATTCTCGTCTTTCGTTATTTATGAGGCCACTTAAAACGCGCGCAGAATCGGCCAGAAAACTACTCAGCTGATAAAATTTAAGTAACTTATTAGGGGGTAAAACAGGGCAAACACTTCTAGTAATAAGATTTACTCACTAGCAGTTAGATTAACTATCACTTTTGTATTACGGGTTGCATAGAAGCATCCACTAAACACAAGCACCCTCGGCGTGACATGTGCTCAGGTATGTTGAATTTAACAAGTCGATGTCTCTTGAAAGACACCAAATATTTATAATATTATTATCATTTTATTATAAGTTTAAATTTGTTTTGTGGCAAACTAAAATTAATGGAAGATTAAATAACAACACGACTAATTTAGTCCTTTTTGGACTATGTCTACTCCTGAAAGTCTCTTCCTTAGTTTGATGGAACGGACTGGTCCTTGGTTATCTTCAAAAATTGAAACACAGAACTTGTCCCCTGAAACCAAGAAAGATTAAAAAACACAACAAAGGTTGCTCTAACGCGTTTCGACAGCCAAGCTGTCATCTTCAGAGAGAAACTCTCTCTGAAGATGACAGCTTAGCCAAGCCAATTAATCCCATGGGCTCCATTCCTAATTTATCATATTTCTCTATACTAATCCCTTGACACTTCCATCGTCTTCTATTGTTTGTTCCAAGCGTACTAATGTTGTTTACAATTGAAAATAAAGTACAAAGTTTTTAGTCTTTATAATGACTTACACGTTCCTGTGATGGTAAAGTTCACGATGGCGTGCCATAGCGTGCGACCTTTATCGACCCTCACGGACTTGGCACGCGTTAAAAGTTTCAACTTTGCTTGAACCTAATAATAATGATAGTTTGCCTCACAAACGTGAAAAATATGATGAAATTGAATCATTTTTCAAATTGTGTCACGACGTTAGACCTGAAACTGTTTTCATCAACAGTGAAGATGCCAACCGAACAGAGAAATATCTCTCCAGAAGAGATCCACAAGAATCATTCACAAACAACAAAAATGTCAATCCTGTGCAATTCCTATTTGTTCATATGGAATCGAATTTGATTGTCGTTCCACGAATTTCACACCTCAAGTTGTTAATAATGTTACGGGCTTATCGGTTCGAATTGATTCTTAAACACTTGCTGAATAATACCCACTTTATTACCAAACTAAACTCGGAACATTACAACTGAATAATGAACCCACTTATTGACGTCTAACTACTAACTCACTAAATATACTGTCTAACTGACTGACCCGAGGGAAAGGCGACCGCTTTATATAGTTTTCGCTTCCAAGTTCTAGAAAAATGTCGTAGCTAAGGGTTATCGTTTGCTGAAATTTCTGGAACGCTTATCTGCCGTTTGCTTCATTATCGCGACCGCTTTCCCCTTATCACATATTTCTAGAAACTTTTCTTACGTACTAAATTCTACAATTTATATTTCGTTACAATAATATTGTAACAAAATATAATTATATAATTTAGTTGGGAATTTTCTAGAAAATTTGATAAGGAGAAGCGGCCGCGATAATGAATCAAAGGCAGATAAGCGCCCCAGAAATTCCGGTAAACGATAAGTCTTATCTGCTCGTACTTTCTAGAACCTGAAAAGGGATCTCTAAATAAGGCGATCCGGTCGGCTTTCTCTCAGTTAATTAGTTAATCAATGAATTAGTGAATTAAACAATGTTAAGTGAATTACAATTGTAGTGTTCCGGAGTCAGTTGGAAATAAAGTGATTACAATTCACGAAGTGTTAATCATTCGAACCGATAACGCGCTACAGTGTTATAAGTATCTTCAAACTCTTTAAGGCTAGGTAAATATTGATCAAAAATCAGATGATCTCTGTCATTTGTTGCATCGAAGCGGTACCGGTTCAATATGAATTCATACTCTGACGATTATCATTTTTTTGTTTCAGATTCGAGATAAATTTCAAAAGAAAATATTAATTGAAAAGGAGGTCGTAAATCAATATCGGCCCTATCAGATTTAGGGTTCGCTCGAAATACGTTTGTGATCCCTTATTTTTATAAAGAAACGAAATTCGTCTTGAAATATTCATGAAAAAGCTCCCCCGTTTGTGTGCTCGCGAAACGAGATACAGTAATTTCTTATTATCATAACATCAACATGTTTTACCACTCAATCTGGTCTTGTTTACATACCAAATTATTCCCTTTTCAAATCTGGGCGAGATCGACCATTTAAATTAAACTAGTCACAGCATTATATCATACGGAGCATCGAGTGTTGTTGTGTAACATGTAAAAAATAATATGAACTTACAAACAGTTAGCCACATTCACACGTAGCTACTTGATTGTCAGACAACATAGCCACTCATAGAGTTCCCTGCAAATGCACCAAACTCCAATTGCTGAAACATGGGAGGTACTGCCACTGAAGTGGTTAGAGTATGTCCGGAATAGACAATTAATTTTCTTAAGCCTGTTCTGTTACCAATAGTAACAATAATGAATTCTCAAGACGAGAAATAATTACGTATGTGGCTGTAGGCAAGGCGAGCAGTGGTCGCGGGTGGACCCGATTTAACCGTCTCATGAATAGTTCATGAGACAGGTAATATTAAAGGCAATCATAAAGGTACGCACGGTATGCGGTGTGTGCGTGCGTATATCATCTTATATAGTGTGTGGGAGAAGAAACATGCACACGCAATGGCCAATCATCATTTCACTTTTCTCACAAAAATACTCTTCCCACCACAACCGGGAATATTTCGCCACGAGCTATGTCGCTGCGATGCGGAATGGACTGCAATTCTCTTCGAAACGCCTCGACAGATGATAGGTTTATCGCCTCTTTGCAACATGCGACCTCTGCGGTGCATTGTCGGCGTTACACCAACGGGTAATTACACGATTCGCCCAGTATGTTACTACTTTGTTGATAAGCTACTTTTGAATTTTTCACAGGTGGATTGGCCGGAGGCCGTGCACGGATATCTTGTGTGTGTGGGATATTGTTGTTTTTGTTTTTTGCATCGGTTTCGGTATTACCGTTAAAAGTCCTTCTTTAATTGTACCCTTATTAAAGCTTTCCTCGCAACCACGTCCGTAATTCTATTGTTTAGGCGCAACAAGTAACGGTGACAAAATTATAGAAATACTGGCAGCGTTCGTTTCCTTTGGCGAAAAAAAAAATCGAAATTCTTCCAGAACGTAGCAACTGGTAGGCAAAGGTAGTCAACTCGAGGTTTTTTGTTGAAAATCATAAGTTTTGTTTAATGATTTTAATTTTTACGACATTTTGACTATAATTTTCAAATTTATGTTTTTCAAAAATTTCACATTTTCTTTTAATTTGAAACTTGTGTTCGGAATTTCATCCATGTTTTTCTAAAATTTCGACCTTTAAGTCAAAATATAGGTTAGGTTAGGTTAGGTTAGGTTGGGTTAGGTTAGGTTAGGTTGGGTTGGGTTAGGTTGGGTTGGGTTGGTGGGTTGGGTTGGGTTGGGTTGGGTTGGGTTAGGTTAGGTTAGGTTAGATTAGGTTAGGTTAAGTTAAGTTAGATTGGGTTATGTTAGGTTAGTTTAGAGTAGGTTAGGTTAGGTTAGTTTAGCTTAGAATAGGTTAGGTTAGGATAGGTTAAGTTAGGTTAGGTTAGGTTAGAGTAGGTTAGGTTAGGTTAGGTTAGCTTAGATTAGGTAGGTTCAAGTAGAGTAGGTTAGGCTAGGTTAGGTTAAGTTAGTTTAGGTAAGGTTAAGTTAGGTTAGGTTAAAGTAGGTTAGACTAGGTTAAGTTAAGTTAGATTAGGTTTAAGTAGGTTAGGCTAGGTTATGTAAGTTAAGGTTAGGTTAGGGTAAGTTAGAGTAGAGTACAGTAGAGAGTAAACAGTAGAGAGGAGAGAGTAGAGTAGAGAGTAAAGTAGAGTAAAGTAGAGAGTAGAGTTGAGTAAGATAGAGTAGATTAGAGTTCAGAGAAGAGCAGAGTAGAGTAGAGTGGAGCTCAGAGGAGAGCAGAGTAGAGTAGAGTAGAGCTCAGAGAAGAGCAGAGTAGAGTAGAGCAGAGCTCAGAGAAGAGCAGAGTAGAGTAGAGTAGAGCTCAGAGGAGAGCAAAGTAGAGTAGAGCTCGGAGGAGAGCAGGGCAGAGTAGAAGCTCAGAGGAGAGCAGAGTAGAGTAGAGTAGAGCTCAGAGGAGAGCAGATAGAGTAGAGTAGAGTAGAGCTCAGAGGAGAGCAGAGGAGAGTAGAGTAGAGCTCAGAGGAGAGCAGAGTAGAGTAGAGTAGAGCTCAGAGGAGAGCAGAGTAGAGTAAGTGAGCTCAGAGGAGAGCAGAGTAGAGTAGAGTAGAGCTCAGAGAAGAGCAGAGTAGAGAAGAGTAGAGTCAGAGTAGAGCTAAGAGAGTAGAGTAGAGCTAGAGGAGAGCAAGTAGAGTAGTGAGAGCTCAGAGGAGAGCAAAGGAGAGTAGAGTAGAGATAGACTCAGAGGAGAGCAGAGTAGAGTAGAGGAAGCTCAGAGGAGGAGCAGAGTGGGAGTAGAGTAGAGTGGAACCAGAGGAGAGAGTAGATAGAGTGAGCTCAGAGGAGAGAGAGCAGAGTAGAGTAGAGCTCAGAGCAGATTAGTGTAGAGTAGAGTAGAGCTCAGGGAAGAGCAAAGTAGAGTAGAGTAAAGCTTAGAGGAGAGCAGAGTAGAGTACAATAGAGTTCAGAGGAGAGCAGAGTAGAATAGAGTAGAGCTCAGAGGCGAGCAAAGGAGAGTAGAGTGGGCTAAGAGGAGAGCAGAGTAGAGGAGAGTGGAGCTCAGAGGAGAGCAGAGTAGAGTAAAGTAGAGCTCAGAGGAGAGCAGAGTAAAGTAGAGTAGATTAGAGTAGAGTAGAGCTCAGGGGAGAGCAGAGTAGAGTAGAGCTTAGAGGAGAGCAGAGTAGAGTAGAGCTCAGGGGAGAGCAGAGTTGAGTACAGAGGAGAGCAGAGTAGAATAGAGCTCAGAGGAGAGCAGAGTAGAGTAGAGTGGAGCTCAGAAGAGAGCAGAGTAGAGTAGAGTGGAGCTCAGAGGAGAGCAGAGTAGAGTAGAGTGGAGCTCAGGGAGAGCAGAGTAGAGTAGAGCTCAGAGGAGAGCAAAGTAGAGTAGAGCTCAGAGGAGAGCAGAGTAGAGTAGAAGCTCAGAGGAGAGCAGAGTAGAGTAGAGTAGGTAAGAGCATAGTAGAGTAGAGCAGAGCTCAGAGGAGAGCAGAGTAGAGTAGAGTAGAGCTCAGAGGAGAGCAGAGTAGAGTGGAGCTCAGAGGAGAGCAGAGTAGAGTACAGTGGAGCTCAGAGCAGAGTAGAGTAGAGTGGAGCTCAGAGAAGAGCAGAGTAGAGTGGGGCTCAGAGGAGAGCAGAGTAGAATAGAGCTCAGAGGAGAGCAGAGTAGAGTAGAGTGGAGCTCAAAGAAGAGCAGAGTAGAGTGGAGCTCAGAGGAGAGCAGAGTAGAATAGAGCTCAGAGGAGAGCAGAGTAGAGTAGAATGGAGCTCAGAGGAGAGCAGAGTAGAGTAGAGTGGAGCTCAGAGGAGAGCAGAGTAGAGTAGAGTAGAGCTCAGAGGAGAGCAGAGGAGAGCAGAGCAGAGCAGAGCAAGAGGAGAGAAGAGTAGAGTAGAGTAAACAACAATTCGGTTTTACAGCCCGAATTAATAAAATAAAATCTTCATCAAAAGTAAAGTGAAGTAAAATAAAGTAAAGTTAGATTAGGTTAGTTAGGGTTAGGTTAGTTGGGATTAGGTTAGGTTAGGTTCCAAGGGGATCTCAACCTTTTCATTTTTTAAATTTCAGGGTTTTTTCGAGTTTTTTCTAGAAAAATTCCTCATTTTTTCCCGCGTACCAGATATGTACACTGAGATTTAGAAATTCAATAGAAGAAGTATCTCTAGGGCATTCAGATTGGAATTTAGAGAGGATTCAAGTTTCTCTGAGCTTCGTCAGAGTGACTACTCTGTCGTCATAGCGCAAGCAAGTCATCTGTTGGAAGTTAGGTTATCTAAAGATCCCTTACTATCCATTTTCGACACTTAGGGGATCCACTTGCGTCTATTTCGTATTCAGTTTGAAAAAGATATTTCAAAAGTGTTGGCTACTTAATTTCCCAATATGCGAAAAAAATCAAAAACTAAATTCGAATAACGTCAAATAGTTTTGTGCAAACTTAATAGATTCACTTCGAGAAACATTCTTATTCAGTGCGGTTAAATCAACTCATGTTCCAGTTCATAATGCAACTCTCTAGAGTTATTAAGTAAGGGAATATTTTGAGGGGATCATCCCCTAATAGGGTAATAACATACTACCACCCCGCAGTTATAATTTGCCATCGATATTTTGCATAATTTCCGGTTTTTTATTTCAGAAGTTCCTGATATGCTAAAAAGTCCCAATCCCCTCGTACAAAATGTCTCATACCGATCACGCCTTATTTTTTATTAATTTTATTTCTCGTCTAAGCGATCTACTCAGCCTAACAGATATTTTGGGAACCTATGCTTCTAAGTAATTTGATGTAGGATTCAAAATAATGATTGTGTAAGTTACGAGTTTGAAGTTTTCTGTAGTCTTGGGCGATTATGAGAGATATAATCGAAAATATTTCGATTATGGCAGTATAATCGACCATTCGATGATTGAAAATGAGAAGTGAATGGTGTTTCATATCCCAAATATTCCAGTTCAATAGCCTGATACTACTTGCGCACTCTTCTACCAAACGACTGAGAGATGCATTCATTTCAATATGATTATTTCGATTTAAGTGATATTCCATATTCCATATTTAAAAGTGTCCAGAGAAGTGAGAAATCATTCAACAAATCGACGCAACTACGCACTTCTACTGAGAACGATCATTTATTTCAAAGCGATTATGAGTGAAATGGAATATGAAATATGAATTATCATAACTTTCGAATGAGATATGAGTGAGTAATCATCCAAAATTCATATTCAATATTTCGAAATATAGCGGCATTTGTTATTTAACACCTCGAGAAATAAGACATCATTCATTTCGACATGACCAATATCATGATGACATGATCAATATTAATTTGACGATGAATAATTTTTGAAATGGACGGTTCCCCACTTCTGACATCTTGAAAATTCAGTTGGGCAAACTTACTGGGTTAATTGACGTGCCCCTAATGTATGCATTTGATCATGCTGATTCGATTTTGGATGTCAATATCCAATATAATTGACCACCTTTGAAAAATCGATATTTATTTGAGGGAAGGATCCCACTTCTGATATATTGAAGCTTCATCTGTACAAATTTTACTTGATGTGCCGAAATTAATTCGAATATGCTGAGCTCAAATTTACTATTAGAAATGTCTTAAATGCCATCGTTGAGCAGTTTTACTTTTTTTCTCACTGTAGCGCCCAAATTTAGTCATTTTTTTGCAAATATGAATAATACACTAGATTTATAAAAGAGAGTAAGGGTATAAAATTTCAGTTTGACGACTTTGAAACAATTAATATTCATTTGATCTAGTTGGGCAACTGAAGGCTTTGATAATTAAAAAAAAATGTATCTGGATTTCCAAATTATCCTAAATCGCATAATTTATTTCAACATTTCGACTTTTCTGTAAAATCTCGGCTAATTTATTACGATATTGTTTCAGGCTCGAGCTGACGTAAAATTAAAATTTCCCACATCTGACAACATCCACATTTAAAATCTTCTGGATGCGCAACCAAGCGAGCGCTCCTAATTACGGTTATTGTATCAAAGTCGGGTTCACAAAGGGAGCTAAACACATCCTGGCATTCCTGGCCGTTCCTCTTGCGGTGGCAGCGGCAGGACAACACACGGGCACAAAACCTGCAACTGATAGATGGGATGGTGTAATTCACCTTTGATCACCGACCTGTGTTAATCCATTCGGAGTGTTCTTAGCATTCAATTAACGTGATGCATCAGGACGCCCCCGCGTGCACCACACATTAGCCTTTACGCTCCCTCTGATCTCTTAGCGAAAGTGGATCGCGAATGGGAGGCTTATCAAACTTGCGGCTGAAACTAAATTTGATTCTAATTGATTCGAATTTTGCTGCAAACTATGCTTTTGGTAGCCCTGTCCCTTAGAACGCTTCTTAGACTTGGTAACCTCTAGTAAGTTTCGCTAGAAAGTAACCTATAGTTAGCTTAGCTAGAAAGTAACCTCTAGTTAGCTTCGCTAGAAAGTAACCTCTAGTTAGCTTCGCTAGAAAGTAACCTCTAGTTAGCTTTGCTAGAAAGTTAGAAAGCTTATTTTAAATAGAGAGAGCTTCTTACGTAAAAATGTGTCAAATTTAGACTGGGAGAGATATAGTCGCTTGAGTATTAAGACTCACCTGGTAAAAAAGTGTCCGATTGCCCCTGAAAGTCGTCTTCGGTATCGATTACGCCAATTTAATTGCGAATACGTGTAGAGGACGTTAGGCAGGTTGGTTACGGATGGTGTCGAAGGGCGGCTCGCTCGCCGTGCTTGGGGTGTCGCAGGGGGGTTGGCAGGGAGACGCCGCCGCCCCGAGGCTAACGCCGCTCGATAAGCTGCGAGCCTGCGCCCAAAGTGATATCTATACCGCCCCCGGCATAGGGGGCACACGCATATTCCGCGTCTCATCTTCATCCGAGAGCGACATGTCATCTCTCTTGTTTATGGGTTGTCAGATGCAATCTAGCTACCAATCTGTATTGTCGCTTAGGCTCGTTTCACATGACAACGTGACGAACTTTCGGCTTTTCGGCTTGTCGCCGAAATGAAAAATCTTTAATAGGTTTAACTTGTCTAGGGCAATTCAGTTATGTTCTATGAAAACAAATATCAGGAAGCTTGCTTGGGCTACATAAACAGTAATAAATTCTTGTCTATGGTTTCAAACTAACTGCCTTCTCATAAGATATATCGTTTTTTGGATTTAGAAAGATCCATATTGATGATTTGTTTTTAGAATTATTGTCCTGTTTGTCCATTTATTTGTTCGAAATTGTCCCCTGAAACCAAGAAAGATTAAAAAATACAACAAAAGTTGTTCAGTAGTTGTTCACAACAACTTTTGTTTTTTTTTTTGGTTTCAGGGGACAAGATTTGAATATCAATTTTTAAAGATAACTAAGGATAAGTACGTTCTACAGAAAAAAAATTGTTCCAAATTATCTCAGAAACGCTTTCGACTTTCTTTATTTTGACTTTCTTAAAAAATCGATTTTTTTTTGAAAATTTCGGCGTTTTTGAACATTTAGGTTTCTTCTTTACATTTCAGTTTCTCTCTGAAGATGACAGCTTGGCTGTCGAAACGCGTTAGAGCAACTGTTGTGTTTTTAATCTTGGATTCATGTTTTTTAATCTTTCTTGGTTTCAGGGGACACGTTCTGTATTTCAGTTTTTGTAGATAACCAAGGACCAATCCGTTCCTCCAAAAATTAGATTTCTTTCATTTCGATTTTTAGGAAATTTTGCCTTTTTCAGAATTCTTATTTATTCTCAAAATTTCGACTTTTTTGACAATCACATTTTTGCAGAATTTAACTTTTTTAACAATTTGACTTTTCAAAAATTGCTGGTTTTCAATTTTGACTTTTTTAAAAAATCGGTTTTTTTTGAAAATTTCGACGGTTATCAAGATTTAGATTTATTTCATTTCGATGTTTAGAAAATGTTGGCTTTTTTTTGGGAATTTTTACTTATTCTCAAAATTTCGACTCTTTGAAATTCACATTTTTGCCAAATTCAACTTGGTTTTTACAATTTTGATTTTTGAAAATCGATTTTTGTTTTTATTTTGAGGTCCTCAAAAAATTAATTTCTTTTGAAAATTTCGACGTTTTTCAAGATTTACATTTTTTTCATTTCAATTTTTAGATTATTTTGGCTTCTTTTCAGAATTTTTACTTTTTCTCAAAATTTCCACTCTTTTTGAAAATCACATTTTTGCCCAATTCAACTTTTTTTTTACAATTTTGACTTTCTAAACATCGATTTTTTTTATTTTGACTTTTTCAAAGAACCAATTAATTTCAAAAATGTCGACGTTTTTCAAGATTTCGATTTCTTTCATTTCGATTTTAAAAAATTTTGATTTTTTTCAGAATTTTTAATTATTCTCAAAATTTCGACGTTTTTTGAAAATCACATTTTTTCAGAATTCAACTTTTTTTACAATTGTGACTTTTTAAACATCGATTTTTACTAATTTTGACTTTCCTAATTTTGATTTTCCTGAAAAATCGATTATTTTCGAGAATTTCGACTGGTTTTCAAGATTTGGATTTCTTTCATATCGTTTTTTTTTTTAAATTCTGACTTATTTTCAAAATTTCGAATTTTTTTGAAAATCACATTTTTGCAGGATTGAACTTTTTTACAGTTTTGACTTTTTAAACATCGACTTTTATTAATTTTGATTTTCCTAATATTGTCTTTCTTAACAAATCGATTTGTTTCGAAAATTTTGTCTTTTCAAAGCTAAGATTTCTTTCATTTCGATTTTTGGAAACTTTTGACTTTTGTTTTCGGTATTTTGATTTATTTCTCAAAACTACGACTTCCTTTGAAAGTCATATTTTTGCAAGATTTAACTTTTATAATTTTTTTATAATTTTGACCTTCTAAAAATCGATTTTTTCTAAATACGACTTTCTAATTTTGCTTTCCTAAAAAAATCGAGTTTTTTTCAAAAAAATCGACGTTTTTTAAAATTCAGATTTCTTTTATATTGATTTTTAGAAAATTTAGCCTTTTTTCCAGAATTTTGACCTATTCCCAATATTTTTAATTTTTGTTGAAAATGATATTTTTGCAGAATTCAACTCTTTTTAGAATTTTGAGATTTTAAAAATCGATTTTCTTTAATTTTAACTTTCTTAATTTTGACTTTCTTAAAAAAAAATCGATTTTTTTGAAAATTTCGAGGTTTTTTAACACTTAGATTTATTTCATTCAGATTTTCAGAACATTTTGGCTTTTTTTATGACTTATTCTCAAAATTTCCACTTTTTTTGAAAATCACGACATTTTTGCAGAATTCAACATTTTTTTTACAATTTTGACTATAAAAATCGATTTTCTTTAATTTTAAATTTCTTAATTTTGACTTTATTTAAAAAAAATCGATTTTTTTGAAAATTTCGAGGTTTTTCAACATTTAAATTTATTTCATTTAAATTTTCAGAACATTTTGGCTCTTTTTTATGACTTATTCTCAAAATTTCAACTTTTTTTTGAAAATCACGAAATTTTTGCAGAATTCAACATTTTTTTACAATTTTGACTTTAAAAAACCATTTTTTTTAATTTTGACTTTCTTAATTGTAATTATCTTAAAAAATCGTTTTTTTCCCGAAAATGTCGACGTTTTTCAAGATTTAGATTTCTTTCATTTGGATTTTTTAAACATTTTGGATTTTTTTCAGAATTTTTACTTATTCTCAAAATTTCCACTCTTTTTCAAAATCGCACTTTTGCTACATTCAACTTTTTTCACAATTTTGACTTTTTAAAAATCAATTTTTCTAATTTTGACTTTCTCGAAAAATCGATTTTTATTTTTGGAAATTTCGAAGTTTTTCAAAATTTAGAATTCTTTCCATTTCGATTTTTAGGAAATTTTGACTTTTTTCAGAGTTTTTACTTGTTCTCAAAATTTCGACGTTTTTTGAAAATCGTATTTTTGCAGAATTTAATTTTTTTACAATTTTGACGTTTTAAACATCGATTTTTATTAATTTTGACTTTCCTAATTTTGATTTTCTTGAAAAATCGATTATTTTCAAAAACTTCGACCGTTTTCAAGCTTTAGACTTCTTTCATATCGATTTTTGGAATATTTTGACTCTTTTCAGACTTTTAACCTAATTTCAAAATTTATACTTTTTTTTGAAAATCACGTTTTTGCAGAATTCAACTTTTTTTACAATTTTAACTTTTTAAACATCAATTTTTATTAATTTTGACTTTCCCAATTTTCTCTTTATTAAGAAGTCGATTTGTTTCGAAAATTTTGTCGCTTTTCAAGGTGAAGAGCTCTTTCATTTCGATTTTTGGAAACTTTTGATTTTTTTTAGACTTGATTTATTCTCAAATTTCGACTCTTTTTGAAAGCCACATTTTTGCAGAATTCATTTTTTTTTACTATTTTGACTTTTAAAAATCCCTTTTTTTTAATTTTGACTTTCTTAATTTTAACTATCTTAAAAAATCGTTTTCTTCCCGAAAATGTCGACTTTTTTCAAGATTTAAATTTCTTTCGTATGGCTTTTTTTCAGAATTTTTACTTATTCTCAAAATTTCCACGCTTTTTCAAAATCACACTTTTGCTACATTCAACTTTTTTCCAGGTTTTGACTTCTTAAAAATCAGTTTTTTTTAATTTGGACTTTCTGAAAAAATCAATTTTTTTTCGAAAATTTCGAAGTTTTATCAAGATTTAAATTTTTCCCATTTCGATTTTTAAAAAATGTTGTCTTTTTTCTGAGTTTCGACTTCTTTTGAAAATCACCTTTTTACAGAATTTAGCTTTTTTTACACTTTTGACTTTCTAAACATCGATTTTTATTAATTTTGATTTTTCTAATTTTGATTTTTTTAAAAAATCGATTATTTTCGAGAATTTCTACGGTTTTCAAGATTCAGATCTCTTTCATATCAATTTTTGGAAAATTTTGACTCTTCACAGAATTTTGACCTAATTTCAAAATGTCGGCTTTTTTTTGAAAATCACGTTTTTGCAAAATTTAAATTTTTTTACAATTTTGACTTTTTAAACATCGATTTTTATTAATTTTGACTTTTCTAATTTTGATTTTTTTAAAAAATCGATTATTTTCGAAAATTTCGACGGTGGTTTTCAAGATTCAGATCTCTTTCATATCAATTTTTGGAAAATTTTGACTCTTCTCAGAATTTTGACATAATTTCAAAATTTCGACTTTTTTTTGAAAATCACGTTTTTGCAAAATGCAACTTTTTTTACAATTTTGACTTTTTAAACATTGATTTTTATTAGTTTTGACTTTCCTAATTTTGATTTTTTTGAAAAATCTATTATTTTCGAAAGCTTTGACGGTTGTCAAGCTTCAGATTTCTTTCATATCGATTTTTGGAATATTTTGTTTTCAAAATTTCGACTTTTTTTGAAAATCACGTTTTTGGAGAATTCAACTTTTTTACAATTTTGACTTTTTAAACATCAATTTTTATTAATTTTGACTTTCTCGATTTTGATCTTTCTCAATAAATCGATTTTTTCGAAAATTTCAACGTTTTTCAAGATTAGATTGCTTTTCATTTCAATTTTTGGAAAATGTTAACCTTTTTTCAGAATTTTGATTTATTCTCGAAATTTGGACTTTTTTTTGACAATACAATTTTTGCAGAATTCATATTTTCTTACAATTTTGACTTTAAGCATTGATTTTGATTAATTTTGACTTTCCTAATTTGACTGTCTTAAAAAATTATGTTTTTTTGAAAATTTCGATGTTTTTCAAGATTTAGACTACTTTTATTTCGACTTTTACAACATTTTGACTTTTTTCCAGAATGTTTACTTATTCTCAAAATCTAGACTTTTTGAAAATCACATTTTTGCAGAATTTATTTTCTTAACAATTTTGACTTTTAAAAATCGATTTTTTTAAAAATTTTGACTTTCCCGATTTTCATTTTCTTAATAAATTGATTTTTTCGAAAATTTCAACGTTTTTTCAAGATTTTAGATTTCTTTCATTTCAATTTTTGGAAAATTTTAGCCTTTTTTCAGAAATTTGATTTATTCTCGAAATTTGGACTTTTTTTTGAAAATCGAATTTTTGCAGAATTCATATTTTCTTACAATTTTGACTTTAAACATTGATTTTGATTAATTTTGACTTTCCTAATTTTGATTGTCTTAAAAAATTATGTTTTTTCGAAAATTTCGACGTTTTTCAAGATTTAGATTTCTTTTATTTTGATTTTTAGGAAATTTAGACTTTTTTCCAGAAGTTTTACTTATTCTTAAAATTTCGAGGCTTTTTGAAAATCGCATTTTTGCAGAATTCATTTTTTTAACAATTTTGACTTTAAAAATCGATTTTTTAAAAATTTTGACTTTCTCGATTTTCATTTTCTTAATAAATCGATTTTTTCGAAAATTTCAACGTTTTTCAAGATTTAGATTTCTTTCATTTCAATTTTTGGAAAAATATTAACCCTTTTTCAGAATTTTGATTTATTCTCGAAATTTGGACTTTTTTTTGACAATCACATTTTTGCAGAATTCATATTTTCTTACAATTTTGACTTTAAGCATTGATTTTGATTAATTTTGACTTTCCTAATTTTGACTGTCTTAAAAAATTATGTTTTTTCGAAAATTTCGACGTTTTTCAAGATTTAGATTTCTTTTATTTTGATTTTAGGAAATTTAGACTTTTTTCCAGAATTTTTACTTATTCTTAAAATTTCGAGGCTTTTTGAAAATCGGATTTTTGCAGAATTCATTTTCTTAACAATTTTGACTTTAAAAATCGATTTTTTAAAAATTTTGACTTTCCCGATTTTGATTTTCTTAATAAATTGATTTTTTCAAGAATTTCAACGTTTTTCAAGATTTAGATTTCTTTCATTTCAATTTTTGGAAAATGTTAACCTTTTTTCAGAATTTTGATTTATTCTCGAAATTTGGACTTTTTTTTGAAAATCACATTTTTGCAGAATTCATATTTTCTTACAATTTTGACTTTAAGCATTGATTTTGATTAATTTTGACTTTCCTAATTTTGATTGTCTTAAAAAATTATGTTTTTTCGAAAATTTCGACGTTTTTCAAGATTTAGATTTCTTTTATTTTGATCTTTAGAAAATTTAAACTTTTTTCCAGAAGTTTTACTTATTCTCAAAATTTCGAGGCTTTTTGAAAATCGCATTTTTGCAGAATTCATTTTTTTAACAATTTTGACTTTAAAAATCGATTTTTTAAAAATTTTGACTTTCCCGATTTTGATTTTCTTAATAAATCGATCTTTTCGAAAATTTCAACGTTTTTCAAGATTTAGATTTCTTTCATTTCAATTTTTGGAAAGTTTTAACCTTTTTTCAGAATTTTGATTTATTCTCGAAATTTGGACTTTTTTTGAAAATCACATTTCTTGCAGAATTCAACTTTTTTCACAATTCTGACTTCTAAAAATCAATTTTTTTAATTTCGACTTCCTTAATTTTAAATTTCTTAAAACATCGATTTTTTCGAAAATTTCGACGTTTTTTAAAATTTAGATTTCTTTAATTTTGATTTATAAAACATTTTGGCTTTTTCTTTATAATTTTGACTTATTTTCAAAATTTCGACTTTAAATATTACGACTATTTTTGCAGAATTCAACATTTTTTTACAATTTGGCTTTTTAAAAATCGATTTTTTTAAATTTTGAATTAAAAATTTCGATCTGTTTCAAAATTTCGAATTTTTAAGATATTTTAACATTTCTTAAAAAACTGATCTCTGTGAATTTCCATCTTTGAATTTCAACTTTTTGTTATAAAGTTCGACGTTTCAAAATTATGAATTTATGAACATTTTGTCTAAATTTCTTATTTTTCTGAAAGTCTCGCCTTTTTTTAAGTTCAGACTTTTTTTAAAGTTCCGATTTTTTCAAAAATTTCCTAAACCTTGTTTCAAAATGTCTCATTTCTTTTATGGGAAAGCATTTTGGCATTTTTCGGAAATTTCGACTTTTTCTGAAAATTTTAACTTTCTACGAATTTTGCCTGTTTTTAAAAAAATGTACTTTTTGCGAAGAATAAGATTCTTTTTGAAATTTCGACAATGGAGGCTTGCTGCGAGGCTGCTAAATATATACATGTTCGCATCAATGAATTTGAACAAAACATCATTCTGTAATATGCACGAACTCTTTTGTTCAAGCTAATTAAGCTAGTTTTCTATAATTATACATAATTTATAATGAATGACATCAAATAAGAACGGAAAAACAATATAATTAATTGCTTAGTAACTGAAGAGTTATAACTTTGATGGTATTGTTGGTACATTTTATTTTGATGTCCGGCGCATCCACCATTTTTCAAACCACGATTTCTTAAGCCATGGCCGCAATAAATACGTTTCAATCGATGATAATTGTAGCTTCAACCAGAAGGACATACTATTCTGATGTAATTTGAAATTTTGGTGGTCAATTTGCTAACCAAAGTTTTGATTTTTTCGAAGCTTTACCAATTCGTAAAAATGATAAAAATCGTTGAAAGTAGGCACAATTAATTCGATGTGGAACCGAGTTAGTATTTTTTATAATTTGTGGCTCTCGGTCTCTGGATTTTCATTTGCCATTTAATAAATAATAAATTATTGTTCCGACACAGAGCAAATATTATTTTGTTTGTACGTTTCGCATAGAAAACAAACCGCAATAAGCAATATTTCCATAAATAAACAAAAACAAGCTTTAATGAACGGCGGCAGCGGCTGTGAGAGAGCAAACAAGCTCCGTCGTATTCCATCTGGAAAACAGGAGACGAGATATCCTGATCCTGTGAAGGATGTGGGGCATAGCCGCAGGGGAGGCGTGTCTTGGGCGCCATTGGTTGCGGGAGCGGGCCGGAAGGCGTGGCCAGCGGCCCTTCCCGTGGGCTCTCCCTCGGGCCCACCTGCGGGCCAGTTTCCCTAAAGCTTTTGTCTGGTTTGCAAGACTGGTATACCTTCGTCGAAGTGCGCGTCTGAAATCGTTGACCGAGCAAAAGGGTAATGTTTGACGAGGGAGCCGCTCTCTCCTAAAACTTGTAAGTATTTCTCTACCAAACTTACCGAATTAACAGAGTTGGCTCGTGTACGGTTTAAACTCTCAAGGCACTTTTCAGAGATCTGATTACTACGAGCTTTCGGGATGATTTGAGTTGTTACGTTTATGAATGGGTTTTATGGCGCAATTGCCAGCTTTTGTTATCTAACTATCGAACTGGATTTCATTTCTTGATTAAAACTGAACTATATAACGATCGCCTTATTGAAAGTGTTCTATAATTCGTACAACGTTTAAAATCGTGGTTTGTCCATTATAAAGACTTTTTTTGTCGTTGAATTTTATTTTTTTTTGTCGTCGGTTTTTATCCTCAAAAAAAGTGGAAATTACGACAAAAAATAACAACTTCGTGCAGTTTGAGAAAAAAAGTTGAAATTCTAGAAGAAAGTTTGATCAGTTTCGATGTTTTCAAAATTTTTCCTAAAATTTTAACGTTCAAATAGAAATTTCTACTGTTTCTTAACATGTTTACTCTTTTTGAAAACTCGAGACTTTTGGTTTTAAGTCTAAATTTGAAGAAACATTTTTGAATTTCGATTCTAGTCGAAATCACAAATTGGAACATTAAGAATAAAAAAAACTTAAATATTCTTAAAATTTGTATCATTTTGGACACCAAATTCGACATTTCTAGGACAGTTTAAGAAAAAAAGTGTTTTAGAAACTATATTTCCTCGAAATTGGTTTTTTTTTAATTATATTTTTCGTTTTTAAAAATTTTGACATTAAACTGAAAATTTGAATTTTATGTTAAAAAATTAAGACTTTTTTCTGGACTAAACTCCTGATTTCTAAAAGAAAAAATTACTTCAAAATTTGAACTCTTTTAAAATGTCGAAATCTATTAAATAAATCGAGTTTTACGTGAAAATTCCAAAAAAATATCGAAGATAACAGCAAAGTTTGAAAACGATCGAAATTTATAAAATAAATTCTCCACTTTCCAGATTTAAAGTAAGAATTAAAAGTAATTTATGATAAATACTAAGAAAACTTCAAATTTACTAAAAACAATTGAATTCCAAGTGAAAAGTTAAAAAAAAACTTTGGATAGTCTTTTCGAAATAAATTTCAAATTGAAATAAAAATCTTGACCCCTGAAACCAAGAAAGATTAAAAAACACAACAGAGGTTGCTCTAACGCGTTTCGATAGCCAAGTTATCATCTTACCTCTGAAGCTGATAGCTTGGCTATTGAAACTTGTTAGAGCAACCTCTGTTGTGTTTTTTAATCTTTCTTGATTTCAGGGGACGAGATTTGTATTTCAGTTTTTGAAGGTAACCAAAGACCAGTCCGTTCCATCACAAAAAAAGTTCAAATTTTATGAAAATAAAAATTTCGTGCCCAAAATTTTAGCTGGTAGAAAAATATTAATTAAATTTAAAATAAATTCAAAATAAAAAAAAGTTGAAATTTAAAAAAATCCAGAATGTCTAAAAACCACTATTTAAAAAAAAATCAATATTAAACAAAATATTGAAAACAAATCAAAATTTAAAAAAAAAGCTGGATTAAAAAACAATCAAAATATTTAAAGTAATTCTAAGTTTTGAAAATGGAAGCATTCAAAAAAGACGAAATCTTCAAAAAAGTTAAAATATTCAAAAATGGAAATTAAAAAAAAGTACATTTATTTTAAAAGAAGTCGAAATTCACAAAAAGTTAATATGTTGAAAAAAAATCGAAATTTCAAAAAAACCGAAATTTTCAAAAAGTAAGTTAGTTTTGAAAGAAGTTGGCATTTTTATAATTTATTTATTTATCATTTTTTATAAAAGTCGGCAAATTTAAAAACCAAATTTCGGAAAAAATAAATTTTGAAACAAATGCTGAAAATGTTTATGTCGAAATAATGAAAAAAAGTAAAAATATTTAAAAACAAAATTTGAAACAAATTGAAATTTTCAATTAAAATCCAAAATAGCAAAAACTTTTTCAAAATGTAGTACGACATTTTCTAAAAAGGTGAATTTTTAAAAAAAAGTCGAGGTGTATGAAATAATTCCAAATGTTGAAAATCGGAGCATTAAGAAAGGCGAAATTTTCAGAAAACGTCAAGTCGACATAAAAAAAAAGTGGATTTTTTTAAACGAAGTCAGAATTTGCGAAAAGTCAGGATTTCAAAAAAATTAGATGTTTTAAAAATAAATCAGGGTTTTGGAAAAAGTCGGCATTTTTCAAATTTTAAGAAAAACAAATTTTTGCAAAAATGTTCAAAATGTTTTATGTCGAAATTTTCAGAAAAGTAGTCAAAAAAAAAGTCCAAATTAGTAACAAACCAAAATTTTTCAAATAAATTCGAAATTAAAAATAACAATTACAAAATAGTACTTAAAAAAAAGCTAAATTCTTCGAAAAAAAGTCAAGATCTACAAAATAATTCCAAATTCTGAGACTATTGAAAATTGTGAAAGTTTCAAAAAAGCTCGACATATATTCAAAAATCGAAATTTTCCTAAAAAAGCTGATGTTTCCAAAAAAGAAGTCGAAATCTACAAAACAACCTCAAATTTCGAAACAGCCGAAGTACGTAAAAGGCGAAATAAAAAAAAAGCAAAAATATATTTAAAAAGATTGGAATTTTCACAAAAACTGTCGAGGCTTCGTGAAAAAATCTGCAATTTAAATTTGTCAAAAATTTTAAGGTAATTCGAAAAGTCATTTCAAAAAGTCAACATTTTAAAAAATTTGAAATACAGAACTTGTCCCCTGAAACCAAGAAAGATTAAAAAACACAACAAAGGTTGCTCTAGAGCAACCTTTGTTGTGTTTTTTTTAATTTTTCTTGGTTTCAGGGGACAAGTTCTGTATTTTAATTTTTGAAGATAACCAAGGACCAAAAATCAACATTTTTAACAAAAGTCCTCACTGTGTCAGGCTGGACCGCACAGGAATTTGCTGCCTCCGACTGTCTCGTATGCTTCAAGTATCTTGCCCTTGGGGGGATCAATCCTATTATTTCCTGCGCGCATCTCCCATGATAGTACTTGTACATGACCTTAAGCTAGCATGATCTTGTACTTAAGCTATCTCGAGTTTAGGCAACCTTATACTCACGTGACTCTGAACTAGAGCGACCTTGATCTCACGTGACATTGAAATTGCATGACATCGAACTCACGCGACTGAGATAGTGTAGCCTTGAACTCACGTGATTTTGAATTCACGTGATCTTGAGCGCGTGTGACCTCGACCTCGCGTGATTTTAAGCTCATCTAGTCTTCAGCGCATGTGATCTTGAGCTCACTGGACTTTGAGCACGTGTGACCTTGAGCTCACGTGACTTTGAACTCATATGACCTTGAGATTACGCAATCCCGCGCCCGAGTAACCCTGAACTTGCATGAGCTTAGAATCACGTGACACCTAATCTGACACCTAATCTTGAGGTTAGGTGATTTTGAAGGCACGCAACCTTGAGCTCACGTGACTTCGACTTCACGTGCCTTCGACCGCACGTGACCTCGAGCTCACATGACCTTGAGATTACGCAATCTTGCGCCCGAGTAACCCTGAACTTACATGAGCTTAGAATCACGTGACACCTAATCTTGAGATTAGGTGATTTTGAAGGCACGCAACCTTGAGCTCACGTGACTTCGACTTCACGTGCCTTCGACCACACGTGACCTCGAGCTCATGTGACCTTGAACTCACATGACCTTGAGATTATGCAATTTTGAGCCCGCGTAACCCTGAATTTACATGACCTTGGGACCAAGTGACACCTAACTTTAAGATTTCGTGATTTTGAACGCACGCAACCTTGAGCTCACGCGATTTTGAACTTACATGACCTTGAACGTTCATGAACTGGAGCTCACGCGACCTTGAACTTACATGACCTTCAGATTGCGCAATATTGAGCCCGCATAATCCTGAACTTACATGACCTTGGGATCAAGTGACACCTAACCTTAAGATTTCGTGATTTTGAACGCACGCAACCTTGAGCTCACGCGATCTTGAACTTACATGACCTTGAACGTTCATGAACTGGAGCTCACGCGACCTTGAACTCACATGACCTTGAGATTGCCCAATCTTGAGCCCGCGTAACCCTGAACTTACATGACCTTGGGATCACGTGACACCTAACTTGAGATTATATGATTTTGAAAGCACGCAACCTTGAGATCACGCGATCTTGAACTTACATGACCTTAAGCGTACTAAACTGGAACTCACGTGATCTTGAACTTATATGACCTTGAGATTGCTCAATCTTGAGCCCGCGTAACCCTGAACTTACATGACCTTGGGATCACGTGACACCTAACCTTGAGATTATATGTTGAAACAGCAACCTTGAACAGATCGATCTGAATTTCAATGACCTTGAGCGTACTAAACTGAGTCTGTACTTGAACTTACATGACCTTGAGCGCACGTGAACTTGAGCTCATATGACCTTAAACATACCCGACCACGAGGTAACATGACCTTAACCGCTTGCAGCCTTGAGCTTACGCGACCTTGAATTTACAGGACCTTGAGCGCATGTGGACTTTAGCTTACATGACTTTTAAAGCGCATGACCCTGAGATCACGTGACCTTGAGCGCATATAATCTTAAATGTATACACCTTAAGCATACGTAAATCTGAGCTTGCGTGAACTTGAGCTTACATGACCTTGAACTTGCATGACCTTGAGCTTACATGATCTTGAGCGTATATGACCTTGAGTGCATGTAAACTTAAGCTTATGCGACCTTGATCTTACATGACCTTAAGCCCACGTGAACTTGAGCTCAGATGACCTTGAACATACACGACCACGAGATTACACGACCTTGAGCGCATGTAGCCTTGAGCTTACGCGACATTGAACTTACATGACCTTGAATTTACACGACCATGAGCGCATGTGGACTTTAGCTTATATGACTTTTAAATCTCATGACCTTGAGATCACGTGACCTTGAGCGCATGCAACCTTGAACTTATGTGACCTTGAGCGCACGTGAACTTGAGCTTACATGACCTTGAACTTACATGACCTTAAGCTTACAAGACCTTGAGTGCATGTAAACTTAAGCTTATGTGACCTTGAAATTACATGACCTTGAGCGCACGTGAACTTGAGCTTACATACACGACCACAAGATTACATCATCTTAAGCGCATGCAGCCTTGCGCTTACGCGACCTGAACTTACATGACTTTGAGTTTACATGACCTTGAACGCATGTGAACTTTTGCTTATGTGACTCTTAAATCGCATGACCTTGAGATCACGTGACCTCGAGCATGCAACCTTGAACTTACATGACCTTGAGCACACGTGAATTTGGGAGTGCGTGAACTTGAGCTTACATGACCTTGCGCTTACATGACCTTAAGCTTACATGACCTTGAGTACATGTAAACTTAAGCTTTTGTGACCTTGAAATTACATGACCTTGAATATGCACGACCACAAGATTATATCATCTTAAGCGCATGCGGCCTTGAGCTTACGCGACCTGAACTTACATGACTTTGAGTTTACATGACCTTGAGCGCATGTGGACTTTTGCTTATGTGACTTTTAAATCGCATGACCTTGAGATCACGTGACCTTGAGCGCATGCAACCTTGAACTTACATGACCTTGAGCACACGTGAATTTGAGCGTGCGTGAACCTAAGCTTACATGACCTTGAACTTACATGACCTTGAACTTACATGACCTTGAACTTACATAACCTTAAGCTTACATGACCTTGAGTGCATGTAAATTTAAGCTTATGTGACCTTGAAATTACATGACCTTGAGCGCACGTGAACTTGAGCTCACATGACCTTGAACATACACGACCACAAGATTACATCATCTTAAGCGCATGCAGCCTTGAGCTTACGCGACCTGAACTTACATGACTTTGAGTTTACATGACCTTGAGCGCATGTGGACTTTTGCTTGTGTGACTTTTAAATCGCATGACCTTGAGATCACGTGACCTCGAGCGCATGCAACCTTTAACTTACACGACCTTGAGCACACTTGAATTTGAGCGTGCGTGAACTTGAGTTACATGACTTTGAGTTTACATGACCTTGAGCGCATGTGGACTTTTGCTTATGTGACTTTTAAATCGCATGACCTTGAGATCACGTGACCTCGAGCGCATGCAACCTTGAACTTACATGACCTTGAGCACACGTGAATTTGAGCGTGCGTGAACTTAAGCTTACATGACCTTGAACTTACATGTCCTTGAACTTACATAACCTTAAGCTTACATGACCTTGAGTGCATGTAACTTTAAGCTTATGTGACCTTGAAATTACATGACCTTGAGCGCACGTGAACTTGAGCTCACATGACCTTGAACATACACGACCACAAGATTACATCATCTTAAGCGCATGCAGCC
This sequence comes from Dastarcus helophoroides, assembly GCA_028583605.1. Classification (NCBI taxonomy): domain Eukaryota; kingdom Metazoa; phylum Arthropoda; class Insecta; order Coleoptera; family Bothrideridae; genus Dastarcus; species Dastarcus helophoroides. The sequence continues at coordinate 13,500,949 of CM053337.1, read as the reverse complement.
TTGAACTTACGCGACCTGAACTTACATGACTTTGAGTTTACATGACCATGAGCGCATGTGGACTTTTGCTTGTGTGACTTTTAAATCGCATGACCTTGAGGTCACGTGACCTCGAGCGCATGCAAGCTTTTACTTACATGACCTTGAGCACACGTGAATTTGAGCGTGCGTAAACTTGAGTTACATGACCTTGAACTTACATGACCTTGAGATTACATGACCTTGAGCGTATATGACCTTGGCTACATGTAAACTTGAACTTATGTGACCTTGAACTTACATGACCTTGAGCACACGTGAATTTAAGCGTGCGTGAACTTGAGCTTACATGACCTTGAACTTACATGATCTCGAGATTACATGACCTTGAGATTACATTACTTTGAGTGTATATGACCCTTGAGTACATGTAAACTTGAGCTTATGTGACCTTGAACTTATATGACCTTGAGTTTACATAACCTTGAGTTTACATAACCTTGAGCGCATGTGGACTTTAGCTCATATGACCCAAATCGCATGACCTTGAGATAACGTAACCTTGAGCGCATGCAACCCAGAACTTACATGACCTTGAGCACACGTGAATTTGAGCGTGCGTGAACTTGAACTTACATGACCTCGAGCTTACATGACCTTGAGCGTATATGACCTTTAGTGCATGCAAACTTGAGCTTATGTGACCTTGAACTTACATGACCTTGAGCTCATGTGACCTTGAACGTACATTACTTTAAGCTCACGGAACATTCAACATTCATGATTTTAAACTCACGTGATCTTGAGCTTACGTGACTGAGCTTACGTGACTTCGAATTCACATGACTCCGAGCGCGTATAATCTTGAGTCCACGTGACTTTGAACGCGTGCGATATTGAGCTCGCGTGATGTCGAGCTGACGCGACCTTGAGATTAAGTAAAGTTTAATTTCACATCTAGCATGACCTCTAATTCAAATAACCTTGAGTTTATGCGATCTTGAAGTACTGTAACTTTAAGCTTGGGTGATCTGCAATATACGCGACCATGAGCTAACCTAATACTGAACTCAGGTGACCTTGAGCTCGCGTGGTTCTGATCTCGTGCGACTTTGAACTTACATGGCCTCGAAGTCATGTGATCTTAAGATCACGTGAGTTCAAAACTACGTTACTTTCGACGCACATGACTTCGAGATCACTTTTGAGCTCACGTGATTTTAAACTCACGTTATCTTGAACCGGTGTGATCTTAAATGTGGCCTTGAGCTTGTACGTGCCAGGTGTCTCTTCTGTCTTCTACTTTGTTTCTGTTACGCATTAACGATCTCTTAGCTGCAAATTCAAATCCGATGCACAGCTACGCGGCTAATTAATTTGGCGACAAAGTTCTAAAACCATGTGACCTTGAAGTTGTGAGATTTTGAATTCAAGTGTAATTGTGATTTTGACCACATGTGACCTTGATCTTTGTTTTCACGTGACATTGCACGTATTATGTGATGATGATCTTGCGTCAATTAACGTGTTCTTAGCTTAGCGTAGCCTTGTTTTCGTGGACGTTAAGATCCAGAAAGTGAAGAAATTTTGAGCAAAGATCGAATATTCAATTTTCGAAATTTCGACTTTTAAGACTTTGGTTAGTTCAACGAATAAATGTGTCTTAACTTAGCGTAGCCTTGTTTAAGATCCAGAAAGTGAAGAAGTTTTGAGCAAAGTTTGAAAATTCAATTTTCGAAATTTCGACTTTAAAGACTTTGGTTAGTTCAACGAATTTTATCAAAATTTTAAGGAAAGTGTGGATATTATTATAAAATATTTGTTTATCTTGAGCATAAGTGACCTTAGAATTACGTGACCTTGTAATTACGTCGTCTGCCACGGATCTCCTCTTCTGGACTTCCATCACTTGATATCCAGTTTCCTCTCTGATAGATCTCTTCATGTGGACGTTGATGGCATCTTATCCCAGACATTTGCGATTTATGGAGGGATGCCCCAACTGTCTCTTCTGTCTCCTACTTTGTTTCTGTTACGCTTAAACGATCTCTTAGCTGCAACTTCAAATCCGATACCCAGCTACGCGGCCGACTATTTCTAATTCTAAAAACATTTATGGGTTTTTATGAAATGTAAGAATATAAGCTTGTAAAAGGCAGTTATTTTGAAATCACTTTAATGTTATTAACATGTACTAAAATAGAGTAATTTGTTGCAATTGCTTAGCGGTTTTGTGGGCTCAAAGCAACGTCTCATCTGGGGGTATATACACATCGGAAATTAAAGCGAGATTCTAAGCAGCCAATTTGAGAAGCTGTTCATCGGCTGTAATAATAATCAAGAGGTAAAAACCTCGGTAATTATTTGTTTGTCGGCATTGTTTTACATACGTTACGTTTTCAGATTAACATTATAATTAGGCGTCTTTTAACGGTACCCAACGCTTTTGTTCCTCGTGGCTTTGTAGCCGTTCTAAATAATAACGCCGCACGAAAAAAATATTCGTAGGCTGAAGGGCATCCTTATGTAAATATATGTGGAAAATCCTGGAGCTATTTCGAGCAGTGTGCTTTTCACTTACAAATCCTACTGCTTGATATCTTAATGTTTCGCCCGAATGTGTATCGAAAGATATCTCTTCGGGCGTTCTGTCGTTATTAATGATTTTATTAACAATCCGCACCGCATTCCAATTATAAATCATTTTAGGGCCATTAATCACTTATTTAAGTTGAATTTGCATCGTTAATGCAATATTTATTTAAGTTACATGTTCGTAATTGTTTAATGTTGTGTTAAGTCTTGCAAATTTAGCGCCCATTTTGAATTATTCATAGTACAATTGATTTAAATCGTCGGGTTCATTATTATTTAAATCGTGCATTATTTCATTCGGGACGTCTCAGTTTAATTCTTATTGACGTTCTCGTTTAAGATATATAAAAACATAACAATGTCACATTTGGAGAGAGGAGCTTTTTTTTATCATTGTGTCACAGTCTGTCTTAGACTGTATCACAATAGAAACATTTATTGGTTTTTCTCTGCATTTGGTGACTCTATCAAAAATGGTTAACGGTTTCAAGTTATATAATATGTAAAAATGTTTTGTTTCCTTACAGGATTTGAGATTCATTAGTGTCATCTCGACTGACCGCGATGTCTTTCTTGGCAACGCTTGATACCAACACCTGGCAGGTAAGTTGTTTCAAATTTCCTTCTTGTCATTGTTACGCGTTGTGTTCGATAATAATACACTTCCACTGATTCCCCGAATATTCGACTTCTAGAGCAGTCTGAAAGGGACACCTGCGGAGGAACTATTCCAATAGGTGACCGGCCGAGTGTCCCGTAACGTTCCTATGTATGCTAAAGTATTACGTTATCTAGAGAATTCATACACGTGACGGTTACTATTAACTAATTAAATAAACACTACACAGGTTGTTGCAATGTGTAGGCATTGTTATGAGCAGCTGAAATAGTGAACTAACAACGCCTATAAATAATTACACACATTCCTTTTTCCACTTGTTATAAACTATGCCCACATGTATGTAATTTATGTATCGGGCTCGTATAATTCTGAAACAATGTAATCGTACATTGTCGATCTATTACACTTTAACCGCACTCGCATCTCGGATCTATAACGTCGAAGTACCATGGATACGAAACCGATCTTGCGAGTTGTCGTGCTCAGCATCAGTAAACGCCTCCATTTTCTTTATTTGTCGATTGTGGCGGCCGCGTTACGGTTTTATACCAATTAAAGACCAACAAATAACCGGCAATCAAATGTCAAGATTGTACGTTTGTTGTAACGAATGTCTAATCAAATGTCACGCGAATTAACATATAAATGCAACTTTGCCCGGAATTCCGTAATTACTTCGCGAACAATTCCGTTGTTTCGCATTTTTCCCATTCAGTCACTTCATACGCTATGATGAAGACATCGTTACGTGTTATCGCTTGAACTGGGATTTTAAAATTTTTTATCAAAAACTAGAATATTATAATTCGAATATCAAAAACTGACATTTCTAACTTTTACTTTGTGGAATCTTTAATATCTGTTGCTGTTTTAATCGTTAATAAAATTTAATAGTTATGAATATAAAAAACATCAATCAACAACAACAAAATTACGAAGCAAAAAAGGTGCGGGGCAACACGACCTAAGTAATATCGCAATATAATCAAGCAAAGTCCAAAACGGTAACTATAATTAGAAAAGGGACGCAAAATTTCAAACAGTAACATAATTTACGGAAACCATGAACCCAATCACGCCATACAACAAAAGAAGACGAAATACAGGCATTCGAGAGCGTTACTGGTAAAACCCCAAACGCATTAGGAGCTTCAAAATAACGAAAACACGACCGTCAGCCTCCCGGATGAATGTAAAATAATCATGTGCCCTTACCTCTGGTGGCGTGCGGTTTCGCGGCACCGTTCCTAAGTATCTTCAACGCTATGAACGTCCCTAACGCATACAATGAACGTCAACCTCCCGGGTTAATATAAAATAATCACGTATCCTTACCTCGGTGTGCGCTTCCATGGCAGAGTTCCTAAGTATCTTCAACGCAGGAACGTACCTAACTCGCACAACGACCGTCAATCTGCCGGATGAATGTAAAATAATCGTATGTCCTTACCTTTGGTGGTGTGCGGCTCCGTGGCCCCGTGTTTAACTATCTCCAACGCTAGGAACGTCCCTAAGTCACACAACGACCGTCAATCTCTCGATGACTGTAAAATAATCATCTGTCCTTACCTCTGTTGGTGTGCGGTTCCGTGGCACCGTTCTTAAGTATCCTAAATGCTAGGGACGTCCCTAGCCTAGACAATTGGAGATAACACGATCATTATACCAAACCACTGACATATATGGCTGCCGGTTTATGAATCCAACGGCACCATTTTACCGGTTGCCCATACTGAACTTTTAATCTCAACAAGGTCCAAATTAGATAAATTACTTGTTAGTCGAACTTTTTTTTTGTGTTACGGACTGGTCCTTGGTTATCTTCAAAAATTGAAACACAGATCTTGCCCCCTGGAACCCCGAAAGATTAAAAAACACAACAAAGGTTGCTTTGTTATGTTTTTTAATCTTTCTTGGTTTCAAGGGACAAAATTTGTATTTCAATTTTTGATAGAACTTTTTCTTTGAGAACTGAAATACAGAACTTATCCCCTGAAACCAAGAAAGATTAAAAAAACACAACAAAGGTTGCTCTAACGCGTTTTTCGACAGCCAAACTGTAATCTTCAGAGTTTCTCTCTGAAGATGACAATTTGGCTGTCGAAACGCGTCAAAGCAACTCTGTTGTGTTTTTTAATCTTTCTTGGTTTCAGGGGACAAGTGATGTATTTCAATTCTCAAAGAAAAAGTTCTATCAAAAATTGGAATACAAATCTTGTCCCCTGAAACCAAGAAATATTAAAAAACACAACAAAGGTTGCTCTAACGCGTTTTTCGACAGCCAAACTGTAATCTTCAGAGTTTCTCTCTGAAGATGACAATTTGGATGTCGAAACGCGTTAGCCAGTAACCTCTGTTGTGTTTTTTAATCTTTCTTGGTTTCAGGGGACAAGTTCTGTATTTCAATTTTTGAAGATAACCAAGGACCAGTCCACCATTCTTTGAGAATGTTTCAAAGAAAATAAAATCGAAATTTTGAAAAAAATCGACATTTTGAGAATAAAGTCGAAAATGAATTTGATGTCGGGCCATCTAAAATCCTTCAATTGTCGATTAATTCGAGCGTAATTAGTACAGAAGGCGATTGTTCGCGTTTGCAACGAGCCAGCGAGGCAGCCTACAAGCAGGAACATAAAGCAAAGGAACTTTATCCATTGCTTGTGTAAAGTACGAGATAAGGGAATCATTTAAAGTTTATAATGAGTATGGAAGCATAAGATCGAGTGTAGCCCCGAGCTTATGTATGCATATCTACAACCGACAGAACAGAACGCTTAGGTACGCCTACACGAACAATACGTAAAGCACCTGCCAATGTTTTATAAACCATTTGCCGCTCGGCTTTAAACATGTTTCTCTCGGAATAGTTTTTATTTTGTTACGTTGAAGCTCGAATTTAATAATCACAAAGTGAATGATTTGAAGAAAAATCGGAAGATTCCAAGAAAAGTCGAAAGATTCGAAGGAAAGTCGAAAAGTTTTAACAAAAGTCGGACGATTCAAAGTCGAGAGATTCGAAGAAAAATCGAAAGATTCCAACAAAAGTTGAAAGATTCGAAGGAAAGTCGAAAAGTTTTAACAAAAGTCGTACGATTCTAAATCAAGAAATTCGAAGAAAAATCGAAAGATTCCAACAAAAGTTGAAAGATTCGAAGGAAAGTCGAAAAGTTTTAACAAAAGTCGTACGATTCTAAATTAAGAAATTCGAAGAAAAATCGAAAGATTCAACAACAGTTGAAAGATTCGAAGGAAAGTCGAAAAGTTTTAACAAAAGTCGTACGATTCTAAATCGAGAAATTGGAAGAAAAATCGAAAGATTCCAACAACAGTTGAAAGATTCGAAGGAAAGTCGAAAAGTTTTAACAAAAGTCGTACGATTCTAAATCAAGAAATTCGAAGAAAAATCGAAAGATTCCAACAAAAGTTGAAAGATTCGAAGGAAAGTCGAAAAGTTTTAACAAAAGTCGTACAATTCTAAATCAAGAAATTCGAAGAAAAATCGAAAGATTCCAACAAAAGTTGAAAGATTCGAAGGAAAGTCGAAAAGTTTTAACAAAAGTCGTACGATTCTAAATCGAGAAATTCGAAGAAAAATCGAAAGATTCCAACAACAGTTGAAAGATTCGAAGGAAAGTCGAAAAGTTTTAACAAAAGTCGGACGATTCTAAATCGAGAGATTCGAAGAAAAATCGAAAGATTCCAACAAAAGTTGAAAGATTCGAAGGAAAGTCGAAAAGTTTTAACAAAAGTCGTACGATTCAAAATCGAGAATTCGAAGAAAAATCGAAAGATTCCAACAAAAGTTGAAAGATTCAAAGGAAAGTCGAAAAGTTTTAACAAAAGTCGGACGATTCAAAGTCGAGAGATTCGAAGAAAATCGAAAGATTCCAACAAAAGTTGAAAGATTCGAAGGAAAGTCGAAAAGTTTTAACAAAAGTCAGACGATTCAAAGTCGAGAGATTAGAAGAAAAATCGAAAGATTCCAACAAAAGTTGAAAGATTCGAAGGAAAGTCGAAAAGTTTCAACAAAAGTAGGACGATTCAAACAAAATTCGAAGAAAAAATCGAAAGATCCAACAAAGTTGAAAGATTCAAAGAAAGTCGAAGTTTAACAAAAGTCGAACGATTCTAAATCAGAATTCGAAGAAAAATCGAAAGATTTCAACAAAAGTTGAAAGATTCAAGAGGAAAGTCGGAAAATTTTAACAAAAGTCGAACGATTCAAAATCAGAGATTCGAAAGAGAAAATCGAAAAGATTCAAAAAAAGTCGAAAATTCGAAGAGAATCGAATTTCGAAGAAAATCGAAAGATTCCAAAAATGAAGATTCGAAGGAAATCGAAAATTTAAAACAAAAGTCGAGAGATTCAAAAAAGTCGAAAGATTCAAACAAAAGTCAAAAGATTCGAAAGAAAGTCGAAAGAGTTAACAAAAGTCGAAAGATTCTAAGAAAAGTCGAAAATTTAAACAAAATCGAAGATTTGAGAAAAGCTAAAGATTTACGAAATTGAATGATTCAAAGAAAAGTGGAAAACAATTCGAAAGACAAAGTCGAAAATTTCGAAAAAGATGTTAAATTCAGATCAAAGTCATAAATTAACGAAAAATCGAAGATTAAAGTAGAATAGGAATTGTAAAGCAAAAATCGAAAGATTTAAAAAAGTGAAAAAATCGAAAAAGTCGAAAAGTTTTAAAAAGTCGAAAATTCAAACAAAAGTCGAGAGATTCACACAAAAGTTGAAAGTTCTAAGAAAAGTCGAAATTTGAAGAAAGTCTCAAAGATTTAAAAGAAATTTGAATGATTCGAAGAAAAGTCGAAAAATATTCGAAAAATGTTGTCAAAATTGGAGAATTTAAACAAAAGTCAAGAGATTTAAAGTCAACATCAAAAGATTCGAAAAAAAGTCGAAATATTTGAAAAAATCGTTTTTTTCGAAGAAAAATCGTAACATTTAACAGAAAAATCGAGAGATTTGAAGACAAATTGAAAAATGTAAAGAAAAACCCAGAAATTTGAAGAAAAGTCGAAAAAATCAAACACAAGTCAAAAGACTCGAAGAAAAGTCTAAAGATTTTAACAAAAATTGGAAGATTCAGAGAAAAGTCGACAGATTCGAATGAAAGTCTAACGATTTAAAGAAAATTTGAATGATTCGAAGAAAAGTCGAAAAATTCGAAGAAAAGTCGAAATATTTGAAAAAATTGTTATTTTCGATGAAAAGTCATAATATTTAACGATAAAATCGAGAGATTAAAAAGAACTATTGGAAAATTTAAAAGCAAAACCCAGAGATTTTAGAAAAAGTCGAAAAAATCAAATAAAAGTCAAAAGTTTTAAAGTACATGTCAAAAGATTCAAAGAAAAGTCTAAAGATTTTAACAAAAATCGAAAGTTTCATAGAAAAGTCGACAGATTTGAATGAAAGTCTAAAGATTTAAAGAAAATTTGAATGATTCGAAAAAAAGTCGAAAAATTCGAAGAAAAGTCGAAATATTTGAAAAAATCGTTATTTTCGAAGATTAGTCATAACATTTAACGGAAATAATTGGGGCCTAAATCCTGTTGAAATATAATAAACTATTATTATTATCATTATTATCAAAAAGCAAGAGATTAAAAAACTATTCGAAAATTTAAAGAAAAACCCAGAGATTTAAAAAGAAGTCGAAAAAATCAAATAAAAGTCAAAAGTTTTAAAGTACATGTCAAAAAATTCAAAGAAAAGTCTAAAGATTTTAACAAAAATCGAAAGTTTCATAGAAAAGTCGACAGATTTGAATGAAAGTCTAAAGATTTAAAGAAAATTTGAATGATTCGAAAAAAAGTCGAAAAATTCGAAGAAAAGTCGAAATATTTGAAAAAATCGTTATTTTCGAAGATTAGTCATAACATTTAACGGAAATAATTGGGGCCTAAATCCTGTTGAAATATAATAAACTATTATTATTATCATTATTATCAAAAAGCAAGAGATTAAAAAACTATTCGAAAATTTAAAGAAAAACCCAGAGATTTAAAAAGAAGTCGAAAAAATCAAATAAAAGTCAAAAGTTTTAAAGTACAAGTCAAAAGATTCGAAGAAAAGTCTAAAGATTTTAACAAAAATCGAAAGTTTCAAAGAAAAGTCAACAGATTCGAATAAAATCTAAAGATTTGAAGAAAATTTGAATGATTTGAAGAAAAGTCGAAAAATTCGAAGAAAAGTCGAAATATTTGAAAAAATCGTTATTTTCGAAGAAAAGTCATAGCATTTAACGGAAAACTCGGAAGATTAAAAGAACTATTGGAAAATTTAAAGAAAAACCCAGAGATTTGAAAAAAAGTCGAAAAAATCAAATAAAAGTTAAAAGTTTTAAAGTACATGTCAAAAGATTCAAAGAAAAGTCTAAAGATTTTAACAAAAATCGAAAGTTTCATAGAAAAGTCGACAGATTTGAATGAAAGTCTAAAGATTTAAAGAAAATGTGAATGATTCGAAGAAAAGTCGAAAAATTCGAAGAAAAGTCGAAATATTTGAAAAAATCGTTATTTTCGAAGATTAGTCATAACATTTAACGGAAATAATTGGGGCCTAAATCCTGTTGAAATATAATAAACTATTATTATTATCATTATTATCAAAAAGCAAGAGATTAAAAAACTATTCGAAAATTTAAAGAAAAACCCAGAGATTTAAAAAGAAGTCGAAAAAATCAAATAAAAGTCAAAAGATTCGAAGAAAAGTCTAAAGATTTTAACAAAAATCGAATGTTTCAAAGAAAAGTCAACAGATTCGAATAAAATCTAAAGATTTGAAGAAAATTTGAATGATTTGAAGAAAAGTCGAAAAATTCGAAGAAAAGTCGAAAAATTCGAAGAAAAGTCGAAATATTTGAAAAAATCGTTATTTTCGAAGAAAAGTCATAGCATTTAACGGAAAACTCGAGAGATTAAGAGAACTATTGGAAAATTTAAAGAAAAACCCAGAGATTTGAAAAAAGTCGAAAAAATCAAATAAAAGTTAAAAGTTTTAAAGTATAAGTCAAAAGATTCGAAGAAACGTCTAAGGATTTTAACAAAAATCGAAAGATTCAAAGAAAACTCGACAGATTTGAATGAAGATCTAAAGATTTAAAGAAAATTTGAATGATTTGAAGAAAAGTCGAAAAATTCGAAGAAAAGTCAAAAGATTCGAAGAAAAGTCTAAAGATTTTAAGAAAAATCGCAAGTTTCAAAGAAAAGTCAACAGATTCGAATAAAATCTATAGATTTGAAGAAAATTTGAATGATTTGAAGAAAAGTCGAAAAATTCGAAGAAAAGTCGAAAAATTCGAAGAAAAGTCGAAATATTTGAAAAAATCGTTATTTTCGAAGAAAAGTCATAGCATTTAACGGAAAACTCGAGAGATTAAAAGAACTATTGGAAAATTTAAAGAAAAACCCAGAGATTTTAAAAAAGTTGAAAAAAATCAAACAAAAGTCAAAATTTTTAAAGTACAAGTCAAAAGATTCGAAGAAAAGTCTAAAGATTTTAACGTAAATCGGAAGATTCAAAGAAAAGTCGACAGATTCGAATGAAAGTAACGATTTGAAGAAAATTCGAATGATTCGAAGAAAAGTTTAAAAATTCGAAGGAAAGTCGAAAAATTCGAAGAAAAGTTGAAAAATTCGAAGAAAAGTCGAAAAACTCGAACAAAAGTCGAAATATTTCATCAACAGTCAAAAGATTCAAACAAAAGTCGACATATTCAAAGAAAAGGCGAAGGATTTAAATAAAAGTCGAAAGATTCAGACAGAAGTCGAAAGATTCAGACAGAAGTCGAAAGAATGAAACAAAAGTCGAAAGACACGAAGATAAGTCGAAAGATTTGAAGAAAAGTCAAAAGATTGGTCGAAAAGTAGAAATATTAAAAAAAAAACGAGAGTTTTGAAGAAAAGTCTTAATATTTATGAGAAAATCGAAAGGAGGAATAATCGAAACATTTGAAGAAAAACTTGCGAATTCGTAGAAAAGTCGAAAAACTCAAACAAAGGTCAAAACTTTTCACAAAAGTCAGAAGATTCGAAGAAAAGTCAAAAGAATCAAACTAAAATCCAAAGATCAAAGGAAAGACGAAATATTTGAAGAACATTCGAAAAATTCGAAGTAAAGACGAATTATACTAACAATTGCAAAAAAATTTAAAGAAAAGTCAAAAGGTTCACAGAAAAAAATCAACAGATTGAAACGAAAGGCAAAAGATTTAAGAAAAGTTGAAGAATTTGATAAAAATCGAAATAATGGGATAAAAATCAAAAGATTTGAAGAAATACCGAAAGATTCGGAGAAAAGTCGAAATATTTGAAAAAAATCGGGATTTTCAAAGAAATTCGCAACATTCGAATAAAAGTCGTAAAATTCGAAGAAAAGTCGAAAAGATTTAAAAAAACGTCGAAATGTTTAAAGAAAAATTGGGAGTTTCAAAAAAAAGTCGTAACATTTAATGAAAAATCTAAAGATTTAAAGAAAAATTGAACAGTTTGAAAAAACTCAAAGATTCAAAGAAAAGTCAAAAAATTTAACATAAATCAAAAATGTTACACAAAAGTCAAAAGATTCGAAAAAAAAGCCAAAAGATTAATAAAAAGTCGGAAGACTCGAATAAAAATCCAAAGATTCGAAGAAAAGTCGAAAAATATTTAAACAAAAATCGAGTGATTTAAAGAAAAGTCAAAATATTCCAATAACAGTCGAAAGATTCAAACAAAAGTTGAAAAATTAGACAAAAGTTAAAAAATCAGACAAAAGTTGAAAAATCAGACAAAAGTCGAAAGATTCAAAGAAAACTCCGAAGATTTGAAAGAATACCGAAAAATTCGGAGAAAAGTCGATATATTTGAAAAAATCGGCATTTTCCAAGAAAAGTCGTAACATTCGAAGAAAAGTCGAAAAGATTCGAAAAAACGTCAAAGTATTTAAAGAAAAATTGATGGGAGTTTCGAAGAAAAGTCGTAACATTTAATAAAAAATAGAAAGATTTAAAGAAAAATTGAACAGCTTGAAAAAACTCAAAGTTTCGACGAAAAGTCGAAAGATTCAAAGAGAAGTCGAAAGATTCAAAGAGAAGTCGACAGATTCGAAGAAAAGTCAAAATTTTCGAAGAAAAGTCGAAAGGATTTAAAAAAACGTTGAAATATTTAAAGAAAAATTGGGAACTTCGAAGAAAAGTCATAACATTTAGCGACAAATCGACAAATTTAAAGAAAAATCGAAAAGTATTTAAAGAAAAATTGATGGGAGTTTCGAAGAAAAGTCGTAACATTTAATAAAAAAATAGAAAGATTTAAAGAAAAATTGAACAGCTTGAAAAAACTCAAAGTTTCGACGAAAATTCGAAAGATTCAAAGAGAAGTCGAAAGATTCAAAGAGAAGTCGAAAGATTCAAAGATAAGTCGACAGATTCGAAGAAAAGTCAAAATTTTCAAAGAAAAGTCGAAAGGATTTAAAAAAACGTTGAAATATTTAAAGAAAAATTGGGAACTTCGAAGAAAAGTTGTAACATTTGGCGACAAATCGACAAATTTAAAGAAAAATCGAAAAGTTAAAACTCAAAGATTAAGAAAAGTCGAAAAATCAAACCAAAGTCAAAAGTGTTAAACCAAAACCAAAAGATTGGAAAAAAAAGTCGAAAGATGTTAACAAAAGTCGGAAGATTCAAGTAAAATCGAAAGATTCAAGTAAAATCGAAAGATTCAAGTAAAATCGAAAGATTCAAGTAAAATCTAAAGATTCAAGTAAAATCTAAAGATTCGAAAAAAAGTCGAAATATTTAGAGAAAAGTCGAGTGATTCGAAGAAAAGTCAAAATATTCGAATAACGGTCGACAGATTCAAACAAGAGTCAAAAGATTCAGTCAAAAGTCGAAGATTTAAAGAAAAGTCAAAAGATTAAAAAAAAAGGTGACACATTGAAACAAAAATCGAAAGAACAGACGAAAGTCGAACGAATTAGACAGAAGTCGAAAAACTCGAAGATAAGTCAAATGATTCAAAGAAACATCGAAAGATTCAAAGAAAAGGTCGAAGATTTAAAGGAATACCGAAAGATTCGGAGAAAAATCGAAATATTTGAAAAAAATCTGCATTTTTGAAGAAAAGTCGTAACATTCAAAGAAAAGTCGAAAAGATTTGAAAAAACGTCGAAGTATTTAAAGAAAAATTGATGGGAGTTTCGAAGAAAAGTCGTAACATTTAATAAAAAAATAGAAAGATTTAAAGAAAAATTGAACAGCTTGAAAAAACTCAAAGTTTCGACGAAAATTCGAAAGATTCAAAGAGAAGTCGAAAGATTCAAAGAGAAGTCGAAAGATTCAAAGATAAGTCGACAGATTCGAACAAAAGTCAAAATTTTCGAAGAAAAGTCGAAAGGATTTAAAAAAACGTTGAAATATTTAAAGAAAAATTGGGAACTTCGAAGAAAAGTCGTAACATTTAGCGACAAATCGACAAATTTAAAGAAAAATCGAAAAGGTAAAACTCAAAGATTAAGAAAAGTCGAAAAATCAAACCAAAGTCAAAAGTGTTAAGCAAAAACCAAAAGATTCGAAAAAAAAGTCGAAAGCTTTAACGCGATTCGAAGAAAAGTCAAAATATTCGAATAACGGTCGACAGATTCAAACAAGAGTCGAAAGATTCAGTCAAAAGTGGAAGATTCAAAGAAAAGTCGAAAGATTCAAAGAAAAGGTGACAGATTGAAACAAAAATCGAAAAAATAGGCGAAAGTCGAACGAATCAGACAAAAGTCGAAAAACTCGAAGATAAGTCAAATGATTCAAAGAAACATCGAAAGATTTAAAGAAATATCGAAAGATTCAAAGAAAATTCCGAAGATTTGAAGGAATACCGAAAGTATCGGAGAAAAATCGAAATATTTGAAAAAAATCTGCATTTTCGAAAAAAAGTCGTAACATTCAAAGAAAAGTCAAAAAGATTCGAAAAAACGTCGAAGTATTTAAAGAAAAATTGATGGGAGTTTCGAAGTAAAGTCGTAACATTTAATAAAAAAAAAAAAGATTTAAAGAAAAATTGAACAGCTTGAAAAAACTCAAAGTTTCGACGAAAATTCGAAAGATTCAAAGAGAAGTCGAAAGATTCAAAGAGAAGTCGAAAGATTCAAAGATAAGTCGACAGATTCGAAGAAAAGTCAAAATTTTCAAAGAAAAGTCGAAAGGATTTAAAAAAACGTTGAAATATTTAAAGAAAAATTGGCAACTTCGAAGAAAAGTCGTAACATTTAGCGACAAATCGACAAATTTAAAGAAAAATCGAAAAGTTAAAACTCAAAGATTAAGAAAAGTCGAAAAATCAAACCAAAGTCTAAAGTGTTAAACAAAAACCAAAAGATTGGGAAAAAAAGTCGAAAGATTTTAACAAAAGTCGGAAGATTCAAGTAAAATGGAAAGATTCAAGTAAAATCGAAAGATTCAAGTAAAATCAAAAGATTCGAAAAAAAGTCGAAATATTTAGAGAAAAGTCGAGTGATTCGAAGAAAAGTCAAAATATTCGAATAACGGTCGACAGATTCAAACAAGAGTCGAAAGATTCAGTCAAAAGTTGAAGATTTAAAGAAAAGTCAAAAGATTAAAAAAAAAGGTGACAGATTAAAACAAAAATCGAAAGAACAGACGAAAGTCGAACGAATTATACAAAAGTCGAAAAACTCGAAGATAAGTCAAATGATTCAAAGAAACATCGAAAGATTCAAAGAAAAGTCGAAAGATTTTAACAAAAGTCGGAAGATTCAAGTAAAATGGAATGATTCAAGTAAAATCGAAAGATTCAAGTAAAATCGAAAGATTCGAAAAAAAGTCTAAATATTTAGAGAAAAGTCGAGCGATTCGAAGAAAAGTCAAAATATTCGAATAACGGTCGACAGATTCAAACAAGAGTCGAAAGATTCAGTCAAAAGTCGAAGATTTAAAGAAAAGTCAAAAGATTAAAAAAAAAGGTGACAGATTGAAACAAAAATCGAAAGAACAGACGAAAGTCGAACGAATTAGACAAAAGTCGAAAAACTCGAAGATAAGTCAAATGATTCAAAGAAACATCGAAAGATTCAAAGAAACATCGAAAGATTCAAAGAAACATCGAACGATTCAAAGAAACATCGAAAGATTCAACGAAACATCGAAAGATTCAAAGAAACATCGAAAGATTCGAAGAAAATTTCAAAGATTCGAAGATAATTTCAAAAATTCGAAGATAATTTTAAAGAATCGAAGATAATTTCAAAGATTTGAAGATAATTTCAAAGATTCGAAGATAATTTTAAAGAATCGAAGATAATTTCAAAGATTCGAAAATAATTTCAAAGATTCGAAGATAATTTTAAAGAAACGAAGATAATTTCAAAGATTCGAAGATAATTTCAAAGATTCGAAGAAAAGTCGAAATATTTAACCAAAAAACGGGAGTTTCGAAAAAACTCTTTAACATTCAACCCCAAGTCGAAAGATTGAAAGAAAAATCGAAAGACTCGAAGAAAAACTCAAAGATTCGAAGATAATTCGAAAAATGTAAACAAAATTCGCATTGTAGGAGTAACCACATTGATATAAATGACAAAAACGACTTCACCTTCCAACGTTCTAAAAAGCGTTGCCCGTGAAATTTTTATTGTCAGCATCCCACAGGTTTAGGGGAGTTCCCAGGAAACCGTATTTACTTTACCGGATTGAGGTGCTTGCAGGTTCACAGCTCTGAAATTATTAAATCTTCGGACACTACAAACGCATTTCCGGTTAGTTTCCTTTCCTGAAATAACTCAGCTCTCGCGTAAATGGGACGTTTGGCGGCTTTCATCAAACAATAACTTCACGCCGCTCAGGAATTTAATCTAGTGCAACTTTTTTCAATCGACACATTTTTTTTAATTTAAATTTAATTTTTAGTTTGACGTAGAAACATTTAATTTTTTTCTTCTCGTTGGTAAAAACCCTAATTGTTTTTTTTTTGGTGGAACGGACTGGTTCTTGGTTATCTTCAAAAATTGAAATACAATTTGTGTCCCCTGAAATCAAGGAAGATTGAAAAACACAACAAAGGTTACTGGCTAACGCGTTTCGACAGCCAAGCTATCATTCGTTAGAGCAACCTTTGTTGCGTTTTTTAATTTTTCTTGGTTTCAGGGGACAATATTTCTATTTCAATCCTATTTGTTTTATTCGCAAGCTAAGCGAATAGTTTTTTTTGTCAGATGAACGAGATGAACGAATTTTAATTATTTCATTCGATGGTGCCTCAATTGATCAATTTTCAGGCGACTCGTTCATATCGAGTTTTAAAAGAGTTTCATATCCTAGAGAGTTTTAGTATACAGTACGCGAGTCGATGAGATTGGGGCGTCCCTTTGTGGTTTTTGAGTCAGCGGACACGCGGCCACCGACACGTCCGATTCATAAGACACTTCAAAGGCCGCCCCAGTTTAAACACACGGCACATGACGCCACTATATTAACTTTTCCATGAAGTTGATGCTGCTTTATTTTTCTAGCGAAGGCAAAGCTTTCTGATGCCCCGGTGCATTATCGGCATCAAAGATGTTCGGCTAAAATGTATATATCATAACGCATTCCGTTTGCTTTTTACGCTTTCAGCGCTTAAATTGGAATCTTTGAGTGTATCCAGGATGTTTGATGGTATCAAAAGGACGTAATACTTACGAAGGTGTTTACCCTCGTAACAACTCCATAATCAAATGGATTAGTTCTTGTAATGATTGCGCACCATATGTTATTGGTTAGATTCTTCCCAAAGGTGCAATGCGACCGAGCTTTGCTTGGGGTTTTATTTTGTAGTTTGGTTTTACAGTTTTTACTTATAAATCCCTAGTTTTCGCGTAATTTCACGTTTAAATCTTTTTTACGCTTGCACTTAGTCATGTATATGTTGCGAAAAATCGCGTTTTTTCAAGAACGACAACAATGGTAATGGACTTCGGAAGCAAAAACCTAACCAAAAACGAAATTTCATCCAAATCGTTAGAGCCGTTTTCGAGATACCAGATATATACATATATATGTAAAAAGATTGCTCGTTTAAAAATACAAGATTTTCTTGGCCAAAAACCAAATTTCATTCGAATTATTAGAGCCGTTTCCGAGATACCAAATATATACATATATATTTATATACAAGAATTGCTAGTTTAATTGTACAAGATTTCCCCTAACCAAAAACAAAATTTCATCCAAATCGTTAGAGCCGTTTCCGAGATACCAAATATATACATATATATTTATATACAAGAATTGTTGGATTAATTGTACAAGATTTCCCTTAACCAAAAACAAAATTTCATCCAAATCGTTAGAGCCGTTTCCGAGATACCAAATATATACATATTTATTTAAAGAATTACTCGCTTAAATAAAAATAAAATCCGCTTTACAATTTTTCAAAGAAATAAAGGAACCTAATTAGCGCTATCTCTGTACCAGTATCCTAACATCCAATGTAAATATCGCTATGATTTACGAAATGGCTATAAAAGAAATGTTTTTTTTTTTTGCGAAAAATCGCGTTTTTCCAGGAATGACAACAATGGCAATGGACTTTGGAAGCAAAAACCTAACTAAAAACGAAATTTCATCCAAATCGTTAGAGCCGTTTCCGAGATACCAAATATATACATATATATTTATATACAAGAATTGCTAGTTTAATTGTTCAAGATTTCCCTTAACCAAAAACAAAATTTCATCCAAATCGTTAGAGCCGTTTCAGAGATACCAAATATATACATATTTATATAAAGAATTGCTCGCTTAAATAAAAATAAAATCCGCTTTACAATTTTTCAAAGAAATAAAGAAACCTAATTAGCGCTATCTCTGTACCAGTATCCTAACATCCAATGCAAGTATCGCTACGATTTACGAGATGGCTATAAAGAAAATGTTTTTTTTTTTGCGAAAAATCGCGTTTTTCCAGGAATGACAACAATGGTAATGGACTTCGGAAGCAAAAACCTAACTAAAAACGAAATTTCATCCAAATCGTTAGAGCCGTTTCCGAGATACCAAATATATACATATATATTTATATACAAGAATTGCTAGTTTAATTGTTCAAGATTTCCCTTAACCAAAAACAAAATTTCATCCAAATCGTTAGAGCCGTTTCCGAGATACCAAATATATACATATTTATATAAAGAATTGCTCGCTTAAATAAAAATAAAATCCGCTTTACAATTTTTCAAAGAAATAAAGAAACCTAATTAGCGCTATCTCTGTACCAGTATCCTAACATCCAATGCAAGTATCGCTATGATTTACGAGATGGCTATAAATAAAATGTTTTTTTTTTGCGAAAAATCGCGTTTTTCCAGGAATGACAACAATGGTAATGGACTTCGGAAGCAAAAACCTAACCAAAAACGAAATTTCATCCAAATCGTTAGAGCCGTTTCCGAGATACCAAATATATACATATATATTTATATACAAGAATTGCTAGTTTAATTGTACAAGATTTCCCTTAACCAAAAACAAAATTTCATCCAAATCGTTAGAGCCGTTTCCGAGATACCAAATATATACATATTTATATAAAGAATTGCTAGCTTAAATAAAAATAAAATCCGCTTTACAATTTTTAAAAGAAATAAAGAAACCTAATTAGCGCTATCTTTGTACCAGTATCCTAACATCTAATGCAAGCATCGCTATGATTTACAATAAAGAAAATGTTTTTTTGCGGAAAACCCCCGTTTTTCCAGGAAAGACAACAATGGTAATAGACTTCGGAAGCAAAAACCTAACCAAAAACGAAATTTCATCCAAATCGTTAGAGCCGTTTCCGAGATACCAGATATATACATATTTATATAAAAAGATTGCTCGTTTAAAAATACAAGATATCTTTGACCAAAAACGAAATTTCATCCAAATCGTTAGAGCCGTTTCCGAGATACCAAATATATACATATATATTTATATACAAGAATTGCTAGTTTAATTGTACAAGATTTCCCTTAACCAAAAACAAAATTTCATCCAAATCGTTAGAGCCCTTTCCAAGATACCGAAGATATACATATCGATAAAAATAAGAATTTCTAAAAATAAGTCAGTTATTTCTTCAGACATGTTGGAACAGCAATCAACATGTTTATATTCGTTGCACAGTTTGGGAATCCCCGACTTCGACACTTGCGTAACAGCGCTTCATTAAAGATTTTGATTAATAGGTGTTTAGATAATAATCGAACGCTAATTGTAACGTCAGTTGACCCAAATAACACGAATTTAGGGTTAATTGCAGGCATTAAACGCAATCACAGCCCCTTGCTACCTCATCAACTCATCATGAGGCCAAAATTGCCGGTTAATCGTTACGAATAAACCGATACCTTGTACTTTTCGGCAAATTGCCCAAATTAAGAAGCCTCCACATATCGATTAATTACCTAATTAACTAGCTCTGAATTATACTGTCACGGAGCTTTAATTACCCCCCAATTTGATCTCGTAGTTGTTCTGTAATTATTCCTAGGTTAGATTGAAGTAACTAATTTAGAGCATTAAGAGCGAAATTGGCTCTAAAGATGTCGATAAATCCATTTAAACGATCACACGGAGAGTTTGTATTCAGTTGCACGATTATTTTCTAGAATTGCTATTATTTAGAAATGTCCTATTATCTAGAAATGTCCATTAGTCACGAATTCTTTATTTAAGCATATTGCAACAGATGGAGCTCCTAGAAACAAATCCTCATTCCTATTATCGTCCAATGAGCTCAGAAGCAATAAGGAACACCTGGCAGATTTCATGGTTCCATTCTGAAGCGATTAGAACCTTGGTGACCTCACATCCTCTTGCATTTTAATTAAGTACGATAGCTCAAAATTTCGATGATGCTCAATCACTTAGAAAGCTCATTGCGAGTATTCAACTGTGTTGCTCAAACTTCTGAAATGATAACCTCCAAAATCATCTTCACATTTCGCATATTGTTGATGCTCAAAGTTTTGAATTAGTCTTGATGGTTATTCTTCATGGTAGACTCTTATTACTCTTGAGGGTTATTCTTCATGGTTGACTCTTATTAGTCTTGAGGGTTATTCTTCATGGTAGACTCTTATTAGTCTTGAGGGTTATTCTTCATGGCTGACTCTTATTAGTCTTGAGGCTTATTCTTCATGGTAGACTCCTATTAGTCTTGAGGGTTATTCTTCATGGTATTAGTCTTGATGGTATCAAATTGCTTTAACTACAACAGTTCCGCAAACTTTGCATTCTTTTGTTGCTCAATTGAAGCAATTAGTCTTGACGGTCACCTAGAAATCTCAAATTCTTTTGCTAGTAATCAGCTGTGCTGCTCAAAGTTCTAAGACAATTTTAGAACTTCGACAATCACCTGTACATCTCGCATCCTGTTGATGCGTTTTGAACCAATTAGAGACTTGATGGTAATCTTCCAATTATTATTACTTCAAATTATTTAACTACAACACTTCCACAAACCTTGTATTCTTTGATTGCTCAAAGTTTTAAAGCAATTAGAGTCTTGATGGTAATGTAGAAATCTCAGATTCTTTTTCTAGTAAACAACTGTGTTGCTCAAAATTCTGAGACAATCTTAGAACCTTGACAATCACCTGCAGAACTCGCATCCTTTTGGTGCTTAAGACTTTGAACCAATTGGTGCCAATCTGGAAATTTTGCATTAATTTGCTACTCAAAGTTTTGAAGCAATTAGAGTCTCGATGGTAATATAGAAATTCTCCAGCAACCAACTATGCTGCTCAAAGTTCTGAGACAATCTTAGAATCTGGACAATCACCTCCAAATTTTGCATCCTGCTGATACTTAAAGTTTTGAACCAGTTAGAGTCTTGATGGTAATATAGAAGTCTCAAATTCTTTTGCTAGTAATCAGCTGTGCTGCTCAAAGTTCTGAGACAATCTTAGAACATTGACAATCACCTGCAGAACTCGCATCCTTTTGGTGCTTAAGATTTTGAACCAATTGATGCCAATCTGGAAACCTTGCATTCTTTTGCTACTCAAAGTTTTGAAGCAATTAGAGCCTCGATGGTAATATAGAAATTTCCCCAGCAACCAACTATGCTGCTCAAAGTTCTGAGACAATCTTAGAATCTGGACAATCACCTCCAAATTTCGCATCCTGTTGATACTTAAAGTTTTAAACCAATTAGAGTCTTGATGGTAATATAGAAGTCTCAAATTATTTTGCTAGTAATCAGCTGTGCTGCTCAAAGTTCTGAGACAATCTTAGAACATTGACAATCACCTGCAGAACTCGCATCCTTTTGGTGCTTAAGACTTTAAACCAATTGATGCCAATCTGGAAACCTTGCATTCTTTTGCTACTCAAAGTTTTGAAGCAATTAGAGCCTCAGTGGTAATATAGAAATTTCCCCAGCAATCTATGCTGCTCAAAGTTCTGAGGCAATCTTAGAATCTGGACAATCACCTCCAAATTTTGCATCCTGCTGATACTTAAGGTTTTAAACCAATTAGAGTCTTGATGGTAATTTAGAAGTCTTAAATTATTTTGCTAGTAATCAGCTGTGCTGCTCAAAGTTCTGAGACAATCTTAGAACATTGACAATCACCTGCAGAACTCGCATCCTTTTGGTGGCTTAAGATTTTGAACCAATTGATGCCAATCTGGAAACCTTGCATTCTTTTGCTACTCAAAGTTTTGAAGCAATTAGAGCCTCAGTGGTAATATAGAAATTTTCCCAGCAATCTATGCTGCTCAAAGTTCTGAGGCAATCTTAGAATCTGGACAATCACCTCCAAATTTTGCATCCTGTTGATACTTAAAGTTTTGAACTAATTAGAGTCTTGATGGTAATTTAGAAGTCTCAAATTCTTTTGCTAGTAATCAGCTGTGCTGCTCAAAGTTTTGGGACAATCTTAGAACTTTGACAATCACCTGCAGAACTCGCATCCTTTTGGTGCTTAAGACTTTGAACCTATTGATGTCAATCTGGAAACTTTGCATTCTTGTGCTACTCAAAGTTTTGAATCAATTAGAGCCTCAGTGGTAACATAGAAATTTCCCCAGCAATCTATGCTGCTCAAAGTTCTGAGACAATCTTAGAACCTTGACAATCACCTGCAAATCTCGCATCTTTCTGATGCTTTAAGTTTTGAACTGATTAGAGTCTTCATGATAATCTAGAAATCTCAAATTCTTGAACTGGGACAACAGTTCATCGTAATTACGATCTAATTAAAGTTAATCATCTAATTATCAATCCAATCGGATTTGAATCTTTAGTTCGAACGTCTTAAATTGGCGTCGCTTAGTAGAAATTCTTATTGGCATTCTGAAAAATATTTTTGTTTTCTCTGGAAGTTGACAAACCCCATTATGCAAATAAGGAGGATAAAGGAGCTTATTTAAATATTGTTGAGCGTCATCAAAGTTGCTCAAGGAGTAAATAAAAAACATTTAATATTGTCTCTGAGTAAGATAACTGCGGCTTCGTTAGGGTGTAATTTAATTTCTCATCTCTCCCTTTCGGCGTAATTCTGCTTTCTTTGGCAACTTGTTTCGTAAATTTATTTACTCATTACCGTGCCCTCACTTCAAGCGAAATAGGATTTGGGATTTAATCCTGAAACGTTAAAAAATTTTTGACCACACACATAGATTGTTAGTGAAAAAAAAATGCATTTTTCTTCCATCTGAAAAAAAATTCCAATTCATTAAAATTCGAATCAGTTTTTTTTGAAAGATCATAACATTTTTTCAAATGGAATACTTTTTGGAATCTATAGGGCACTAGCTTTGCACATATCTGTTGATATAATGGTCTGACTGCGCCATCTAACAGTGTAGCTGTAGCTGGAGACGCTTTAGATAGATAAATAAGCATGTGACTGCATCAACGAATTTGAACAAAACATCGTTCTGCATTCTGCACGAACTCTTTAAAACTGTGCATATACGATTAGGTTGCTATACTTACGTTTATCCAAACTAATTCTATCAATGAGAATGTTTAATCGATCGCGATCTACTATATTCTTTGTTAAAACCAGCAACAAATTAAAACAAAAGCAACAAAAATTCTCTCCTAAACAGTTTTTCACAAAGTTGCTAGTAATACTAGTTACTTAGACTACTCAAGTAACGAAGGTTATCTGATGAACTTTGAAGAGTTATTCGACATGTTGGTGGCTTAATTCTCCCAAAACAATAAATTAGAGTCTAGGCCGTTTCAACACGCCACAGTAACCGAAAAATGCAAAAAGACCAGAACTGAAAAAAACATTAAAATTAAGAGGAGGTAGAAAATAGATTAGCAGTCGTAAATTTAAATTGAAGATGCGGCACAATTAAAAAGCCGTCGTTTCCATTTACCTGCCGGTCATCCGGGGGTCAACGTCGACAAAAACAAAAAACTACAAACCCTCGGAAATTGCCGAATAACCTTTCGATCAATCATGCACCCACCCGTATAAGCATAAACACCATCCGAATACCATAAAGTAATTTGGTGTTGGCTCTAATCAATCCATCACATTTTGTCATGAAAATTACATCGAAAAAACTTGGGATTTTCGGTTCTGAAGCGATCTCTGGTGGAAAATTAGAACGAAATCATATCGTCCACGCTGAAATCAATTCGTGGTAGATATTTCGTTATAAAAATTGTTTGGAATTAGCGATGGGGGAAGGGGAGGCGAAATAAGATTTATAGAATCAAGGGTTCTTTTGAAGACACCGACTTCCCTTCTAATAGTCATCGCGTGATAACCTTTTAAAACATGTTCGACTTCATTATTTCGAGGGGATAATTTATAGGAAGACGTAGCTTTGGGTAGTTCACCGGCATCGTCACAGTTGTTGGAAGCGGGACGTAAACTTCAAAGTGCCACCACTACTCGATTTTTAGCATAGATTGTCCGCGTGGATACAATAATACATCCCCAAATCCAAGCCCCCTCCAACGTTACTCCACGGTGTAAGCGTGACGTAAGCTCTAGATTGCCATCACTACTCGATTTTTAGCATAGACTGTCCGCGTGGATACAATAATCCAAATCCGCAAGCCGCTTTCCGTGCTGAATTGACGCTGCGTTACTTATGCGATAAGATTCCCGCAAGCGATAAGATTCCCGCAACGGAGCTTTAGACAAAGCTGCCAAAGTTATCTAGGAGTAGTGAAGCTGTTATGTTACTTCAAGATATTTCCCTAACGTGTGGAATGAAGCATCGAAATTTCGTGATGTGTATAATTTCAAATTTCGGTTACGCAAACACTGTACCGCTAGAAATCTTCATACTTTAATATTTCATTGACAATATGATCCCCATAATACCTTACTTTTAAAGAAAACTGTCTTCAAATTTGATGGATTGGGAATTGAAGCATTTTGCAGAAATGGGGTCATTTGCATGGAATTCGAAATGAAACATTTTCAAAACGTAAACGAATTGAAACATTTTCAAAACGTAAACGAATTGAAACATTTTCAAAACGTAAACGAAGAAATCTTCAATTTTAAAAAGAAGATTTCAAAAAAAGATGAATTTTTAAAGTAGTTTCGCGTGTTCCAAAGTATTTTCAAACTCTGTAAAGCTTCACAAGCATAACAACTAAGCTTCGAGAATCATTTGTTGTATGCAGTGGGAATAATAGCACTCGAAGGCAGACTTGCTTACCGCTCATTCGACTCGTTAACAGAACAAACAAGAACACGCGACAATAGCCGCTCTTATCCACCCATTGTCTCCCACTGTCATTTTTTAATTACAATAGTCCCCCCCAAGGGAGATTTCGCGATTCATATCTAGTGAGCAGCTTCCACAATCGAGTCACAAAAACGGAAATTTACATCAGATTTAAGTTTTCGTCATAAGCGACCACTTAGGGTAGTGTTTCCAAATCTTTATTTTTGGAAGCGACACACCTTTGGTATTGTGTAAAAAAGGACGACGCACATTAATCGTTTAAGAATTTTTTGACGACCTCATGACCACCTACAAATTTTGATGACTGAAGGAAAAGTTTGTAAATTTTAGATCTCATATTTTGGCGACACACCTGGGGGCTTCCGGCGACACACTAGTGTTTCATGGCACACTAGTGTTTCATGACACACTAGTGTTTCATGCACACTAGTGTTTCATGCACACTAGTGTTTCATGCACACTAGTGTTTCATGGCACACTAATGTTTTATGGCACACTAGTGTTTCATGGCACACTAGTGTGTCATGACACACTAGTGTTTCATGGCACACTAGTGTTTCATGGCACACTAGTGTTTCATGGCACCTAGTGTTTCATGGCACACTAGTGTTTCATGGTACACTAATGTTTTATGGCACACTAGTGTTTCATGGCACACTAGTGTTTCATGGCACACTAGTGTTTCATGGCACACTAGTGTTTCATGACACACTAGTGTTTCATGGCACACTAGTGTTTCATGGCACACTAGTGTTTCATGGCACACTAATGTTTTATGGCACACTAGTGTTTCATGGCACACTAGTGTTTCATGACACACTAGTGTTTCATGACACACTAGTGTTTCATGACACACTAGTGTTTCATGACACACTAGTATTTCATGACACACTAGTATTTCATGACACACTAGTGTGTTACACCTAGCTAGTGTTTCATGCACACACTAGTGTCATGAACACTGTGTTTCATGACACACTAGTATTTCATGACACACTAGTATTTCATGACACACTAGTGTTTCATGACACACTAGTGTTTCATGACACACTAGTGTGTCACCGGTTGGAAAACACCCACTTAGGGGGTAGAAAACCACCCCATAAAATATATTACATCCGTCGGCGATTAATACTCGAAATCCATAGAATCGCAGTCACAACAAAACACCTTGAAGTCCATGATTGCATCTGTGTGCCAGCCAGCGAGGCTATATCACATCAAGAAGGCAGCCGGGATTGGGTCTGTTAATTAAAAAATGAATTAGTAACAGGAATCTGTCATAGAGCAAATGAAATGCCAAGCAGGCGATTACATATGAGTCGGGCAGGTAGACGGCGTTCGTTATGGTGAAAGGTTTTGGACGTTGGCGCAATAAACTTATACGGAGACTGTTAATACTGGAACTGTGATATATTTCTGACCATTCACCCCACCTCGCACCGAGTTAAATTAGACTTTTGAAGAAAACTTCTTCAGATTTGAAGAAAATCTTTTTTTTGTGATATGTATCTGACCATTTCCCCACCTGGCCCCGAATTAAATAGAATTTGAAGAAATCTTCAGATTTGAAGGTAATATGTCTTCAAGAAGAAAATCAGTCTTCAAGAAGAAAATCAGTCTTCAAGAAAATCAGTCTTCAAGAAGAAAATCTTTCTCCAAGAAGAAAATCTTTCTTCACTCCGCCCCGAATTAAATAGAATTTGTAGAAAAAGTCTTCGGATTTGAAGAAAACCTTTCTCTAAGAAGAAAATCTTTCTTCTGTGATATATTTCAGAGCATTTACCCACCTCGGCCCGAATTGAATAATATTTGAAAAAAACTTCCAAGATTTGAAGAAAATCTTTCTTCAAGAAGAAAACCATTCTTCAAGAAGAAAACCTTTCTTCAAGAAGAAAACCTTTTTTCAAGAAGAAAATCTTTCTTCAAGAAGAAAATCTTTCTTCAAGAAGAAAATCTTTCTTCAAGAAGAACATTTTTCTTCAAGATGAAAATCTTTCTTCAAGAAGAAAATCTTTCTTTACGAAAAAATCTTTCTTCAAGAAGAAAATTTTTCTTTACGAAAAAATCTTTCCTCAAAAAGAAAATCTTTCTTTACGAAAAAATCTTTCTTCAAGAAGAAAATCTTTCTTCAAGATGAAATCTTTCTTCAAGAAGAAAATTTTTCTTCAAAAAGAAAATTTTTCTTTACGAAGAAATCTTTCTTCAAGAAGAAAATCTTTCTTCAAAAAAAAAATCTTTTTTCAAGAAGAAAATCTTTTTTCATGAAGAACATTTTCTTTACAAAAAATCTTTCTTCAAGAAGAAAATCTTTCTTCAAGAAGAAAATCTTTCTTCAAGAAGAAAATCTTTCTTTACGAAAAAATCTTTCTTCAAGAAGAAAATCTTTCTTTAAGAAAAAATCTTTCTTCAAGAAGAAAATTTTTCTTCAAGAAGAAAATCTTTCTTCAAGAAGAAAATCTTTCTTTACGAAAAAATCTTTCTTCAAGAAGAAAATCTTTCTTCAAGATAAAATCTTTCTTCAAGAAGAAAATTTTTCTTCAAGGAGAAAATTTTTCTTTACGAAAAAATCTTTCCTCAAGAAGAAACTCTTTCTTCAAAAAAAAAAATCTTTTTTCAAGAAGAAAATCTTTTTTCATGAAGAACATTTTCTTTACAAAAAATCTTTCTTCAAGAAGAAAATCTTTCTTAAAGAAGAAAATCTTTCTTCAAAAAGAAATTCTTTCTTCAAGAAGAAAATCATTCTTCAAGAAGAAAATCTTTCCTCAAGAAGAAAATTTTTCTTTACGAAAAAATCTTTCTTCAAGAAGAAAATCTTTCTTCAAGAAAAAATCTTTCTTCAAGAAGAAAATCATTTTTTGCGAAAAAAATCTTTCAAGAAGAAAATCTTTCTTCAAGAAAATCTTTCTTAAAAAAAAAATCTTTCTTCAAGAAGAAAATTTTTCTTTACGAAAAAATCTTTCTTCAAGAAGAAATTCTTTCTTCAAGAAGAAAATCTTTTTTCAAGAAGAAAATCTTTCTTCAAGAAGAAAATCTTTCTTTACAAAAAAATCTTTCTTCAAGAAGAAAATCTTTCTTCAAGAAGAAAATCTTTCTTCAAGAAGAAAATCTTTCTTTACGAAAAAATCTTTCTTCAAGAAGAAAATCTTTCTTCAAGAAAAAATCTTTCTTCAAGAAGAAAATCTTTCTTCAAGAAGAAAATCTTTCTTTACGAAAAAATCTTTCTTCAAGAAGAAAATCTTTCTTCAAGAAGAAAATCTATCTTCAAGAAGAAAATCTTTCTTCAAGAAGAAAATTTTTCTTTACGAAAGAATCTTTCTTCAAGAAGAAAATCTTTCTTTACGAAAAAATCTTTCTTCAAATCTGAAGAAGGATTTCTTCGAATTTGAAAAAATACTGCCTCAGATTTAAAGAAAAATGTAAATCTGCCGGACTTGATAAACAAATTTTCGAATTTGAAACTGTTTTCCTTAATTTGAAAAACTGAAGAATTCTGAAGATAACTCTTTCCAAGCAAAATTTGTTAACAAGTAAATGAAGTTTGTTTAAGATACAAAGGAAGATATCTCAAGCTTTAAAGAATCATTTAATACGCGAACGAAAATTTCTTCAAATTTGAAGCAAGATTCCCTCAGCTGTCAACAAAATATTTCTTCACATTATAGAATTAGAGTTGAATTATTTCAAAGAAAGACACTTTTAGATGATAAACAAGTTTGTTTTAAACTTGTAAACTTCTTCAGATTTGAAAAAAATCTTTACTTAAATCCGAAGGAACATTTCTTCGATTTTGAGAAAAATTTTGCTCCAGATTTAAGGAAAAATGTATTGGAATCTTTAAACGAATTATTCCGAATTTGATGGATTTTAAAGAAATGTTTCTTCAAATTTGAAAAACTGAAGTTGTAGAGTCCTGACGAAATGTTTTTTCTAAGAAAAATGTATCAAGAAGTAAATGAAGATTATTTAAGATTCAAAGGAAGATTTCTCCTAGAATTGAATTATTTCGAAAAAAGATGCTTACATGAGAACAAGCTCGTTTTAAAATTGAAGATAGACTTCTTCAAATTTGAAAAAATTTCCCCCTTATTCTGAAGAAACATTTCTTCGAGTTTGAGAAAAATGTTGCTCTAGATTTAATGAAGAATTCATTGGAAGCTTCAAACAAATTCTTTCGGATTTGATGAAATGTTTCTTCAAATTTGAAAATTTCTTCAAAACTACAATTTCAGTTTCTTCAAATTTGAAGAAACTGAAATTGTAGTTTTGAAGAAATTTTCTTTCTAAGAAAAATATTAAGAGGTAAATGAAGATTATTTAAGATTCAAAGCAAGCTTTTTTTAAATTAGAAGATAAACTTCTTTAAATTTTAATTTTTTTCCCCAAATCTGAAGAAAGATTTCTTCGAATTTGAGCAAAATTTTGCACCAGATTTAAAGAAGAATGCATCGAAAGCTTCAAATTCTTTCGGATTTGATGGAATTCGAAAAATTTTTTCTCTAAATTTGAAGAAACTGAAGTTGAAAAATTCTGAAGATTGAGATTCGAAGGAAGCTTTCTTCAGCTTTAGAAAACCATTTAACACGCGAAAGAAGGTTTCTTCAAATTCAAACTTGAAGCAAGATTCCTCAGATTTAAAAAATGTTTCTTCAAATTTTGAAATTAGAATTGAATTATTTCGAAGAAAGACTCTTAGATGAGAAGCAAGCTCGTTTTAAATTTGAAGATAGGCCTCTTCACATTTGAACCTTTTTTAAATCTGAAGAAACATTTCTTCGAATTTGAGAAAAATTTTGCTCCAGATTTAAAGAAAAATTTATTGAAATCTTCAAACAAATTCTTCCAAATTTGATGGAATTTGAAGAAATGTTTCTTTGTTAGTTTCGTTAGCTACAAAAATTTGAAGAAATATTTCTTGAAATTTGAAGAAACTGAAGTTGAAAAATCCTGAAAAAACGCCTTTTTAGATGAGAAGAAAGTTTGTTTTCAATTTGAAGATAAACTTCTTCATATTTGAAAAAATCTTTTTTTATATGTGAAGAAAGATTCGAAGGAAGCTTTCTTCAGCTTTAGACAACCATTTAACACGCGAAATTTCTTCAAATTCAAACTTGAAGCAAGACTCCTCAGATTTAAAAAATATTTCTTCAAATTTTAAAATTAGAACCCAATTACTTCGAAGAAGGACTCCTAGTGAGAAGCGAGTTCGTTTTAAATTTGAAGATGAGAAGAAAGTTTGTTTTCAATTTTGAAGATAAACTTCTTCATATTTGAAAAAATCTTTCTTTATACGTAAAAAAAGATTCGAAGGAAGCTTTCTTTAGCTTTAGAGAACCATTTAACACGCGAAAGAAGGTTTCTTCAAAATCAAACTTGAAGCCAAATTTGAAGAAACATGTTTTTTAAAGAAAAATTTATGAAATTACAAATTGTTCTGGATTTGATGAAAGAATTTTTTGGATTTGAAGAAATGAAGAAACTGAAATCAAATTTCAAAGCCAAATTTGAAGAAACATTTCTTTCTGAAGAAAAATGTCCTGAAATCTGCGAATTCTTCCGGATTTGATGGAAGAATTTTTCGGATTTGAAGAAATGGAGACACTGGATTTGAATTTTAAAGCCAAATTTGAAGAAACTAGAATTGAATTTCAAAGCCAAATGTGAAGAAACATTTCTTCTTCTTAGAGAAAAATTTCTTAAAATTTTGATATTCTTCCAGATTTGATGTGAGAATTTTTCGAATTTAAAGAAATGAAGAAACTGGAATTCAGTTGCAAAGCCAAATGTGAAGAAACACATTTTCCTAAAGAAAAATTTCTTGAAATTTGCAAATTCTCCCGAATGTGACGAAAGAATTTTTCGAATTTGACAAAATGAAGAAACTGAAATCGAATATTAAAGTCAAATTTGAAAAAATATTTCTTCAAATTTAAAGAAACTAGTATTGAATTTTAAAGCCAAAAGTGAAGAAACATTTCTTGATAACGTTTCTTCTTCTTAAAGAAAAATTTCTTAAAATCTGGAAATTCTTCCACATTTGAAGGAAGAATTTTTTGAATTTGAATAAATGAAGAAACTGGAATTTAATTTCAAAGCCAAATGTGAAGAAACACATCTTCTTAAAGAAAAATTTTTTGAAATCTGCAAATTCTCGCGAATGTTACGAAAGAATTTTTTGAATTTGACAAAATGAAGAAACTGAAATCAAATATCAAAGTCAAATCTAAAGAAATATTTCTTTAAATTTGAAGAAACTAGTATGGAATTTCAAAGCCAAATATGAAGAAACATTTCTGCTTTCCAAAGAAAGTTCTTAAAATCTTGAAATTCTGTTATATTTGATAAAAGAATTTTTCGAATTTGAAGAAATGAAGAAACTGGAATTCAATTTCAAAGCCAAATGTGAAGAAACACATCTTCTTAAAGAAAAATTTCTTGAAACCTGCAAATTCTGCCGAATGTGCCGAAAGAATGTTTTGAATTTGACAAAATGAAGAAACTGGAATCAAATATCAAAGTCAAATTTGAAGAAACATTGCTTCAAATTTGAAGAAACTAGTATTGAATTTCAGAGCCAAATGTGAATAAACATTTCTTCTTCTTAAAGAAAAGTTTTCTTAAAATCTGGAAATTCTTCCAAAGAAGAATTTTTCGAATTTGAATAAATGAAGAAACTGGAATTCAATTTCAAAGCCAAATGTGAAGAAACACATCTTCTTAAAGACAAATTTCTTGAAATCTGCAAATTCTTCCGAATTTGATGGAAGACTTTTTCGAATTTGAAAAAATGAAGAAACTGGAATCGAATATCAAAGTCAGATTTTAAGAAACATTTCTTCAAATTTGAAGAAACCTTTCTTTAAATTCGAAGAAATTGGAATTGAATTTTGAAGCCAAATTTGGAGAAACATTTTTTCAGATTTGAAGAAACTGGAATTGAATTTCAAAGTCAATTTTATTAAGAAGTAAATGAAGATCCTTTAAAATTTAAGGGAAGATTACTTCAGCTGTAAAAGGTTTCTTCGGGTTTGAAGAAATTGTGTAGAAATTGTTTTTTAGAATACAAGTTTAAGTTCCCTAGGAATAGAAGAACGAAACTTTGAAAATGCGAGAGCTGATTTTGTCAAATTCCAATTTGAAGTCAGATTTCCTCGGATTTTAAAAAAGTCCGATTCTCTCAGATTTCAAAACAGATTTCTTTGATTATATGAAATTAAAATCGAATTATTTTGAAGAAAGATTCAATTAGCTGTCAAAGGTTGCTTTAAATGTCAATATTCAAAGAAGAAACCTTTCTTCAAATTACTGTAACTACTAAGGTTGCTTTAAATGTCAATCTTCAAAGAAGAAACCTTTCTTCAAATTACTGTAACTACTAAGGTTGCTTTAAATGTCAATCTTCAAAGAAGAAACCTTTCTTCAAATTACTGTAACTACTAAGATTGCTTTAAATGTCAATCTTCAAAGAAGAAACCTTTCTTCAAATTACTGTAACTACTAAGATTGCTCTAAAAGTCAATCTTCAAAGAAGAAACCTTTCTTCAAATTACTGTAACTACTAAGGTTGCTTTAAATGTCATTCTTGAAAGAAGAAACCTTTCTTCAAATTACTGTAACTACTAAGGTTGCTTTAAATGTCAATCTTCAAAGAAGAAACCTTTCTTCAAATTACTGTAACTACTAAGGTTGCTTTAAATGTCAATCTTCAAAGAAGAAACCTTTCTTCAAATTACTGTAACTACTAAGGTTGCTTTAAATGTCATTCTTGAAAGAAGAAACCTTTCTTCAAATTACTGTAACTACTAAGGTTGCTTTAAATGTCAATCTTCAAAGAAGAAACCTTTCTTCAAATTACTGTAACTACTAAGGTTGCTTCTAAATGTCTAATCTTCAAAGAAGAAACCTTTCTTCAAATTACTGTAACTACTAAGGTTGCTTTAAATGTCAATTCTTCGAAAGAAGAAACCTTTTCTTCAAATTACTGTAACTACTAAGGTTGCTTTAAATGTCAATCTTCAAAGAAGAAACCTTTCTTCAAATTACTGTAACTACTAAGGTTGCTTTAAATGTCAATCTTCAAAGAAGAAACCTTTCTTCAAATTACTGTAACTACTAAGGTTGCTTTAAATGTCAATCTTCAAAGAAGAAACCTTTCTTCAAATTACTGTAACTACTAAGGTTGCTTTAAATGTCAATCTTCAAAGAAGAAACCTTTCTTCAAATTACTGTAACTACTAAGGTTGCTTTAAATGTCAATCTTCAAAGAAGAAACCTTTCTTCAAATTACTGTAACTACTAAGGTTGCTTTAAATGTCAATCTTCAAAGAAGAAACCTTTCTTCAAATTACTGTAACTACTAAGGTTGCTTTAAATGTCAATCTTCAAAGAAGAAACCTTTCTTCAAATTACTGTAACTACTAAGGTTGCTTTAAATGTCAATCTTCAAAGAAGAAACCTTTCTTCAAATTACTGTAACTACTAAGGTTGCTTTAAATGTCAATCTTCAAAGAAGAAACCTTTCTTCAAATTACTGTAACTACTAAGGTTGCTTTAAATGTCAATCTTCAAAGAAGAAACCTTTCTTCAAATTACTGTAACTACTAAGGTTGCTTTAAATGTCAATCTTCAAAGAAGAAACCTTTCTTCAAATTACTGTAACTACTAAGGTTGCTTTAAATGTCAATCTTCAAAGAAGAAATCTTTCTTCAAATTACTGTAACTACTAAGGTTGCTTTAAATGTCAATCGTCAAAGAAGAAACCTTTCTTCAAATTACTGTAACTACTAAAAAGTACTCAAATTACTATAATATTTCATACTCGATTTAAGGTGAGAAATACGAATATGAAATAGGCAGCACAATTGCAACGAATTTCGCTCATACAAAATTTAATTACAAACTCCAAACGACCTGGCGGGCGCGGCTATTTGATGTATGAAAGCTGGTTTAAAGCTGTTTGGTTTTCGTTCCCTTTTTTTGATAGATGACAATTCAATATGCGATTATGGAAGGGTTCTCTCGGTGATTACAGTGGGGGCCGCTTTCTGATACACAAATGGGCTCACTACAAAGAGCGTTTCAATTACAAATGACTGTATTAACGATACATCACCTCCGCATATTTAAATTGGACTCTTCGAAGATCTGTCATTTGCTAGTTTACATTTAGATTAGGATCGAAAGGGCTTAAGTTGGGTAATTCGAACGAGGGCCATTAGGTTTATGGGGCTCTAAAGATGTACTGACGTAAAACGTTTTATAATTTTTTAGACGATTGTCTTGATGTTGACATTGATCATTGACTAGGCGGGACTGTCTGTCATTATTTTTATTTTTCACTAAAATAAAAATTTTTTATGAAAATATGTTGTATGTCAGGCAGTTTTTGCAACATTTTTTAAAATTCCTGTTTTATTTTTTAGCAAACTAGCTGATTGAAGGATCCAAGCCGTAAAGTAGATAGTAGTTATTTTCATATTAGTTTCAAGTGTAGGGTAATACAAATAATTTTGGGGCGAAATAGTATGTAAAAAGATTGCCTATATGATATTCGCAGTCATTAGTTCTATCGTCTGCATCTGGTGTTACAATGTGATACGTGTCTGTTGACCAATGAAGTCGTAAACAGTAAGAGTTGTTGCGAATCAGGGGCGCCTTCTTAGGGGGAGTTTGTGGCTTTAAACGATAGAATAACAACTTTCATCTTCAATTTTGTCCTTAATAAGCTTTCAGAAGACACAGTTAAAATTAATGATATAATCGAGTATTGGATTTCTGCATTTACTTAGGTTGCGATTTTTCGTCATTTATCCTCATTTTCAAAGCGTCAGTTAACGAAAAAAATGATTAATGGTGTGGTGGATCAATCAGTAGATTTTAAATAATATTCAGACGACGAACCGTCACTTCTGTGAACACAGATATAATCACAAACATAGAATAATTCATTCAATTGGCGATGTTTCGAAATAAAACATTTTTTTTTTATTTCATTCGATATTATTTCAAGAGCTCGGATGTTGGCATACGCGATGCTTTTACGGAATAACGTTTGGTCGCGTGCTTCTAATTATACAGCAGAATATCTCTGTACTCATCAATTACTTCGTTACAAACTCAACGAGATGGTTTTACTTAGTTTCTTTTCGAATGCCCGCAACGGCAGAAGCTAGGAATTAGATCTTTTGTTACTTGGGAGCATAAAAAACAAACTCAATATTACACGTG
Source organism: Dastarcus helophoroides (assembly GCA_028583605.1). NCBI lineage: Eukaryota > Metazoa > Arthropoda > Insecta > Coleoptera > Bothrideridae > Dastarcus > Dastarcus helophoroides. The sequence continues at coordinate 13,465,825 of CM053337.1, read as the reverse complement.
CCTTTATTATGATCGACGAGAGCTCTTATCTGGCACGTGCAATTCATTATATGCCACCTCTAATCTGTCAAAATCTACCGTTGTTTATGTTGCATAATACGAGACATGCTCCGCTGCAGCAAGTATAGTATTTCAAGGATCTAAATGGGTAATTGGCCAATTTTTTAGGTTATGTCACTTATCGATATATAGGAAGATTGACTTTTTTATAAATTTCACTTTTTTTGAAGTGAAAACTTTAGGCGCGTTGGACGACTTTTAATAGGGGGTTAACTTCTGGTTTGGCGCCGCTATTATGTTAATTAGCGTCGCCATTACGTTAATTGGCGTCGCCATTAGGTTAATTGGCGTCGCCATTAGGTTAATTGGCCTCGCCATTAGGTTAATTGGCGTCGCCATTAGGTTAATTGGCGTTACCAACATGTTCAATGTCAACACTATACTTGGGAGCATGTTGGTAACGCAATTTAACGTGATTGTGACGTGTAACCATAACTTGACTCTGTATCAAAAACCATCCAATGCGTATAAAGAAAAATGCGTTATTGGCACCGGGGTTTGAACCCGCGACCTATCAGATCCATCAGCGAAATACGCCTTCTGTTAGACTCATGATTGCTTATTTTTTTTAATTTCACCTTAAGGTATATTCGAACATTTTTTCTTCTAATTTCATCATTATAAAAAAATTTAATCGCAATTTTAAGTCAAATTATCGATTTTAGAGACGAAAATTTGATTTTATATTTTTCGAAATTCTGATTTTAATTTTGAAATTCTGATCTTAATTTTGAAATTCTGATTTTAATTTTGAAAGGTTGAAAAAAAAACGAGAAATTTTGCTTCTAAATTTGAAATCTTAGGCTTAAATTCTGTAAACCGTGGAAATAAAGTTGAGAACAACTTGGAAATTACGAATTACAAAGTTAAACATATCGGAAATTCCTGAAAATGTGGCAATTTATAAAATACTCAACAATTCGCAAATTCGTGTTTGACAACGTCGGCAAAACGTAAAAATACGATAACTTCCCCCCTAAGGTCCTTCGGCGATGACCGCCGTCCATTAAACCCGACATCAATCCGGAATTTATTCCCGCGAAAGTCCCCAGAGTGCGGACGAGTCGACGACGGAATCCGATGCGAAAAGCTCGAATAAAACGTATGGTAAAAGGGGGGGCACATCTCGATTGCCGCAGTTAATATAAAAAGGATATAAAACGGAACGACAAAAAGGAACGATGAAATCGGAGATATTGTGAATGTGTCGACCATTTTGCGGCGTTGGATGGGTAAATGCGCCCGGGGCAGCGATCGATGCCGCGTAGCATCGCGGGGGTCGCCACTGTCGCAGCAGGACCCGCCGCAGGAATCCAACTACCCATCTTACGACGCGCCGCGGGATTCTCGAACGTGACGCCGCACGACGTGGTTCCCTACAAGTGAAATATTTCTTCTCGTTTACTCGTGCGTGTCTTTATTAAGTCTCGGGGATGTTCAATTTTGATTAATTTGAATCATTTTTGGTCTCTCGATTGGATGGCGCTTGGTGGACATTTTTGGTCCATGCTAACGCTCTTGGCGGAGTCGCAGTTTCGCTAAGAGTGTGCAATTTTGCTAAGAACTCGAATGCGTTTGTTATTTATTGGCAAAAGTGCCAATACATAACTCTAAGGCGAGTGGTTTAGATCCCAAAGAAGATAGATTTGTTGAGCTTCCAACAGGCACGTAGCCAGGGGGGGGGTCCAAGGGGTCCGGACCCTCCCCGAAATGAATATTCCCCAAAAAATTTACGATGATACGAATTGAAATATCAGTAGAAAAACGGCTGCGAAATTGCCAACTATTGAGCTTATGATAAGCAAAATAGCCATGTAGACATTTTAATAAAAATTGGCAATGAGCTCAAGCCTTCCCAATACATGCACCAACCCTTTTACAATTTAATATTGACACTTAGCAGTAGGGTACGTTCAGTAATTTCAATTTTTTATTATCTCAACTTTCGACATTCTTGACATATGTATGCATGGAGTAGAATTTTCGAGAAAAAAGTTGAAATTTTGAGTTTAAAGTCGACATTTTACAAAAGCATAGGAAGGCATTGATTAAAAAAAAATTATATTTAGAAATTTCGACATTTTACAAAAGCGTAAAAAGGTACACTGATTATTAAAAAAAAAGTTTAGGGATTTCGACTTTTTTTGTCAAAAATTCGGTTTTTTTTAAACTTCAATTTTTTTCTCGAAATTTCGGCTTTAAATTCGAAATTTCGACTTAGCACTCGAAATTTCGACTTTTTTTTCAAAAATTCGACTTTTTTCTTGACATTTCTACTTTCTTCTTAAAATTCCGAGACTAATGTCGAAATTTCGACTTTAATATCGAAATTTTTTTCGAATAAGTCAAAATTTCTACGCTATGATCAAATTAGGCAGATGACAGTTGCGTCCCACCACTCCTCTTTCCCATCAATCTTAACAGTTTGTAGTAGGGCGCGTTCAATAATTGCTATTTTTAGTTAGCAAATGTTGATCTTTTTTTTTAGAAATTTCGAGATGAAAGTTGAAAATTCGAGAAGAAAATCGAAACTTCGTGATTAAGATGAAAATTTCGAAAAAAAAGTCGGAATTTGAAAAAAAAAGTCGAAATTTCGAGAAAAAGGTAGAAACTTCGAAAAAAAAGTCGAAGTTTCAGTAAAACGTAAGTCGAAATTCCGAGAAAAAAAGTCGAAATTTGAGAAAAAAGTCGAAATTTCTAGAAAAATAGTAGACATTTTGAGTTTAAAGCCGAAATTTCGAGAAAAATGTCAAAATTTCGATATTAAGGTTAAAATTTCGAGAAAAAAGTCGATATTTGAGAAAAAAGTCTAAAATTGAGAAAAAAAAAACACGAAATTTCGAGAAAAAAGTCGAACTTTTCAGATTAAGGCCGAAATTTCGAGAAAAAAGTTGAAATTTGAAAATAACGTCGAAATTTTGAAATATTTCGAGCAAAAATTCGAAATTTAAGAATAACGTCGAAATTTCGAAATATTTCGAGCAAAAAGACGAAATTTCGAGAAAAAAAAGTCGAAATTTTGATATTAAGGTTAAAATTTCAAGAAAAAAGTCGATATTTGAGAAAAAAGTCTAAAATTGAGAAAAAAAACGAAATTTCGAGAAAAAAGTCGAACTTTGCGAAAAAAATCGAAATTTTGATAAAGAAAGCTCGAAATTTTGATAAAAAAGGGTCAAAATTTTGAGTATAAAGTCGAAATTTTGAGAAAAATGTCGAAATTTCTATATTAAGGTCAAAATTTTGAGAAAAAAGTCGAAATGTTGAGAAAAAATTCGAAAATTGAGAAAAAAACGAAATTTCGAGAAAAAAGTTGAACTTTTCAGATTAAGGTCGAAATTTCGAGAAAACAGTGGAAATTTCGAGAAAAAGTCGAATTTTCTAGAAAAAAAGTCGAAGTTTGAGAAAAACGTAAGTCGAAATTCCGAGAAAAAAGTCGAAATTTGAGAAAAAAGTCGAAATTTCTAGAAAAATAGTCGACATTTTTAGTTTAAAGCCTAAATTTCGAGAAAAATATTGACATTTCGATATTAAGGTTAAAATTTCGAGAAAAAAGTCGATATTTGAGAAAAAAGTCTAAAATTCAGTAAAAAAACGAAATTTCGAGAAAAAAGTCGAACTTTGCGAAAAAAATCGAAATTTTGATAAAGAAAGCTCGAAATTTTGATAAAAAAGGGTCAAAATTTTGAGTATAAAGTCGAAATTTTGAGAAAAATGTCGAAATTTCTATATTAAGGTCAAAATTTTGAGAAAAAAGTCGATATTTGAGAAAAAATTCGAAAATTGAGAAAAAAACGAAATTTCGAGAAAAAAGTTGAACTTCTCAGATTAAGGTCGAAATTTCGAGAAAACAGTGGAAATTTCGAGAAAAAGTCGAATTTTCTAGAAAAAAAGTCGAAGTTTGAGAAAAACGTAAGTCGAAATTCCGAGAAAAAAGTCGAAATTTGAGAAAAAAGTCGAAATTTCTAGAAAAATAGTCATAGACATTTTTAGTTTAAAGCCTAAATTTCGAGAAAAATATTGACATTTCGATATTAAGGTTAAAATTTCGAGAAAAAAGTCGATATTTGAGAAAAAAGTCTAAAATTCAGTAAAAAAACGAAATTTCGAGAAAAAAGTCGAATTTTTCAGATTAAGGCCGAAATTTCGACGAAAAAGTCGAAATTTGAAAATAACGTCGAAATTTCGACAAAAAATCGAAATTTCGAAATATTTCGAGCAAAAATTCGAAATTTGAGAAGAACGTCGAAATTTCGAGAAAAAATAGAAATTTCGAAATATTTCGAGCAAAAAGACGAAATTTCGAGAAAAAAAGTCGAGATTTGCGAAAAAAGTCGAAATTTCGATAAAAAAGGTCGAAATTTTGAGTATATAAAATCGAAATTTTGAGAGAAATGTCGAAATTTTGATATTAAGGCCAAAATTTCGAGAAAGAATTCGAAATTTGAGAAAAAAAAACGAAAATTCGAGAAAACGGCAAAATTTCGAGAAAAAAATCAAATTTTGAGAAAAAAGTCAAAATTTCGAGAAGAAAGTCGAAATTTTGAAAAATAAACTCAAAATTTAAGAAAAAAATCTAAATTTCGAGAAAAAAGTCGAAATTTCGAGCTTAAAATCGAAATTTGAGAAAAAAAAGTTGAAATTTCTTAAAATGACATTTTTTAAATCGATGTCTTTTCTACGCATTTGTAACATTTTGAAAAAGTTGAAATTTTCAGAAAAAAGTCGAATTTTGAGAAAAAAGTCGAAATTTCTAAAGATAACATTTTTTAAATCGATTTCCTTTCTGCGCCTTTGTAACATTTCCAAAAAAGGTCAAATTTCGCGAAAAAGGTCGAACTGTCAAAAAAAAAATCAAAATTTTGGGAAAAAAAGTCGAAATTCAAGAAAAAAGTCCAAATTTCGAGTAAAAAGTCGAAGTTTCGGGCTTAAAATCGAAGTTTGGAAAAAAAAGTCGAAATTTCTAAAGATAACATGTTTTTTAATCGATGTCCTTTCTACGCCTTTGTAATATTTCGAAAAAGTTGAAATTTTCAGAAAAAAGTCGAATTTTGAGAAAAAGGTCGAAATTTAAGAAAAATGTCGAAATTTTGAGAAAAAAAAAGTCGAAATGTTGAGTTTAAAGTCGACATTTCGAGAAAAAAGTCGAAATTTGAGAAAAACTTCGAAATATCGACAAAAAAGAAGAAATTTAGAAATATTTCGAGAAAAAGGTCGAAATTTGAGAAACAAAAAACGAAGTTTCGACAAAAATTTTGAAATTTCCAGAAAAAATCGAAATTTGAGAAAAAAAAGTCAAAATTTCGAGAAAAAAGTCGAAGTTTTGAGAAGAAAAGTTGAAATTTAAGAAAAAAAATCGAAATTTCAGGAAAAAAGTCGAAATTTCGAGCTTAAAATCGAAATATGAGAAAAAAAGTCGAAATTTCTAAAAATAGCATTTTTTTAAATCGATGTCCTTTCTACGCCTTTGTAAGATTTTCGATTTAAAAATTGAAATTTTAACTTTTTTTTAGAAATTTCGACTTTTAAACACCAAATTTCGACGTTTTTTTTTCGAAATTTTCACATTAAAGTCGAAATTTTGACTAATCTCGGGATTTAAAGAAGAAAAAGTCAACATTCCGTGATAATTTTTTTTCAAATTGATGTTCTTTCTACTCTCTTGTAATTTTTACTTCAAAAAAAAAAGTCGATTTTTGATCGGTGATAAGTTAAATACGTAAACTCAAAATAGATATTAGGAAATTTTTCTTTGGTAAGTTTTACGTTTTTATTTGTCAAATTTATATAATGTTAAGGTCACTAGATTTAATTCTTCACTTTTACTAATTAACAAAATGAAAAAAAAAATAAAATAAAAGAAACGAATACGTAAAAGTAATTGATGTATGTTCTTATATTTTCTGAAGAGTGGGGGAGGGGGGAAGTTGGACACACATTTGTTAAGAGCGTGCAATTTCTGAGATTAACTTTGTTATTTACTGGTAATAGTGCCAACAGCTAACTCGAAGGCGTGTGGTTTACATCTCGAAGAACGTTTAATTCGAATAGGTCATTTTTGGCAGCATGGCGCTTGGTGGACATTTTTGATCCATGCCGACGCTCTTGGCGGAGTTGCAGTCTCACTGAGAGCGAGCAATTTCTAAGAATACGTTTATTATTTAGTGGCTAAAGTGCCAATATCTAACTCTAAGGCGAGTGACTTAGATCCCCAAGAAGATAAATTCGTTGAACTTCCAACTATCCATCGTATGACGCTCCACGGAATTCTTGAACGTGACTTTGCACGACGTGGTTCCCCACAAGTAAAGTATTTCTTTTCGTTGATTTGTGTGTCTTTATTAAGTCTTGGGGATTTTCAGTTTGGGTTAATTTGAATCATTTTTGGTCTCCTGATCGTATGGCGCTTGATGGACATTTTTGGTCCATGCCAGCGCTCTTGGCGGAGTTGCAATTTCGCTAAGGGTGCTAAGAGTGTGCAATTTTGCTAAGAATGTGCAATTTCTTTGAATTTCTTTGTTATTTACTGATAAAAGTGCCAACACCTGACTCTAGGGCGAGTGGTTTAAATCCCCAAGAAGATAGATTCGTTAAACTTCTAACTATCCATCTTATGACACTCTACGGGATTCTTGAACGTGACTTCACACGACGTGGTTCCCCACAAGTGAAATATCTCGTGTACTCTCGTGTCTTTATTAATTTTTGGGGATTTTTAATTGTGGTTAATTCGAGTCATTTTTGGTTTCTCGATTGCGTGGGGCTTGGTGGACATTTTTGATCCATGCCAATGCTCTTGGCGGAGTTGCAAATTTGTTAAGAGCGTGCAATTTCTGAGATTAATTTTGTTATTTACTGGTAATAGTGCCAACAGATAACTCGAAGGCGTGTGGTTTACATCCCAAAGAACGTTTAATTCGAATCGGTCATTTTTGGCAGCATCGCGCTCGGTGGACATTTTTGATCCATGCCTACGCTCTTGGCGGAGTTGCGGTCTCACTGAGAGCGCGCAATTTCTAAGAATACGTTTATTATTTAGTGGCAAAAGTGCCATTACCTAACTCTAAGGCGAGTGGCTTAGATCCCCAAGAAGATAGATTTGTTGAACTTCCAACTATCCATCGTATGACGCTCCACGGGGTTCTTGAACGTGACCTCGCACACATGGTTCCCCACAAGTAAAGCATTTCTTCTCGTGACTCGTGTGTCTTTATTAAGTCTTGGGGATTTCCACTTTGGGTTAATTTGAATCATTTTTGGTCTCCCGATCGCATGGAGCTTGGTGGACATTTTTGATCCATGCCAACGCTCTTGGCGGAGTTGCAAATTCGCTAAGGGTGCTAAGAGTGTGCAAATTTGCTAAGAATGAGCACTTTCTTTGAATGCCTTTGTTATTTACTGGCCAAAGTGCCAACACCTAACTCTAAGGCGAGTGGTTTAAATTCCCAAGAAGACAAATTCGTTGAACTTCCAACTATCCATCTTACGACACTCCACGGGATTCTTGAATGTGACTTCGTACGACGTGGTTCCCCACAAGTGAAATATCTCGTGTACTCGCGTGTCTTTTTTAATTTTTGGGGATTTTTAATTGTGGTTAATTCGAGTCATTTTTGGTTTCCCGATCGCGTGGCGCTTGGTGGACATTTTTGATCCATGCCAACGCTCTTGGCGGAGTTGCAAATTTGTTAATAGCGTGCAATTTCTGAGATTAACTTTGTTATTTACGGGTAATAGTGCCCACAGCTAACTCGAAGGCGTTTGGTTTACATCCCAAAGAACGTTTAATTCGAATCGGTCATTTTTGGCAGCATCGCGCTTGGTGGACATTTTTGATCCATGCCGACGCTCTTGGCGGAGTTGCAGTCTCACTGAGAGCGAGCAATTTCTAAGAATACGTTTATTATTTAGTGGCAAAAGTGCCAATACCTAACTCTAAGGCGAGTGGCTTAGATCCCCAAGAAGATAGATTTGTTGAACTTCCAACTATCCATCGTATGACGCTCCACGGGGTTCTTGAACGTGACCTCGCACACATGGTTCCCCACAAGTAAAGCATTTCTTCTCGTGACTCGTGTGTCTTTATTAAGTCTTGGGGATTTCCACTTTGGGTTAATTTGAATCATTTTTGGTCTCCCGATCGCATGGAGCTTGGTGGACATTTTTGATCCATGCCAACGCTCTTGGCGGAGTTGCAAATTCGCTAAGGGTGCTAAGAGTGTGCAAATTTGCTAAGAATGAGCACTTTCTTTGAATGCCTTTGTTATTTACTGGCCAAAGTGCCAACACCTAACTCTAAGGCGAGTGGTTTCAATTCCCAAGAAGACAAATTCGTTGAACTTCCAACTATCCATCTTACGACACTCCACGGGATTTTTGAATGTGACTTCGTACGACGTGGTTCCCCACAAGTGAAATATCTCGTGTACTCGCGTGTCTTTTTTAATTCTTGGGGATTTTTAATTGTGGTTAATTCAAGTCATTTTTGATTTCCCGATCGCGTGGCGCTTGGTGGACATTTTTGATCCATGCCAACGCTCTTGGCGGAATTGCAAATTTGTTAAGAGCGTGCAATTTCTGAGATTAACTTTGTTATTTACTGGTAATAGTGCTAACAGCTAACTCGAAGGCGTGTGGTTTACATCCCAAAGAACGTTTAATTCGAATCGGTCATTTTTGGCAGCATGGCGCTTGGTGGACATTTTTGGTCCATGCCAACGCTCTTGGCGGAGTTGCAAATTCGTTAAGAGCGTGCAATTTCTGAAATTACGTTTGTTATTTACCAGAAATAGTGCTGAGATCTAACCCGAAGGTGGCTGGTTTAAGTCCCCAAGAACGATTAATTCAAATCGGTCATTTTCGACAGCATGGCACTCGGTGGACATTTTTGGTCCATGCTAACGCTCTTGGCGGAGGTGCAGTTTCGCTAGAAGCATTTAGTTTCGCTAGGAGCGTGCAGTTTCGCCATGGGCGTGCAGTTTCGCCTTGAGCGTGCAATTTCCGAGATTGCGTTTGTTATTTACTGGCAAAAGTGCCAACACCTAACTCGAAGGCGGGTGGTTTAAATCCCCGAGAAGATAGATTCGTTGAACTTCACCTCGGTTTGCGATAAATTATTCATTTTACAACCGTTGAAGTACTATCTATGTACGTTTAACAAATTACTCATTTGTTGAGGACGAGTTGGTCGCCTACGTTATGGTAGTGCGATAATTAACTTTCGAGTTAATATTTGTTGAAACTAACCGAACCGACTGACGCTCATTTGTAAAATTGACGAAGAGAATAATGATGAAATCACCAGACTGATGCCCCATCTACAGTTGTTAATTAGTGAGCTGAAATACACTAGAGACCTATTAACAACTAAATTAATTTTCCTTTCAAGTTAACCTATCTATGCGGAGTTATGTGCAGTGATTGAAGCAGTAAAAAAAAACTCCTAGACGAATAATAGCCATTTAAGAAAGGAACTTTAATGTCCTGTCTAAAACATAAATTATTTTTTACCTATTTCTAATTTTTCATTAGGTGCTAGCTCACTTTTTCTAAATTGCTTTAAATAAAAAATGTCTGAGAACCTTAAAGATAGATCGACACCAAATTTTTTTGTAATACGTGATATGATATCAATTGGGGCCATCTTTCCTCGTCAGTTCAAGTATCAATTTAAAACGCATTTTTATATGATTAACAATCTGCGAGAGCCAAACGGACAATATATAAGCAGCTGAAGAGCGCATTTCGTTTTTAGGGCGGCGCAATTATTTAAATGAACTCGCTGATGAGAAACAAATGAAATGTTGCGCGGACTGTCATTACCCGCGTACACGTATATACGACGTATTTGGGGACGTTTTTTTTTTTCGCTTTTTTCGAAATCGAAACATGTGATCCTGAAATATTTCTTTTGCGTGCTTCCAAGTATTTATCAAGGGACAAGTTGGCTTGAATAAATTTCCGAAATGAGTCGCCCCTGAATACGTAATAGGGGCCTAATCGCACGAAGGAATTTTCTCACGTTTGAAATATTTTAAATATGTTAGGGCATTCTTACATAGACTCGTACAGTCGATGTTGTTTGTAGCAATACTTTGTCTAAACATTTAGTTGTTACGACTGTACCAAAAGCAGATCGTGCTTCTAATCGCTTTATTGTAGACAACTCCATTGATATATAAATACGAAAGTGTCTTTGTCTGCCTGTCTGTATGGGGGCGTTTCCCTCTCAATTACTGAAGGGATTTCGACACAAATTGGTACGTAATTTTATGAGATCGTTATTAGGATACGTTTTGTCTTGAAAAATTTCCCCAGATGCTCCCAAACTAATATATTGTAACGAAATGTAAATTATAGAATTTAGTACTAAAGAAAATTTTCTAGAAAGATCTGATAAGGTGAAAGCGGCCTCGATAACGAAGCAAACGGCAGATAAGCGTTCCAGAAATTTCGGCAAACGATAAGCCTTATCTGCTGAAAAGTTCTAGAAGCCGGGAGCCAAAACTATATAAGGCGGTCGCCTTTCCCTCGAATCAGTTAGTCAGTCAGTCAGTTAGACAGTATAGTTAGTGAGTTAGAGGTCTATAAGTGAGTTCATTATTTAGTTGTAGTGTTCCGAGTTTAGTTTGGTAATAAAGTGGGTATTATTCAGCAAGTGTTTAATAATCAATTCGAACCGATAAGCCCGTAATAATATCTAGAAAGAGTAAGTAACTTCATCTAACGCTACCGTAACTCTTCACGTAGCTTTCATAGATGACAGTGTCTTACGCGATAGGGCGTAACTTTGCAACCCAGTACACATTTGGAGGTTCGCTGAGACGTGATCGTATCAACGAATTCCAACAAAACATCATTCTGCAATCTGCATAAACTCCTCAAAACTATGCCTAGTTAATTAAACTGGTTTTATCATCTTTATCCAAACTAATTTTATGTATGAGAAAGCATATTTGATTTAGTTAGTATGAGTTATGTCTGCGCGTAATGGCGCGCTATTTAAATTCAAAGCGTGACAGTATGTGCCTCGTCGCGAATTCATCGGTTTGTTTACTCACCCACTTCGAACTTATTAACAAAGAGGAGATAGATGCACATATTTCTTTTGCACCTCAAAAGCTGTAAATCATCATTTGCGAAATTTATCGTCCCCAGCATATGGAACGAGTCGATAAAATTTCTTGCCCCCTGATATCTTTGCAATAATAATTGACAATAATCAAGTATTTACGGTCTCAGGTCGGTTAATTGAGACATAAAATTGTGTATTAATTTAGCAGAATCTGGGCGTGAACAGGTAGCAATCAAGACGTGATTAGACTTTAACTAACAGCTACCGGTTAATTGGGGGTTCAGCGGAGGGCGTAACAACATCAAACAATCACTTGGTGGTGTTCTGGTTCTACTCAACTGTACAAGATACCCAGATGGATTCCTAGCCCTTGAGCTTTAAACGCATTTGGCAAAGTTTGGTGCCTTTGGCGAATTCTTTGCATATTGACGAATTTGTTTCTGACACGTAGCTCCTTTCTAGGTGTGTCAATTCTGCAACAATTTCATTAGAAAAATAAACCAAACGCATTATTATTTTTGAATGTGTTTTAAATGGTTTAGAATCAAAAATGCTGAAATCAAGAGACATGTTTATGCTATAAATAACATTGAAATTCCTAACCTTTGACTAGCTCTCTGAAGATGATAGCCTGGCCATCGAAACGCGTTAGAGCAACCTCTGTTATCTTTTTTAATCTTTTTTGGTTTCAGGCGACAGGATTTATATTTGAATTATTGAAATTTGATCAGCTTTGTATGGATGAAACATTGTAACAGTAAAATTCTGCGATCAGTCAAGGACTACTCAGACTCGCGCAATTGGGGTTCCGTATCAATTACTACAGTGAGCAGCCATTAAACACAAATTAAACCATTTTTGCTCATAAGTAAATTTGAAATTTTATCGAAATTTTCTTATGTTATAATTAAAAAATAATTGGTCATTTTCAAATACACACTTTTTTCTACAATCAATCGCAATACTTATGGAATTAGTAACTGTGTTGACGATGTCTCAAATACAAAGCATTCATGAGTCGATGACCAATACAGTTTATGAAATCTTCTCGATTATGCTAAAATTTCCAACCGCAATTACTCTATTCTTCATGGTAGACCCTTATTGACCAGTGCTACAACCTTTTTATGTATTTTTTTATATTTTCCTAATTTATCAAAAAAACAAAAATTTTTATTTTTTCCATATCTAATTTTTTGGTCTCCTATTTTTCATTATTACTATTCTATGTAAAATAAACTAACCTCTTAATTTGTGAACTGTCATGAAGTGATGTTTTCAATAAATTTAAATATCACGTAGTCGCATTTCAAAAACTGTTTAGAAAATTGTCAACAAACCAAAAAAAAATTAAATATTTTCAACTGGGCCGAAGAAATGTTAAATAAATTGAAAAAAAACGCAATTACTCTGTTGCGTGCAATTTAATAAACCTGTGATGACTCCGAAAATGCTCAGTTAAATGAAATAGTGTAAGAGACAAATTTGATCTGCACTCTATCCTTTGGTTAAATCGAGATTTTTATTTGAAAGGAATTGATACCGCATCGGCCAAAAGCCTTGGAATGCTATGACCTATTTTTCGCCATTTTTTTTCTCGACAACTATTACGATATCAGACAAAGGGCGGACACGAGAGTCAGATTATTTCCTTTTAAGAAGCGGAACTCTATAAAAGAAAAAAAATCAAAATTTAGACTTATCTGCACATTTCGACTTTTTCCTCGAAATTTGTTTTTTTTTATCGAAATTTGGCGTCGTCATTTTCTCAAAAGTTCATTTTGATTTCTTCAAATTTGATTTTTTTTCTTGAAATTTGTTCTCTGGAAACTATCGATTTAAAATTCGAGATTTTTTTCGGGAACGTTCTTACAAGAACTCTGCAAGCGTATAAGGAACGCACTAGGAGTCCAAAAATAACGAAAACACGACCGTCACCTTCACGGATGAATACAGAATGATTCAAAATTCGATGCATATATTTTAATAGCATATTTTTTAAGTTCAAATAGGACATTTTCTTTCTATAAATATTTAACCTGAAATGTACCCCCTTCGAACTACAACCAATTTAATTTTAATTTATAATTTGCAATTTGTAACTTGCGTAAGAAAATAGTTTGTGTTAAATTCGACTTGTTATAACATTGGTCTATTTTTCGACATTGTAGTTTATTTTTAGAATTTTTTTTTTAATGTCGAATTTGTTTTTTTTAACGTCGAATTTGATCCTTTCTGGGAAAGTTCGTGTTTTCTTAAAAGTCATTTTTGTTTAAAATATTTTTGCCCAGAAAAAACAACACAGAGACAAAAAGAGTACGTTGTTCGGGGGCGCTATTATGCGAACTCTAGAAGAGTATAAAGAACGCATTGGGAGCCCAAAAATAACGAAACCACGACCGTCACCATCACGGATGAATACAGAATGATTCAAAATTCGATGCATATATTTTAATGGCATATTGTTGAAGTTAAATTAGGACTTTTTATTTCTATAAACATTTAACCTGAAATATACCCCCTTCGGACTAAAACCATCGTAATTTGCGTAAGAAAATCGTTTCTGTTAAATTCGACTTGTTATAAAATTGGTCCATTTTTCGACATTGTGGTTTATTTTTAGAATTGGTTTTTTTTTAATGTCGAATTTGTTTTTTTTACGTCGAATTTGATTCTTTCTGGGAAACTTCGTTGTTTTTTAAAAGTCATTTTTGGTTAAAATATTTTTGCTCAGAAAAAACAACACAGAGACAAAGGGAGTACGTTGTTCGGGGGCGCTATTATGCGAACTCTAGAAGAGTATAAAGAACGCATTGGGAGCCCAAAAATAACGAAACCACGACCGTCACCCTCACAGATGAATGCAGAATGATTCAAAATTCAATGCATATATTTTAATGGCATATTGTTGAAGTTAAATTAGGACTTTTTATTTCTATAAACATTTAACCTGAAATGTACCCCCTTCGGACTAAAACCATCGTAATTTGCGTAAGAAAATCGATTCTGTTAAATTCGACTTGTTATAAAATTGGTCCATTTTTCGACATTGTGGTTTATTTTTAGAATTCGTTTTTCTTTAATGTCGAATTTGTTTTTTTTACGTCGAATTTGATCCTTTCTGGGAAATTTCGTTGTTTTTTAAAAGTCATTTTTGGTTAAAATATTTTTGCTCAGAAAAAATAATACAGAGACAAAGGGAGTACGTTGTTCGGGGGCGCTATTATGCGAACTCTAGAAGAGTATAAAGAACGCATTGGGAGCCCAAAAATAACGAAACCGCGACCGTCACCCCCACGGATGAATGCAGAATGATTCAAAATTCAATGCATATATTTTAATGGCATATTGTTGAAATTAAATAAGGACTTTTATTTCTATAAACATTTAACCTGAAATGTACCCCCTTCGGACTAAAACCATCGTAATTTGCGTAAGAAAATCGTTTCTGTTAAATTCGACTTGTTATAAAATTGGTCCATTTTTCGACATTCTGATTTATTCTTCAAATTCGTCTTTTTTTTTAAATGTCGAATTTGATCCCTGCTGGGAAATTTCGTGGTTTTTTAAAAGTCATTTTTGGTTAAAATATTTTTGCTCAGAAAAAACAACACAGAGACAAAGGGAGTACGTTGTTCGGGGGCGGTATTATGCGAACTCTAGAAGAGTATAAGAAACGCATTAGGGGCCCAAAAATAACGAATCCGCGACCGTCACCCTCACGGATGAATACAGAATGATTCAAAATTCAATGCATATATTTTAATGTCTTATTGTTGAAGTTAAAATAAGACCTTTTATTTCTATAAACATTTACCCTGAAATCTAACCCCTTCGGACCACAACTATCGTAATTTGCGTAAGAAAATAAATTCTGTTAAATTCGACTTGTTATAAAATTGGTTCATTTTTCGACATTGTAGTTTATTCTGAGAATTCGTCTTTTTTTTTTAGATGTCGGATTTGATCCTTTCTGGGAAATTTCGTTGTTTTTTAAAAGTCATTTTTGGTTAAAATATTTTTGCCCAGAAAAAACAACACAGAGCCAAGGGAGTACGTTGTTCGGGGGCGCTATTATGCAAATTCTCGAAGAGTATAAAGAACGCATTGGGAGCCTAAAAATAACGAAACCGCGACCGTCACCCTCACGGATGAATACAAAACAAAATTCGATGCATATATTTTAATGGTATATTTTTGAAGTTAAATTAAAACTTTTTATTTCTATAAACATTTAACCTGAAATGTACCCCTTCGGACTACAACCATCGTAATTTGCGTAAAAACATAGATTGTGTTAAATTCGACTTGTTATATAAAATTGCTCTATTTTTCGAAATTGTGGTTTATTCTTTGAATTCGTCTTTTTTTAAAAATGTTGAATTTGATCCTTTCTTTTTGTGTTTTTTAAAATTCGTTTGTTTAAAATATGTTTTGATCACAATAAACAACACAGAAACAAAGAGAGTACGTAGTTTGGAGGCGCTATTATGCGAACTCTACAAGAGTATAAGGAATGCATTAGGAGCCCAAAAATAACGAAAACATGACCGTCATCCTCACGGACGAATACAGAATGATTCAAAATTCGATGCACATATTCTAAGAGCGTAGTGGTGTGGCTAAAATAAGGCTTTTTCTGTCTATAAATAAGTGTCCTAAAATGCACCCCCTTCAAACTGCAGAAAATAACGAAAATACCAACGTCACCCCCACGGATGAATGCAGTGTGCCTCAAAATTCGATGTACATATTCTAAGAGCGTAGTGTTGGAGCTATACTTTTTCTGTTTATAAACATGTGTCCCTAAAATACACCCCCTTCAAACTACAACCACCGTGACTTGCCTAAGAAAAATTGATTATATCAAATTGTCACTAAATTTATGGATCAAGTATTTTGATAATTTGCAACATTTTTTAAGGTG